>VZRZ01002841.1:1759257-1870907 GCA_013398175.1 Climacteris rufus
CATCTAAAAAAAAAAAAAAAAAAATTTTTTAAAAATAAAAATTTTTGGAGATTATATGTCGAGCAAGAGCATCAGATAAAATTTAAGAAACTGATGCAAGCTATTATCAGTGCCATGAAGGAAAGGACAGAAAAATGCTTCCCTTTCTTCCTAGCTATAAGGTTCAGCATTTTGACCTTACCTTCTTAACACACTTTTAAAGAGCTGGACAGAAAACCTGCATCTGAACTCTGCGAAATTCTGATTTAAGGGGGAATTTTTTTCTGATTTAAACTAGAGGTGCTGCATCCTAAGTAATTATCAAGAAGTTGACCATGGGCTTTTGTTTTATATATTTAAATTTCCTGGAAAATCCAGTGCTGGACATAAGAAACCTTTGACGCACTGCATACTTGAGCAACTGTTCTTTGCCTACAGATAAGAATTTCTGTCAGTACCTTTTTGGTTGGGAGAAAATTTTATGGATTATAATGGTTTTATATGAGACAAAAATTTTTCACTAGCTATACTCTTATAATGTGGCAGCCCAGCATTATTAATACGACCAAAAATCCTTGAAGGTGTATTAGGGCTTTATCTCATGTTTTTCAGCATTTTTAGTTTTAGGGTCCATTCTCAGTTTTTTTACACTTTTTTAAGCTTTATCCACTTATGTAGACCTTTTTTTCTGACAAGAATCTGATTCTATCTTTATACTGTCTAAAAATGTCAAGAATGGTTGACTGTTTTATATAATAAAATAAAATTCTGCTAATTAATCCTTTATGTTTGTGAACTTATTTTACTGAACAGTTTTTAGAGAATTTACTTTAAAAAAGAAGAATACTAATTTAATTTAAATTTTTGATACTTCATGCAAATAATAAGAGTATTAAAAGTCTGTGCAAATTTGACCAAATTAGAAGACAGAAACACAGAAGGGCTGCCTTCCAGCCAGTACAATGGATGTAGGAAAAAAGATAGGTATGAAAAGCCTAACATATAACCAAAAGTAGGCTTCTTCTAGGTGGTGCTGTTGCTTTGCTCTTGTGGGAAAAAAATCTTTTTAGTAAAAAATAGATTGTGACAAATTAATTAAGGTCTATCTTATTGTTATACAAATGAGAGAAATTATTAGGTTATAAAATAATCTCACACATAGCATATCAAACTTCTAAATGTATCTCATATTTATGTTTTCAAGCACTTTTTAAAGTAATCATCAATTTCATGCATATTGTCATAACTAAATTACATTGCATCAATTAATGCTATCACATGATTTTATCCTTAAAATTTCTACCAAAATGAGGCTTAGACCACAGAAAACTTTCATTTTTCCACTGGCAGTATTAAAAGGCTTGAAAGCCAGGAAAGACTCACAAAACCCTCTGGGATTTGCATGCACATACTACTAATCAGATAACCTGCATAGCAGTCAGAATTGGAGGAAGTCTCCAAAGATCAAATAGGAAAAGATCTATATTACAAAAATGTTTTTTATAGAGGTATTTACATTTATTAGCATTAAATGCATATTGCATACTGCTCAGTTCCTGAATGTGTTCCCTTCTGTTCAGACGCCTAATTTTTTTTTAGATGGATTTAAGAATAAAGGCTTCAACGAAAATAAATTGAGGGATTCAGCAGTATAAGTGTTAAGAAAAGCTGTAGTTCAAAATCACGTGGCAAAAGTCCCAGGAAGACAACATTGGTGTCATCTATTCAAAACACTATATGGCTCCTTTACTGCAGTCTGTGAGCATCTCAAAGTTTTTATTGTATTTATTTTCAAATCTTCATAGAATCATAGGAAAATGAAGCTGAAAGGGGCTTTAAGAGGTCACTGAGTTCTCTGGCACAAGGCAAGATGAATTACATATTTGTAATTGCTGATATATGTTTATGTATCCAGTCCTTAAATTCTCTAGTGAATGAGACAACAACATCTCAATGGGCAATTTCTTTCCATGTTCAGTAACGCTATTAATGCTAATATTCAACCTGAATCTTTCTGGACGCAAATCCACCACATATTGACAAAATTACATGGGCCAGCTGAGCATGTTTAAGCATGAGGAGACTCCGTGCTCACACTGCTCTGGGTGCGGTGATGCTGTTTAGTTGAAGCTTACTCCTCCACTAAGGGAACTAGATTTTGCACTTTATCATCAGTCTAGTATGTGGCTCAGAGATCACGAAAGAAGAGTATAAAAACAGAGATATCCCAAAACATAAACTGCAGGTTTAACACTCAGAGTTCCTCCTTCTAAATTACCTGCAGAGGAACAGTTTGCCAAACTCCTGCCTCTGCAAGCTTCTCTGTGGGATACTTTAAGTGATTTCTCAGTGATCTATGAGAAGGCATTTTAGTTTTAGCTAAGTTACACCACTTATGCTGTTTGTGGTATGGAATATAAATGTCATCATATACCTGAGACATTTGAGGTGCCAAGTATTCCTTCCTCATTTCCCTCTTGGCTGCCTAGTGCAGAACATAAGACAATTCTCCTCATTGTTACTCACCTTGCCCAGTTTGGTTCCTGCTTCTAGTCAGAATTTGATTCTCATTGCCGACTTCTGAATAAAGCTTAATAAGCAAGAAAAAATATAAATTGCAAAGCACTAAAGGTCTTTATTCTTTAAATAGCATATAATGTTAATGTACAAGTCTAGCACATGGGCCTGTGATCGGGACATGTTTGTTGGAATCTAAATAATTCCCAGAAAATCCTTAAGTTTTCTAACAAGTTTTCTTATAAGTTTTCTAATAAATCTCAGGAACAACCAGATGATGGCATTTATGAAAATAGTAAAGCAATAATCATCATAAATCATACCAGTTCACTTTCAAAATATTCAAAAACTCACCTGTCATATGGAAAAAGAGAAATTACAGGTGATAACATTACTGAGATGATTTAGAAGTTAATTCAAGAATACTCTGAGACTTACAGATCTTTTTTTTGTATGATATCTGTTACAAAATGTATACTGCCCTTAACTGCTGTTTGAAATGCGCTTTAGAAAGTGGACCTAAATTCATCATTAAGTTGTCTTTACCTTTGCAAAATACATTTCAATTTTAAAATCCAGTTGCACAGGTTTAATTTACACAGTACGTCTGAATGAAATTATCATATCACTTATTTCATTTAATGAAAGGCTGCATTTCCCAAAATAATCCACCACAAGTCATAAGCACATTCTGAGTTACAAGATGAAAATTTTAATAGGATTAATATTAGATTTCATACTACTTTCAAAATCAGAAATACATGATGTAGTGGAAAAGGGAATATGTTCATGCAGTTTCCTTTGCTTCATAGTTTAATGAAAACCTGACAAATCAGATATGTAAGGCAGATACAGACAATAAACAGAATATGTGAGAAAGCTAAAGTTTTATCAGAAAAAGAAGTAGATGAATTCTATCTATTGGTTTTCCTTACAAAGGAGGTAAGGATTTTCCCTCTCTGAAACTATTCTTTATGGGTGAGTTCAAAGTACTGCTTAAACTGAAGTTGGTGTTAGTAGACAAATGGTGACAGCAGTAATTCCAACTTGTGAAAGAAAGCTGGATAATGTCCTGGATAACTGTAGATCAGCCTGAGATCCACAGTGGACAAAATGGTAGAAACAAGAGTTGACCTGAAGATAAGACTACATGCTACAAAAAATCCACACAGCTTTTGTAGAGAAAAGACATGTCTGACACCTCCACCTTCAAGATAGCAATAAGTCCTTCAAGATAGCAATAATATTTGTGAGAAAATAAAAGGCAATTTGGTTAATGAAGTGTTCTGGGCTTTTCAGTATGTTCTGGTCAAAAGTTCCCAAATAAACTAAGATGTCAGAAATACAAGGGCAGATCTGACCATGGTAAGACAGAAAACACAGGAACAAATGGTCAGTTTTCACAACTACAGGGACTTCTCAGAGGGACCTTTTTGGGTTGTCTCTGTAGCCAAATATGTTCACAAATAAATCTGAAAATTATATGAGAAATGATGTGAAGAATTCTCTCTAAGAATACAAAATGAGGCAGAAGAGTCAAAGCTGAATGTGAAGTATTACAAAAGGATCTTATAATATTTGAATGAAGTATCAAAAAAATGAAAGATAAAGTGGCAGATTGACTCAAATGAAATAATACAAGGTAATTAATTTTTTTAAAGTCACCCAGTGACATAGTCACAGTAAAATACTCTGCTTTATTATGATGACTGAAATAGCTCCTGAGGTTTTTGCAAGCAGCTCTTTGAAAATATCAAATAGAATTTTCAGCAGTCAAAAACGCAAAATAAATGTTAGCCATGCTCAGAAATAGAAAAAAAAGAACAAATAGGACCTTGGTTAGAGTGCACATTCTTGCGTGCTGCCTGCAGTCCTGTTCATCCCATTTCAAATAAACTTACATGAAAATGAAAAAAAAAAAAAAAAGGGTAAAAATACAGGAAATGTGTTGAGAGAAATGAGGTACCTTCTGTAGGTGTGGAGACAGATTACCAAAAGAAGGTGGAGGGCCCACAGAATTGTTAGTGACATGAAGTAGGTGAATTGGGAAAGCTAGAGTATGACTCCTATTTCTTTTTTTTCTTTAAGGATGTGCTCTTGATGATTGTGAGGAACAGGACATTGAACAAAATCTCAGTTTAAAGCAATGCATAGTTGTTTAAAATTTTCTTATTAGCACACTTTTCAGGTTCGGTTTCAAAAGAAAAAAAAGCATGCCAAAGTACTATTTATATGCAATGTGTATAATAAAGTCCAAGAAGAATTAAATTTTTACCCGGACTTGCTCATATCACATATCACTGGCCAAGGACTGGTATGTACTAGACTTCCATTGGGTGATGTTGGCTCTTTCAAAGATGGCTGTTTCTCTGTCAGGCACTTACTTAAACAACTGGTACAAAAGACTTGAAAGATTCTTTTTTCCCTGTGTACTCTCAAGCAGGTCTCAAGGACTTGAAGATACTCAGATTCTCAAACTCCAGGAAAGTCTTGACAAGCAGTCTTCTACCTTGGTGACAACAGAATTCTTGCAATATTCAAGGCTCCCTGAGATGCTTGGAAGTCCCAAGGGCTCTTAGTCTTCCTAAATGTCCTTGAAAGAGCTTAAGAGTCTGGAGTTTTCAGGTTCTTTCCCCCACCCAGGCCGAGCAAGAAGGTTTTCTCTTGGCCAAACACCCTTTCTGGGATTTCTGGAGTCCCTGTTTCAACACTGATTAGCTGCTGAGTCTGGACAACCTGGCTTCTAGACTCAGTGTCAGTACACCAGTAACATCCCACAGTCTGTGCTTATTCTACAATTTGAGTAAAAGCCTGTAGTGGGATATGCAGCTTTAGTGCTTGAAATATACACTCTGATTCACTGATCTGATTCATTTACACTCCCAGAGGCAAAATCTCAGCTTAAATTTAATCAATATAGAGATTGACCTGTTCATTCAACAGCTCAGGTGTGCTACACACTGCTGTGAAGCGCAAAGAAATCTTAGCCAACCAAACAAAACCCACAAAACCCAACAGATCAAGACTCATTTCACAGAACTTTACAGAAAAGTTAGCAGCTTGGCTATAAGAACTGTGCTTTGAGTAAAATCTTTTCACTGTTTCATAATACTAAGTAAAATAGAGCTTGCTTATTTTTCCTCTTTTTTTCGCCATGCCACATTAAATAGCACTATTTAAAACAGAAAGAATGAAATTCTCTTGCTTTGTATGACTCAATGTGGAAAAGGAAAGAAATGCAAATCATTCATAAATTTTGCTGTTCCTTAGTCCTCAACGTACTCTGCATTTGCATGTGTTTTGAGTGCATTGACTGAATGATATTCCAAAAATCTTATTATAACTACAATATTCAATCCAATACTCTTAGCTATTTATTAGGGGATATAATAATAATAAAAAAAGCTGTTTAAATTCTTACTTTCAAAGTCAGTCATCCTTAATCACAATCAGAATTTCCTTTATTTTCTTGATTTAACATGGACCCATAACTGATGTTCATATTTTCCCCTGTGTTTAATTACAGACTTACTGGATTCCTCTTTTAAGCAACATTAGCTTTGGAAACTGCAGTTCAGATGAAAGCAAGTGTTCTAATATTTTTATGACTGACTAAATGAAGAGCTAACATAATGGAAACAAAAATAAAAGCATGATGAGGATGCCAGCTCATACGTTTATTTTATTATGTGCCTTATAGATGTCATAGATGAAAGGGAGTGTTTGCTCAATGATGAACCCAAGATTTTTAAGAACCACATTAATAAGCTTTGGTCATATTCCAGACTAAGCAGAACTCTTTCTGGAGCATCTGTCACAACTTTTCTTTCATTCTTCTACCACAAAAAAGGAAGCCCCTTCTCTCTTGAATGTCTAACATACCCATATCATATGACCTTCTCAAAGTATAATGTGAATGTGGACTATCTCATTTGGATGACCAAGCCTGAAGATTTGTCTTACCTTCACAGGTAAAATAAAACTATGTAAAAAAGGATATATACCTCTGCATTGTAGTTATGTGTTGTCACTTATAGGAGTGCAGTGAGATTTTAAAAAAATTATTAAGTTTTGAAATTTTTACTTGAGCAAAAGTTGTTGCTAGATAAATAATGAATGGTGCAAAATGTGACCGTTACAAGATACTTTACAGAAAATAATTTTGACTGGATTACACTGAATGACATTCTAAACAACTATTAATGGAAAATGTACTCACTGCATTACAAATTATGAAGAACTTATCTTCTGCATTAATGTTGTATTAAGCTATTTCAAGGATATCATATAAAGAAAGTTTGAATGAAGGTGGACAATCATTTACACAATGCACATTAAACACATAGAAGTACAATCTGTGGCGGCGTATGTGGCAAAAACCACAGCCCCACAGGCTCAAGGCTGGTGAATTCAGCCTGAGGTTGCCACAGTCTGAGTCACACTCCCTGGTCAGGGTGAGCTTTCTGGCTCACCCCCCAGCATCCCTCGCACTTTTGTTACCATGTTTCAGTTCATTGGTTAATTATGGTATTACCTAATGTTCTCTGTAAAGCTGAGTTCTAGAAACTTCATTGCTGTTCAGTTGTCGATTGGTTACATGTAAATCCTTGTACCCCAACTGGTTACTCTCCCCTGCTTGTATCCCGATAAATCCCCTGCTGTCCTCCTGCATTTGTCTCTGGTCCCTGAAGCCTTCAGCTCTTCCCGACCCTCGCGCCGCCTCTCCTGGACCCCGGACCCTCTCCTGCCTTCCCTGCCTCTCCCCAGGAAATAAAAGAGCTGGAAATCACACCAGGGCCCTTCTCTCTGGCCTTTATTCTCGCCTGCGACCATAACATCAGCCTGGGGCTCTCTCTCACAGAGGAGCCAGCACTAAACAGAGCTACTGGAGGATGCCCTCCGTCTGGGGAAGCTGCGAGCTGCAGCCCCCAGGAAACCAGGGTCACTCCCAGACTATCGCTGAGTGGCCTCGAGCAGCCACCCAGAGCTAGCAAAACAAGATGACTTTAACCTTTAAAGTTGCAGAATCCTGACATGCATCAAAAAGATACAAAACACATGATGACATGTGGAGATAAACAGACTTAAATAGCAGAGTACCCACTTACCAAAATACAGCCAAGATGACTTTGTGATCAACTGATGCCATGAAGAAAATAATTTATTACACAAAGATTTGATGATGGCCACTTTGCAAAAATAGGACTTCAGTATCACAGTCTTTTCCTCACGGGTAGCCTTAAAAAGAGTACACAGTGGGGAAATTTGAGAGGGACAGTCTGACCATAAGAAAGTGTAGATGATCACTTTATGCAAGCTACAAAAACCTGTTCGTCTGACCCTGAAGCAGTGAAAGGTGACTAATTAGTCTTCTCTGCTCTGACACCTACAGCTGACTGTCCTTGAAGCAAGCAATGTGTGGCAATTTATCTCTGCAATTTTTAGTAGCCTGAAAAAATAAAATTATAAGATTTTTTTACATTTTTGACTAGTGTTCATGTGGTCACAAGAGGGTTTTAAATAGTCAGAAACATTAACATAACATTAGCGTTTCAAAATCATCAGGGTATTCCATAATGTAAAAATGCTCTGTGCAGAAAATACCTTTCTCTCTGCAAAATACCCTAGAGCAGATATTCTACTATTTCTAGAGGATAGTCATAGCAAAAAGAGAATATAGCTCTTTCAGAAGGTGCTGAAAAGTCAGACAAGATTTCACATAGTGATTATACTGGCAAACACTCATTTTGGACTTTTTCACATGGTGTCAAATTCTAGTGGTGTCAAGAATAATAAGACCGTTCTGAATATATCAAGAAAGGTCATACAGGAAAACAGATATTCCTAATGGTATCATCACATGTCTGAGGATGTGAAAGCTTTGATAGTGATTTATTTTTGAGAGATTCACTATACAAGCTCTTCAAGTACCAGTTCATGCGTAGATGGCACTTAGAATGTTGTTAAAGGCAGCTGAATGATGGTGACATGAATGGCAAAGTGATACTAATAGCAGGTCCTTGGCCCTTTTCTTGTTGCAAGTTCAAAACCAGCGACCACTCAAGTTTCTGGTGTCTTACGAACTACCAAGTGACTGCTGTAATCCTCTGTAAAGCTGATACAGATCTTTGCCTTAAGCTACAAGATCTGTAAATAGAACAGCAGAAGATATTAATCTGATTCTTATTACAATTTATTTTCATTTTTTGATTCATAATAAAATAAAAACCTTTGATCACTTTACGTGCTTTTAAGTGTAAAGACTAGGGTATTCACTTGGATGATATGACACAAAACAGTCTTTTGTCTCCACTGAAAAAATCTCACTCAAAATATCTTTTATCTGCAGGTCATGACCTTGAGCAATCAGCCTGTGATAATGTTTTCACCAACATAGGGAAACAATGCAATACAACAAAAATGTTCTGACATAAGATGAGGTCACAGTTACTTATTTCTGAGCACATTTTTGTCTCAGTCTCCACTCTGATCTATTTTTACCAAAACACTTTCAGAAGACCTCTAAAAGTTACAGCCAGACCTTTTTTCTTCCAAAGGCATTAAAGCAAGGGTTCTTGGTCATATGGTTTGATAGTCCTTGGCGAAACAAGTCTGATCATATTTACTGGATGTTATACTTCCATTCATTTCAATTTTAGATAATCAATACACTGAATTGTAAAATTACATACATGAAACTTGTTAGGATCTAAGAAACAGCTACATAAATTCCCAAAATATTTTCTGAAACATTTATGATTGTATGTGCTTATGAGTAGGAAAGTGTCCTGTATGTGCAAATGATAGAATAGCAAATTTGAAGTCATAAATTTCCCATAGGATCTCAGGCTACTAGGCAATATCAACACACCCACTTTGCATTACTTTGTGCACCATAACTTGCATTTCACTATATATGAATTATTATCCATGCATGCAGTTCTATTTTGAAACACTTGGAGAAATGACAGGTTGATGTATTAAGAGTTATCTTCTTCCTGATCTTCCAAAATAGCTTCACGTTTCTCTTACTAGACCTGCTTCAGAAGCATCTCTATCCATTTAAGCTGAGGAATAACTAAGTAGACCATTCTGTGTTTACCAGCTGGATAATTGAAGTCTCAAGGGAAAACCAGCATTAATTCAAGGCAGATGTAGATGTTTCTCCAACTAAAGAAACACATCCATAGAAGTTGGTCAAAATTTTGTGACAGTTTTTCTAGTTTCAGAAAAATACAAGGTTTGGCAGGTGTTTGTATTAAAGCACTAATATAAATTATTGAGCCATTTACTTTCTGTGTCCAATGACAGTCTGGAAGAATGACTGTCTGGAAGATTGACTGCCCAATGACAGGGTGGAAGATATGTCCAAGGCAATCTCCAGTACTTTTTCAGTGACAAAGTGGATTTTTGAACTTAGCAACAGGTCTTGACATCACAGGTAAAGAGATGTGAATGAATGAAGTGCTTATGTGAACAAAATATATACAAAAAAACACTTAGAGTCTTTTCTTCACCTCATTATCCTAATTTTTACAGCTTACACATTTTAAACATAGTAACCTTTTCTTCAAAATTCCAGATAAATTTGTGTCCTTACTGTCTCCCAGTTAGGGATGTCCAACTTATCCCTGAATGGTTTTAGAAAAGCAGAACTAGTATCTTCCCAAAAAGTGCATGTAGATTGGCTACCTGAAAAATGAGTTATAAACCACCAAAAATTGTGGAAAGAGTAAACCTTATGTTAAGGTTTTTCAGACGTCATGCTTAAATAGACAAATCAGACAAGACAATTCCTTAAACTGTAGGCAGACAGGAATTTCTTTATTGCAAAGAGGGATGAAAAAATTTTTCTCAGAGTTATGTGACACAAGTTTCTAATATCCAGACAAATAATCTGCCACAAACATTCAAAGTTCAATTGCTCAAGTATATGTTGGATTTATTGCTTAGTTTCACTGCATTTTCAATGCATTTTGTTTTAGCAGATATTCAGTCAGTAAGAATTCAGTATCCTATTTCCAGCTGCATTGCAGTAATTGCAAAATCATTTCATTATATTGTAGAAGGTGAGGTGAAACACACCAGAACTCCTTTAATATTTGCTGTTCATAAGCTACTGTATA
The DNA here is from genome assembly GCA_013398175.1 of Climacteris rufus. Classification (NCBI taxonomy): domain Eukaryota; kingdom Metazoa; phylum Chordata; class Aves; order Passeriformes; family Climacteridae; genus Climacteris; species Climacteris rufus. The sequence goes on from VZRZ01002841.1 coordinate 1,769,880, forward strand.
GTACTTCTGCCATCTAAAAATCCTTCTCTTTCCATGACTAATGTAGTGGCTCAGTTCTTACTGACAGTAAGTGACGGATCTGTCTCAAGGATTCTACATCTTCTGTGGTTTAGATTATTAGGCTTATCTCAGTGTGAAGTGGTAGCCTTTGGCTGCAAAAATCTCACCATATCTTTTCATAATCTGATTTCAAGAAAGGGGTTTATAAAACCAATAAAATATAAATCTAACAAAGAGATGTTGTGGCAAACAGTGTTTCAGCTGTTGGTGATCTTTTTTCTCTTCAGGCCTTTGGCAAGGAGCATAAATTTACAGTGGCCTTTCTCTGCCTTAATTATTACAGATAAATCTAGCTAAAATGTAAATATCTCTGGTTTGTATTTACAAAAAAAAAAGTTTCTTTATATTTATTTTTTTCCCAATAATACTTTGATAATTATCTTCGCAGACAGTTGCAAATGCCAATGAAAGTCTTTTTGACAGCATAATCCCATGATATACAGTATAAGTTCTCCACAAAATCATTCAGTAAAGTGCTCTTTTTTAATACATACATTTTCTTCTTTTGTATTTTTCTGTTCTTAGATGAGCTGCAATAACACTTTGGTACAGCTACAGCAGGTATATGGGATGTGATTTCAATCAGATTCAAAAGAAAGATAGAAGCTTTAGAAAAAGGAAAAATAAATGTTAAAAAAATAGTGAGTAGAAAAGTATGCCTTAAAATATGGCCATTATCTTTTTTAAAACTGCTAAGATATTAACAATTAATGGGCTCTTCTTGATTTATTCCCTCAGGTTGCTGTTACCACTTTTCTAGAATACTAAAATTATTCAGCCTTTGTAATCTTTCCTGTCATTTTGATAACTTGATCAAGATACTTCTTAACCTCAGACAATTACTGTTATGTTGTACACCAGAGCACTGGTAGGTCCTCTGTCTACAGAGAGGACTATAGTAGACATATCTTATGATAAATGATAAAAATGTATAGCTTGATTTAAGCCTTGATTATAATGGAACAATAAGAACATATTTTTTCTACTTACCTTTCTTTCCAAACAAATATCATACAATATATTTTAAAGGTAATTTTTTTAACTTGCCATACAAATAATGCTATTTCTTAGTCAATGGTAAATTTGTAATTATTCCTTACATCTAAGATTTCTGTTTACTATCTGTTTATATAAGTATGTCTGTGTTCATAAATAAATACATACATAAATAAAGTTTGCCATTGACATCAGAAAATCTGGTTTCCTTTTGCACAGGGAAAATGCTTTTAGGCATAGGTAGGCACAGACCATTGCGAAGAGGAAAAATTACTTAACTGCAAGTGATTTTCTTTGTCTAATATTGCAAGCACTATGCCTACTTCTACTAAATTGCTGTTCTTGCAACTGTAGAGTAGTTAGGAAAAACACACAGAACAGAAAAAGATGTTCTGAACTGACATGGAAACACTTGGTTCAGTGAGAGTTGAAAAGAATATGACAAGAGGCCTTTAAGGATACTTTTTGCTCTTGTTAACTACACATTTCAGATGAAACTGAAATTTTGGACAAGATGAAAAGAGATGTTAGTCATTTACACTTCAAAAGATTTTCACGATGGCGAAATTGTCTGTTCCAAGAGTTAGTGTCACACATAAGGATTGTGCATGATTCAAAATGCTTTTTGCAAAATACATATAAAAGCTGTTCCTTGCTTTCTTCTTGGGGGCACTCTAGTAGGACCTGGGTATTAGCCAGCAAAGACAGGGAAGGAGAAAAAATATGTAGTGGCCGTAAGGCTTTAAATAATATATTCACACCATAAACAGCATCACTTCTGATTCGAACATCTTGGTAAGCTAGTTGAAACAAAAACTTGTAATTCAACAAGAGCAAGATATCTATCTGCAAGAAGTGTCTTTGCTTTGCTATTCAAGAGTAAAAATAGATATCTATCTGCAAGAAGTGTCTTTGCTTTGCTATTCAAGAGTAAAAATAGATCTGAGTGAAAATAACAAGATTAAACTTTTTTCATTATATGTAGAGTTAGTTAAATATGAGTGACAATCCCATTCCTTAAAATACTTAATGGCCATTTAAACTCAATGAAAAAAAGGTAGATTTGTCATTCATTCTGTAAAAATTAATGTCCTAAATGCAACCTGCATTCCATGTATAGTAGATTTCAACAACTCTGTAAGGTTTTCAGCTCTCTCTATGATCATGAGTTCCAACTCGTAAAGCCCTTAATGAAGTATAATACGATGTGGTAGCATCAAACAGTGATCAAATCTTGTCAGATAGAAATGTAACACATTTCAGAAATACTGTCTTGTAAGGATCCTTTTGGCATTAAAATTTGATATTTTAATAATTCTGGAACATGTGCAGCTATGAGAAGATTTTAAAGATTTAATTTTGGATTTTAACAACTAAAATGGCATTTAGCAGTGACAAATCTTTGTCTCAGTAATCGTATTTCCATCTTATTTTAAGACATCAAAACTGTTCAAGATAAATAAATTCTAGCACTCTTATTTAGGGTGCTGTGATCTTTGAAAAGATGTTTACATACTCATTTGAATAGATTTCACCATCTGTTCAGATATGAGTGGTTCCTAAATGGTGATCTGCATAACTGTACTTAAAGTTTCCTTCACATGTTGGAAGTTTTCATTGCAAACCCCTCTTTGAATGCTGCCCTACAAGGTAAAAGAGTTGCTCACTGAGAAAAACGAGAAAATATTTTAAAACTGGTTTGCAAAGACCTTTAAAAGCTGTGAATAACCTGAATACACAGTGCAGTTAGTCTAGCTCTTATTATGTTGAATGCATTTGCATTCAGTGAAATAAAAAACCCAGTTTACACTAAGGATATATATTCCATAATTTGAAATAAAATACTGATGATTGCACAGCTACATGAACTATCAAAACAAAAAAAAAAATCAAAAATATATTTACATATAGACTACATAAGTGTAGAAAGGATATTTAGAGATCCTGGTGTTGCTTTACGTTTTAACCCTTATATTTTTCAAATTCTGTGTTGCCTGGTATGTGGCTCTGGGATGCTTTATAGCCTGTTGGCTGCTGTTCTGTCATGCTAAGGTAGACATAACAATACTTCTCTGGGCTTTCTCTTCAAGGACACTTAGAGTGCCCAGGCCCAAACTTCTAAACCAGGGTGGGGGGGGAAGGGGGCAGCAAGCTAGGGGAGCTAAGGGGAAATTGCAAAGTTTTAACTGGTGAATTTATGCTGACATGCAAATGGACCAAACGTATCAATGTTTGGAGAATGCATGACTCGTTGTCCATTTTGGGTGATGCTCCAAGGGCTTTGTCTGCCCTAAATGTACCTTTGAAGGCCTTTCAAATAAATACCCACCTTTTATTCTCTTACTCCTGACTAGTCTCAGTTTTTGGGCTAGCCTTTTCAGGCAACACTGGAATAGTTTCTCTTGATAAAGGTAGTGATTGAGGGCATCCTGCATGGTTTTTATCAGCCAATAGTCACAGTAAGTTACTTACCTGTCATATTTTAGGTTTGTCAAGTAGTGACACACAAGGATCGAGGCATGGTGCCCTGACATTTCACTCAGATTATCTGTGACTTGTAGGTCAAAATTTAATTTTTCTCAAAATTTCAAAATTTAATTCTAATAATCCCACACCTTTTAATATGAAAGTGCCAGCTTTGGGTGATTTAATTTAAGGGTGAGGTTCAAGAGCTAATTCTGGATCTGATTTCCACTTCTGAGGTTTGGAACTATGCTGAAACCCACTGAGTTTCATTCTTCCCAGTGCACGTTTTCTCTTCTTCTACTTTACCTATGACTAGCTTTGTATCTTGACCAGATATTGTTAGCAGTGCTATAGTTTTCCATTTTTTAAACCAGGAGAAAATACTTTTGTCTTTGATAATGAGTAGACACGACAGGCATACATTTGCCACTGAAAATGTTGAGATAAATAGTGCCCTAATGCACTAAGATGGCTTTGAAGAATCTCCAGTTTGAAGTGGTTGTTGAGAGTGTAAAAAAAAAAAAAAAACCAAAAAAGAGGAAACATTGCCATAGAGAAACAAAAAGAATTACTGCAAAACTTCATTAAAACATTAGACAGAATGAGATATCAGTGTCTCTATAAGAAGAAGCCTTGTCTTTTCTTCAGCCTAGCAACTCATTTCTGCCTTTGTGTGACACTGAACCAAATGTAGAAACTGATCTGTCTTTTTTTAAATATTTTTTTTATTTATTTACTTCACCAGTTAACTATCAATTCATTGTGAAAGTTGGTGTCAATTAGGGAGGGACTGCCAAGGTCTAAGTGAAACTCAAAACTGAGAAAAAGAGTTTAATTTAAAAATTGATTTGAATGAAAATTGACTTGATTTCTGTATTGAACCAGACTATTGTCTCAAGACTGAGTTTTCCCATTAGATACCACTTTTGCAAGCAAATATCTCAAACATGGTGAGGGCTTTATTACTTTTTTCCGACATATTTTGGTGTCACTTTGGAAACACGCTAGCATGCTAGCAGTCAAGAAAGATTTCCTGGATGAAGGCTATAATAAAATGGTCAGTGGGTTATTAAACTGGTTGGTGACAGAAGGAGAACACCCTCAGGATATAAGGGTGAAGAAAAATAACTGGAAATCTGTTATTTACAGAGTACACCTTTTGGCTCTCTAAAGGTTTTTATAACAGGAAAAATCTTGATTTATTGTCCGAGTCTAATCAAATAAGAATTTTAGAAGTCCATTATTTTATTGGACATAACTGTCAGTATTTTGATAGTGATGCTTTTAAATAATAAATACATTTAATTGTGGGGATTTTTCCCTCCCTAAAACCTCTGACAAATCCATTTCCCTCTTAGTTAAGTGTTCCCTGTATGTGTATCTGTTTGAAGATTTCTTTCTTTATCATAACTGATTAAATGCCTTGATAACCACTGGCTTAAACAATTTGACAAGTAGCTAAGCCACCTGCTGTGTGTATGCATACCTGTGTGTTGCATTTCCACAAATCTTACTGAATCAGTAGAAGTGAAGCAGTGGTAGTGGTTATTTAGATCAATCACTACAACTTGACAGAGAGCAGTGAACCACGCTTCTTTGTTTTGTTCTCCTTTAGTTACAGTTTAATTTGCTCAAAAGATCTTGAGTTGAACTATGGAAATCAAGGTCATATATCTGCAGTTATATTTGTCATATAGAACAGAACTGTCAGCACTGAGCTTCCTGCATGAAATGACAACAACTGACTAATTTCTGCTTGTGTTCAAAGCACAGGTTAAATACTTTGTACTTCTTTGATCTTATCTCAAAGATGATTTCTCTTAATAATCAAATGCAATTCTTTATGAAGGTTTCAGCTTGACAATACAGCAGGACACATTAGCTTTTCTCTTGCTCCCTTAGCAACAAGCAAAGTGTGTTGTTCCTTTATTAAGGTATTGCTCTGTTAATACTGGATCTTGTGAGAAAACAAACCACTTTTTTTCCTAAGGAACTCACTGGAGATTGGTAGTGTGTATCACATCACAAAGCAACCTATGTGCTCATAACATTAAAAATAACTTTACCATTTCCTGTTTGTGATGTAATATTTCACTGCAGCTCCCATTTGACATAGATTTCTGGTCTGGATCCTGATAATTCCTCATCTAAGTTTCAAATTATGCAAAACTCCATCAAAAATAGGTACAAGTGTATTGTGTGAGTTTTCTACACTTCCTTCTATTTCCCCTGTGAAAGATGGAGGGGAAAGAGAGGAAACAGGAAGAAAATGCAAGTGAAAAACAAGTCAAATATTTCTATTAGTTCACAAATTCCAATACCACAGAAATCAGCCCAAGCAGTGACATCCACACCTGGAGCTGTAAGGGTGCAAAACATTGAAATTCAGGAAGGCGTGGATATAGACTTTTAGTTGACCACACTGTAAATATAAAGCTGCCTTATCTGTGCTCAGACTGATTTTAGGTCATTAAAAAAAAAGCAAACAACAAAATAAAACCAAAAGACCGCACACCAAACCACAAACCCAACCGAACACAACCCAAAAACGCACAAATCCCCAACCAAAACCCAAAACCAACTCTTGCCCCAAAATCCCAACTACTGTAAATAATTATAGACAGGATGTTGTAGTAATGATTTCATATGCATTCATTTCTAAAATTTAATACAAATAATCAGAGAGCACAGCATAGAAAAAGTCTACACAGTGCTCTCAGTGGGCATGAATCTTTGAATTGGCTTGTGTGTATTCAAAAACCAGTTTCAGTTCTGTACATCTTCCTCAGTGACTTCTGTTGTTAGCTTAAACCTGAAGGCAGATGTGTGGTTTCAAAAGTTAGCGGTGTATATACTATGGATTTCCTACATAAATAAAGAAATCAGTTTTATGAGTCAATAGCAACAGATGCAAGGTGCTACTAGAGTAATATTTTGGAATGCTGGCACTAAAAGAACATCAAAGAAAATTACAACAATAAGGGCTTATTCCTTGGGACTGGAAGAGAAAATAAATCTATTAACAGTCAGCTTGGCAAGACTGAATGAACTAGCAATTAGGAGCACAAGGACTTTTGGAATTCTTGAAAAATCTAAAATAAGTATTTTGTCCCATTCCCTTTGTTCAAGTTGTTTGCTTGAAATTTTCAGACCTGAATAAAAATTAGGATTACAGTGTAAACAAAAAATCTGTTCTGTAATGGAAGTGCAAGAAAGCACATCATATATTGCTGCGATTTTGGCTGAAGCTTTCGACCCTGCGACGGCACATCTTCTCTTTGTGAATTCTTTTAACAGACACTTGAGATAAGACACAGTAGAAATACCCCAGAGTTTCTTCGGTCTAAAAATGTTTATTAAGTGTTATCTATAACTTGGCGGCACAGAAAAGTGCTTTGTTGTTAATAACAAGGTTTAAAATGGGGCCGAGCACTTCTCATCGAGCTTATTTATACACCAGATTGTCCAATTAGGGAGATGTTGCATTATTGATATTGCATTTATTGATATTTTCAATAAAAACCCAATAATCAGTTTTTCTTATCTCGCACTGTGGAACTTTAGAACCAATGGCAGAAAACACAAGTTTTTGGAGAAAAAAGGGGAAGTAGCAAAGGTAAAAAAGGAAGTTATAAAACAACACCTAAACCCTCCATTTTGGACACTAGTATTACAATATTTCATAAACCAAAATGTCTACACTTCTACCTAATTCACCTAGTGACACAACCTTAACTATACAGCATTCATTTCAAAGTTATCACACTACAGGGGAAGTCTTTTCCAGGGTTTAAGATCAAATGAGGTGTATTTCTGGGGATCAAAACTTGTTAAAGCAGAAACAGTGAAATTCTCAGAATTCAGGGTTCCAACATCATATGGCATTAGATAAAAAGAACACTAACTTTTAATCCCTAACACTCTTCATTCGTTATTAAGAATACCTTCATTTTTGGTGACCTGTATTTGTTTGGATTGCTCTCTCCAGCAGTCTTTCTAGAACTAGAATATTTTTTTCATATTTACAAAGACTTTTAGGATTTTATTTGTGTCTAGTAATATGGACAGGCAGGCAAGAATTAGGTATATCAACTTATGTCACACAGGTCTTTAGGTAAACCGGTAAGGAAACTGTTTTGTAAAATATCTCCAAATATAACAGCCCATTACTGTATCTAGGAACAGAGCATTTATTTCCTTTCAGTACTCCCTTTAAAGCCTTTATAAAAATTCAGAAACATTGATCTACAGTTAAGGACTCTACAGAGACCATTTGCGAGAAAGAGCATCCTGGGTATCTGTTCAGGCACAAAGTGATTCCAATTTTAGCAGCAAATGAATCTCATGATAGACAGCTGTGTTTAAAAGGTATAAGGAAGGACAGCTTTTTTCTTTTTCTTTTTTTTTTTTTATTTTAAGTTAAATAAAGGAATTTGGACTTTGTACTAAACAACGTTTTCTGAGAAAAGGCTTGGCACATTTTCACAGCAAGAAATCAAGTCTCCTATTTTATGTCCCTTTAGGATACACTTATGTCTAAAGAATTCAATCTAAGTTACTACTTTCCCCTACTACAAAGTAACCGAGTCTTTTGGTAACTGAAAAATGAAAAGGAATGTTATTAAATTTTATACCACATCGTCTAGAAAAGGGTACAAACAATTGGTGTCCAAAAACCTGAGTTCTATTTGGCATTTTTGAAATAAGAGAGAAGCAAAAGTGAGAAACTTCAACTTGTTCTGCCCATCCCATATGCACAAGTCTATATATATAATTTGCAGTACTTTGAACAAGATGGTGTTCCTTATAAGTTGAATATGGGGGGGATTTATAGACTATGCATAAATAGTTTGTTAATTTTTTTTTCTTTGAGAAGACTGGAAAGTAAAGGAATCAGAAAAATATTAAGAAGACTCATGCTACGGTGAACAAAAGAGCAGATTTACTGCCACAAAGAATCACAGGTCACAAAAATCACAAAGAATAAGAGGTTTTTTACCATCATTTATCATGCTTTGTACTTTGAAAGGACTTGGGCACATGACCAAATTTCTCCAGGAATAACAATGTACATCAGCTGATCTCTGCTAAAATTAACATCCTCCACCCTGTCATTTTTGTTAGCTCAGCAAAGCTAACAAAGCTGAATAAAACATATCTAAATGTTTCCACAATTCATGTGATTTTGATAAAGATATTATTTACAAGTCATATACACATTTTATAAAAAATTCAGATGCAGGAAGGAATACCCATTCTAACTGGCAGAAGAGGGTTTTTTTTTGAATGCCAGAAATGGGAGCTATTTCCATTTTGACAGCTGCTGTATATTATCTTGTAAAAGTCATACTTCTCCACAGAGATTATTGCAATATTATCACAGTTATGAGTAGGACATGTATAAGAAGGTAAGTATTAAGGAAACAAACAAGTCTGAGAAACTGACAAAAGAAATTAAGTAGTTCAAGAAATACAGTTGCTATCCCTTGCAAAAATGCAGTTCTGCATATTCTGCATATCCATGCAAATATGTATGATGCATTCTCACACTTCTGCTCATTCCTTTAACTGTAGCACACACTAGTTACTCATTCCAGGTGGGAAGGAGATCCGTCAATTATTTGTACAACTCGTTGAAATCATGCACTCCTACAAACTTATGTCTTTGATTTCAAAATTAGGCAGGTGAGCTCAGTGCCAGCCTCTCAGTAAATGGAGTTCTAACCTGGAGGTGTATCACCACAAAGTCAAGGAAGAATATCCATGTTCTTTGCCCACATGCAAAGTGTTTCGCCTAATAAGGACATTTTCAAAGGAGGGACAAATTACACTGAGGGATCACACAGCCCAGATGTCAGCCCCTTTTTGTTATCTCTAGTTAACATTTGACAAGAAATATGATAAATACAACAGAGAAAGGATTTGAGTTTTGTTTTGTCTCTGACACAAAACCTTCCTATAACCAAGGCACTTAGCTGTGAGTTAAATGTGTAAATAACATCTGAGAAGATGACAGGTTCCTCACTGACTCACAATCCCCAACAACAGAAATTGCTGAAGTACGGTTGCTCTGGACTTGTGCTTTCAAATACTTTCCCAAATGAGCTGGCAAGCAGGGGTTGGCAAAGGACTGTTTAATGTGCTTGAAAGCAGCTGCTGTGTCTGGACTAGGAGTCTGGGCTCCTAAGGTCAGTCATGTCTCAGAACCTTAGAAAAGAACTTCCCATTTTTATCAGAAATGCAATCCAGGTGTATAGTGAAAGTTTGATGACGAAAGAGGAGATTTATATGTCATCATTGCTATATCTTAAATATAACAAGTAATTTCATCCACTGCTTATAAAAATACACAAAATTGAAAGACACCTACACACTTTATAGAAAAGAATAATTTGACTAAAATTATGTATATCCATGCAATAGCTACTAGTTCAGTCTTCTTACCTTCTGCTGTGGTCCTTGTGGTGTGGCTGTGTTATTCATTCAGCAGTGATTGCAATGACACATTAATTCAGCTTGTTAAAAAGCCTATAAATGAAAAATATTTTTAAAAAGCAAGACAAAAACGAAACCTCGACAGGAGTTGGTAAGTCTGACAGGAAATTATACAGGTCCAGTTGCACACTGGAAATACTCAAAGAATAAGAGGCACAGGACATTTTTTTAAAAGAACTGTTTAATAGAATATTTCTGCTGTGTTTCTCTAATCAAAGTCAGACTGACAGGCCCAGGAAAACAATTGCTTTTCCTATGCAGTATTAATACTCATAAGCAGCTGCTGCATCCCAGATTGCATCATATCTGTCATTACTTGAAGGTTGTGGTTTAACACTGAAGCACCTGCAGCATACTAAATGTATCCCAGTTACTAACTGACCCTTATACACTATAGTTGAATACTGTATGAGTAAATTGTGTCAAATAGTTGGAATTATCTAGTCTTCTGTCTGTATCTTGTCTTACATAACCTGCATTAGGCTTGTGAGTTCGGAAAGTCACATTGGCAGCTTGCCAATCCTCAAGAATTCATTGGGATTTTAAAGCTCCTAATGATCTTATCCCATATCGCTGCCAAATATTTGTACAAGTGACTTTGGTTTGTTGCTCTTCAAATGAAAAGATAATCAGATGAGAGATTCTCTGAGGATTTTTAAAGTGTGGTGAGGGTATTTTTGCTTAAAATTAACCAGCATGTACAATTGTCCTACTCATTTAAACCATTATTTCTCAAGAAGAACAAATTTAAGCAATAAAAAAAAATTAATTCTGATTCAATGCTTGTAGATTTGTGGGAATGGAGGCAATTCTTATCCTTGTTCAACCTTCATATTGTCAGCAATACATTGGAGAACAGTACTTCTCCAGACATTTACATGCAGTGCTAGAGGCAACAAGTCTAAACTACTGCTTCATATCAGCATAAATGGCATTTCCTACTAAACAGTCTGTTCTACCCCCAGCACTGCTGTGGTATGTACTGACAAAAAATCAAGTGGCAAATGAAAAAAATTGGTCTGCCATTACCTAATCTGAAGATTAGACTCCAAGGTAATTACACATTTCAAATAGAAATTAGATTAAAACTTGACTGATATTTTAATCAAACTAGAGTTCAGTTTGGTAATTCTTACTTATTGCAACATATTGAAAGAGTCTGGTACATGTAAATGAAAAATGTAATAGTATAGCTGAAATACTTCAGAGCCCTGCATGTTTGCAGCCACTGGTTTATTTCACTTCAAGGAGATGGCTCATCCTTAAGGAAGTTAAAGGTACTCGGTAAGGCTCCAAGACCTTGCAAAGATTTTCTCTAAACTGGCTTGTCTACCTCTGTGAGAGTGTGTTTTACATATTTAAATAGTCACATTTAAATATTTCTCTGATTTTTCAGCCCAGTTTGAACAACTGATTCTCAAATGAGATATTTAAACATTTCTGTACTCTACTCACAGAAAAAATTGTTCCTCATCTGACATCTACAGCACAGGATGGAGAGAAGTACAAAGGATGTTTGGCTGGGCTGGGATTACAGAATCAGGCCCTCAAAAAGGTAGCATGAGATGAGGCACTAAGGATCCTACTTGTATTGTAGTGGTTAATTAGCTAATTTGAACTCACAATAAAGCTTGGCAAACCACCTCAACTGCAGGGTGCACAGTATTATGATAGCAACCTCACAACTTTGTATCTTAATGTTCTATGATTAAGAAGACTTGACTTTTCCTGCTCTCATTGAAGTCACATTGTGATTTCTTGGTGTGAATTTGATTGAGCATTCACACCCTGGAATGATACCTCTTTTTCCAGAATGTTTTCCCATAAGTAACTGAAAGAGAATTGTTTGATTCTTAAACAGCTCTTCTCACACTCATACTCCGATGTATTTTGCCTAGTATGGATTAAATACTGAAAGGGCAACAACTGTATGGAAAAATAAAGCAGTCACTATGCTTTCAGCAAAGGCTGGACAATATCCAAAGACACAGGCCTGTTTTAGCGAGAGGGGATGTTGGCTGGAATCCTGGTGGCCTGATAAGGAGGAACAAATACGGAAATCAAATCAGATTCTCTCAGGGAGACAGTGAAGAGTATTACTCATAGCACTTTATTAGCACTGACTTTCTAAAGTTTTGCCATTTATGATATTTCAGGTCCTCAGTTCACTGAACTTTTTTTTTAGTTTTTTATCAATGCTTCAACTCTTTCACTGATATGAGTGAATCAATTCTTATTTACCAATGTAAGAGGCTTCTCTATGCACTCTTTTACTTAATAGCATAGAAACAGAATCGTAGAATAGCTTGGTTTGGAAGGGATCTTTAAAATTTAACTAGTCCAGTCTTCCCTGCCATGACCAGCAGCATCTTCAACTAGACCAGGCTGCCTCAGGGCTGCCTCCAGACTGACCTTGAATAATTTCAGAGATGAGACATCTACCAGTTCTCTGGGCAATCTCTTCCAGTGTTTCACCATTGTAAAAAACTTCTCTATATCTAATGTAATGTAATCTAATCTAATCTAATCTACCCCCCTTCAGTTTGAAAACCTTATCCTTTCTCCTGTTGCAACAGCCGCTGCTAAAAGGTTTGTCCCCATCTTTCTTATAAGACACCTTCAAGTATTTCAACACCTCAGTAATGTCTCCCTGGAGCCTTTTCTTCTCCAGGCTGAAAAACCTCAACTGTCTCAGCCTTTCCTCATAGGAGATGTGCTCTCATTATTTTTATGGTTCTTATGGTTCTTCTCTGCACCCTTTCCAATACATTGAGGACCACAGACCTGTACACCATACTCCAAGTAGAGTACTCTGCTCCATGAGAGCAGACTAAGAGGGGCAAAATAACCTCCCCGACCTGCTTCCACACTTCTTTTGATGCAGGCCTGCTTCCACACTTCTTTTGATGCAGGCCTTCTGGGCTTCAAGCACACGTTGCTGTCTCATGTCCAGCCTCTCATCTACCAGCAACCCCAAATCCTTCTTGGCAGGGTTGCACTCAATCTCCTCATCCTCAAGCCCTACCAAGGGCTGCACTGACCCAGGTGCAGGACCTTGCACTTGGCTTTGTTGAACCTCATGAGGTTCACACAGAACTACTTCTTGAATTGGCTCACAGGCTGGCACCGCATTGCTCAGGCATGTCAACACCACTCGGTGTTACCTGCAAACTTGCTGAGGGTGCACTCCCCACTGTTTATGGTATTGATGAAGACATTAAACAGTATTGGTCCCAATACAAACACATGAGGGACAACCCTCACCATTGATCTTCATCTGGACATTGAGACATTGACATCTTGAACACAAGATGTCATGCAAACTACCCTCTGGATGTGTTTGTTCATCCTACCATCGATACGGTTGTTCCCTCTACACAAGATCCTTTTCATTTTTCAAATTTGCTACCTGTCACTGTGAATGGATGGGCCTTCACCTACATACTCATATTTTCATATTTTTTAAATTATTTTCAATCTTATACACTTTTCAAGGATTGTGTTAATTTGGAACAAGGGGTAGTTCATGGTGCTTGAGTAGAATTAGCTAAATGTGTTTACCATTCTTATGCTTTTCCATTGATACATAATTATTCCTTGTAGTTCAAGACACCAAAAAGTTATACTGAAGGAGTATAATGTGCTATCATTCAGGAACAGTGTTAGGATTGTGAAGTAAGGTTTATTTCAAATATTAATTAGCTTTTAATTTTTAATTTTAGCTACAATAGTGTTCATATTTCATTGCAGTCACTCAAACATAATAAAGTAATGTCAAACAGTAAAGAATGGTACAAAAGGTTTCTGGCATGGCCAAGACACACTGTGAATGTTATTGCCTATTGCAGTTTAATGGGCCTCAATAGCTATAGCTAATAAATCATATTGTGCAAAGGAAAAAAAAAAGCATAATTAAATGCTATTTCTATGTAATTACACCATCCATTATTCATTACTAAAATTAATGCAATTTTAAAAGCCTTCTATCACAATATATTATTAGTGAAAAATAAAGATCATTTGAGACGAAACCTTGTTTTTATGTTTTGTCAGATATATTTCATGTCTGAGTGTCTGCAGCCTATGCTGAAAAAGGAACACATTAACTTTCTGAGAGAAAAAATACAAATAACCATCATTATCCAACATTATCACTTACATGTGGGAAAGGATACCACAGAGATATCAACAATCCCCATAAGAGAAAAACACACAATGTCATGCACACATTTTGCTGTATAGAGTAGCCATACAGGAAGAGGTTGTACATATAAGTAGAGGAACTGAAACTTAGTTGTATACCTGATATTCTATGAGATAAATTTAATAAAAACTTTTATTTTTTCCAATGCGAATCTGGGAACTAGACTTGTAGAAATTGAAGTTACTCAGAATTGTGATATCAATAAATATATGGAAAACATATCATCAGTAAAAAAGTTTTATACTAAATTCAGACCAATCACCCAAGTATTTTAAAACTATTTGTCAACAACAAAAGTAATCAAAAACTCTTTTATTCCCCTCTCTTCATGCCCCCTACCAAAAAAAATCAGAACACTGTTTAAGTTCCACAAAAATATCAGAGAAATACTCTCAAACTTCAAGCATAGGTACATTTTACTTTTCTGTTATAGCACTGCTTAAATGCTGCAGCTCAAAATGCAGTAGTAACAGGATCTCCAAAGTAATTTCTAAAGCTTAATATTACATAAGATCAACAGTATTCAAGAGACAAATAGGTTAAAAAAACTCTCTAAGAACAAGTTTATCAGCAAAGCATTTATGTTTCTAAGAAGAAAACTTTTTGAACACTGCGATCTAGGAAGATATACTTGAAATATTCATGCTGAAAACTTTCAAAGATGTTTGGTTCCTTCTTAGCAATTAGGTGTACACATTAAGGACAAATGAAGACCAGAAAATTGGTGGTAGTGAGATCCAAGTTCCTTTCATATTCTATGTTTCCTATCAAAAGAAATGTGGTCAGAAGATAGAGCGAGGTGATTCTGCCCCCCTGTTCCACTCTGGTGAGATCCCATCTGGAGTGCTGCATCCAGCTCTGGGGTTCCCAGAACAGGAAGGACACTGACATGTAGCAGTGAGTCCAGAGAAGGGTTACCAAGATGATTAGACAGATTGAGCACCTCTCCTATGAGGAAAGACTGAAATAGTTAGGATTTTTCAACATGGAAAAGAGAAGGCTCCAGGGTGACCTAAGTCTTCCAGTACCTGAAGGGAGCTGACAAGAAAGCTGCAGAGACTATTTACAAGAGCATGTAGTAACAGGACAAAGGGAAATGGCTTCAAGCTGAGAAAGAGTAGATTTAGATTAAATATTAGGAAGAATTTTTTTACTCTGAGGGGGGTGACACACTTGAACAGGTTGCCTAGAGATGTCCTGAATGCCCCATCCCTGGACATATTCAAGGTCAGGCTGGATGGATCTCTGAGGAACCTAGTCTAGTGAAAGGTGCTAGATGGCAGGCAATTTGGAACTAGATGGTTTTCAAGGTTCTTTCAAACCCAAACCATTCTATGATTCAATATTCAGATGGTGAAGACAGGAGTAACAATGCAAACAGAATGAGTCCTCTGCCATTCTGGACACTGGAAAGCAAATCAAATTGTTCAAGATATCCTTGAGGGGTTGGGGGGGGGAGGGGGTGGAATTTACTGTCCTATTTATTGATCTATTTTTGTAGTGCAGCTCTCTATGAAAATCTCAGTTTTTGACAGGGTCCAGAACAGGAGCCAAGAAGAGACTTCCAAGACAGGGCAGACAGTACACAGGCAGTGCAAAGATGGTGGCACATTTCTTGCCACAGTACTACTGAGAAGATTATTTTGACTCTTAGAACAACTTGAATATAAATGATTATGGGATTAGTATACCAAAACATTTTTCAGCAAATGTCAGCAAAGAAAATGAACCCAATTATACACTGATACCAGAAGAATGGACATATATAGCAACAAAAAATGTAAAACACATAAAATTAGAGAAACATGTTGAGTCAGTTACAAGTGAGAAGATGGATTACATCTAAAGAGAAATGAAATGAAATGAACTGTGGTCATAAACGGGAGAGCATAACATGGCATGTACAAATTCTATGGTCAGACCCATTTTTCATGGTGGATATTGGACTTGTTACAAGATAGGAAAACAAACAACAAAAAAAAAGCTGGACAACTTTTCAATGAAAGGTGTTTTCCTGGATGATCCCAAACTTAAAGTGATTATAAAACTAATAATTTCCACAATGGAAAAAAATAGGAATAAACCATCTAATATTTTAGAAGATATTATAATTAGAATGTATTCTAAAGAAAGGAGAGGCAATAAACAGAGAGAAATATTTTTTTTTTACATACTTCAAATGGACTTAGATCTTGGTTTTACTATTAGCCTGAGGCTAATGAGACAGAAATTTGCATAAGACAGAAACTGTCTCACTGTAACAAAACGTGGAATCATAATTTGCATCCAATCTGACTGATTCATATCCGTAGTTCAGATTTTAGGTTAAACATTTTCAGTTTTCTAGGTATATAAGGATATTTTGAAAGTTCGGTAATATAAATAAATAAATTTCTGCCAAGACAAGATTGCTGCACCTTGCAAAGCACTGTTAACAACTGGCAATACAAATAACCATAAATGTACCAAACATATTTCAATCTGTTGCTGATGTATCTTCCACTATAGCCTTTTATTTATTCATTTCTTTTGTTTCACATAGATTGCCAACAAATTACAGTATTTAAATTGGGAAAAAAATCCACAGTCAGTGTTGCTTTATCAAAATATTGCATTTTAAAAAAAAGGGCACAGAAAGTTACACAGAGTGGCACCTTTGGAATATATTGGTTCAATAAAAGCTGCATTAAAAGTCCAGAAAATTATGCAGAAAACAAAGTAAGAAATTAAAATGTAATCTTTAGTGAACTCTACAGTATAGTTCCTAAGTAAAGACAAAATCAAAGCTGCAGTTATGGCCAGGTGTGTTCTGTGTTTTCTGACTGGAATCAAAACAAGGCATGGGATGTTAGAATCAGGGAAAGAGATCTTCTCACCTTACCTACTGTCACCTATCATTACCTAGAAACATAATAATTTCACCATCTGGTCATCAATGGGACTTTTACTACAAAATTAGCTTAATTGCCAGTGGAAGTCAAGATTTAATATCAGCTCTGTGTGGCAAATACCCCTTATGGACTGGTCAAAATGTCTTCTTTCCTACCAAACACTAAGCAAGCTTTCTCATTATCCTCTTCAGAGTTCCTGAAAAATAAGCGTCTTGCTGAGCTATTTCCTGAATACTTTGAAAACATCATGGTCACGAGGGCTCTGAATAAACTCTTGCAAAACTGAAAATCACTTCAAGGACTGACAGAGAGCAAAAAACAACCAAATTGTAGCTACAGAGTTTTTAAAGCTCCATTGGTCTAGAAAAATGTTGCTGCTGTTGCTACTTGACTTCAGACCTGAAGAGACTGATAATCACAACGATGAGTCATTCTCTGGGTGATCTCAATTAAGCGGTTTCTAGTGTTCAGCAAATTCTTCTTAAATGTATTTTACTTCACAGTAGTGGACAAACAGCAATATAACATTGTCCTAACCTTGTAGGAAAACGTCAGGCTTCATTAGTTGTTTTATGAAGATTTACATCTTCAGGTAATGACACCATCTGCCTAAATATATTTTTCCTAAACTATAATTATAAAAGCACTGATTAAAATGTTGGATAGATAAGGGTTGCTTAAAGTATCTTCATTAAATCCACTCATGTCTGTCTTTTATTACTTTCCTTTTTTGTCTACATGTTTTCTAGTTGTGTCCATTTGGCTCAAATGTCAAACTTCTAGTGCAGTATTCAAAAATTTCTCAAATATATTTACAGAGTAAAAGCAAACTGCCTTCTTAATATTTTTTGCTGTGTGCTAGAAATATTGCAGCCAATTTTAAAACTTAATTTTTAAAACAGATTTTTCATTTCTTAATTTGGGCTTGAAAATTTACGTAAACTATATTAAACTCTTACACTGCATGAGACTGAAAAAAATTATGCAAGTCCAAACAAAATAATTCAATTCTGATATAAGCTGCAAGAAACTAAAAGCATTGAAGAGTTTAAGTTTTAATGTCTTGTTTAATTTCATGCTCTGACTGACTGTTTCTCAGATTTAAGAAGTGAAAAAAGAGTGATGAAAAGAAGGGAAAAAAAATATTTTCCACCACTTTTTCTCATCCAAGAGCAAAAAGGCATCAAATAAACTATCCAGTACAAAATGAACTAAAGAAAATATGTCTTTACACCATATACAGAGAACTTGTGGAACTCCTTGCCACAAAACTTTTCCAGTACTAAAGGGGTTGGACAGTTTCACAGAAGATGATCCATGGCCTTTTATGTACACCATGGAATATCCTGCTTCTGTCATCAAGGAGCCCCTGGGTTTCAGCTCAGTGGTTATTGGAAATTTATCCAGAGAGTATCACTACATATTTGCACCGATTTGTGGGTTTTTTTCCTGGGCTAATGACAGAGGGGGTGCTTAGCTGGGTCTTTGATAGAACCTTCAGTGTACCTTTTATTTTCTTAGACAATACCTCCCTGTGCTTTTACAAGTAGTAGGTAATAGAATTATTTCTATATTGAAGGGCAAAGGCCTAATCTAAATTCATACAAGTCACTAGCATCAGGGTCTTCATCTCATAGCTGATTAGAATGGAGTCTCATCTGTGAACTAATTACTTGGAGAAAGCATTCCTGCAACAGCTGGTTAAAAGCCATTATAAGTTCTAGCAAGTATTTTGTATTTTTCCGGAAAAAGGCACATGTCCTGGTTTGAGACAAATTTAGTAGAAAACCCCTTCCAAACAGAAGGCAGTTTTCACCAGTCCCTCCCTTATCAGATTCAGAAAGAAATTCCTCTGAAGAAAGTGAAAAAAACCCCCTTCTTATTCACACAATATGCATGTAGATATAACAAAGATAAAAAAACAAATGAATAATGTCAGATGATAAACCCCCAAAAGGGGAAACTTCAGCAGAAAGTCTCAGAGTCCCTTCCATTGGATGATTCTCTGAAGCTGGGGTCTCGGTGCAGGCTGCACCAGGCCTCCCTGAGCTCCAACACCAGGCCTCCCCAGGCCTGGGAGTGTGTGTGTTAGTCCTCTTGAGAATCAGTACTCTAGTCCCAGGAGACGATACAGGTCCAAGGAAACAGGAAAAAAAAAAAAAAAAAAAGGAAAAAATATAGAGGTCCCAAGGAAAAAAACTGGCCAAAAAAGCAGGAGTTAAAAAAAGGAAAAAAACCCTCTCTCTCTCTCCGCCATGGGAGGCAGTCCACTGCAGCTGTGAAGAAAGAATCTCAGGGAAATAACCTTGTTCTTAAACAGTCCACTGAGAGGAAATCTACTCCTCTCGTGTAGAAACATCACCTTGTACCAAAAGTTCTGTACACACAGCTGACGATGGGAATATAATATTGGGGGAAATGATACAATCACCCTAAGACAGCATAGTTTCCTGAAATACACCTAGTTTGCATGGCCAGGGACCAAAGGTTAAATTTCAAAATGGAAATAATCTTCATCAAAATGTGCCTTTGAGTGGTCTGCCATAAACTGGTGGGTTTTGAAGATGTTTATACTGACTGCCCTTCAATATATTATGCAGCTTTTTTATTACTACAATTATCAACCATGAACTTAGGTGTTGCTGTAATTATATCTGTTACCATCAATTCAAATGAAATGTCTTGATAACCTGACTTCTATTGGCCATTGCAAAACTCAGAATTTGTTTTCAAACTTAACTTGACAATATGAAATCTAGATAACAAGAATTCTCCTCTAGGTTGAGATGCAATAGTGACAGATCTATAAGCCAAAAAGTGGTTCTAGTCTATTACGGTTTTTTCATAATTGTCTGTGAGAACACAGACAAGTTATTTGTGTTAACTTGTTTACTGCTGTTGCCCCTTTCCAAAGGTCTAATATTTATGATACTGTTGGTTAAAATGTCAATTGGGCATGTTTGCTTAACCATGGAGAAGACAAAGCCCCAAAATTATTTGTTATCAGTACTGGATCTCTGGAGTCTAAGCACAGAATCATATTCTAGAGAACAAAATTTCCTTCCCATATCCAAAACTTCTCAGAGGGAAGATCACCTCAGAGCACATAAACAATTGCAGACTGACATATTTTTTCTTTCTTTTTTCTCTTTTTTTCTGTCAAAGGAATCACAGGCAAAACAGAGAATGGTAAAATTAAGCTTTAAGGAGCTGTTGAAAGAATAGCTTTGGTCTGAATATTTATTACAGCAGAGCTGCTCAAATTTGTATTAGGCAAAGTCTGTCTTGCACCACTCCACTCCAGGGAGGAAGAGGCACTTGCGAGTGATGAAGTGATGGTTGTGATTTTCAGACAAAGCCTAAACTAATAATTTTACTACTTCTTTTAAAGTTATTATGAATCTTGCATACTGGTGGGTGGTAAGGGGGAAGAGAGAAGATCTATGACATCCTCTTGTTTTGGTCTTGTGCAAAATACCAGTCACAGACCTGCCTCTTTTAACAGTGATCTACTGAATTTCTGTTTGCCTGGGTTACAGCTCAACTACAGTTCTGGTAAATGAGCACAGTGCACACACAGAACACTGCTGCACATAAAGGGTGAATCCAATCCATCCCAAACACCTTGCATTATTTTGGGACACGTTACAAAATAAATGTGTGATAGAGCTACCACAACCAGAATTTTCTGTGCCATCTGATATGAGGGAAATATTGCAGATGATGGCCAAGCTTTACAATGGATTCTGTACTTAAAATCAACTCTTCTTACATCAAAACTGCAACTCAATACTGAAGGCAAAGTACTGGAAATTTTGGAAAGTATTTAGTTCAATACGTTACAAAATACATTTTACATTACAGAAGCCACAGTTTATTTAATGTTTCTTGGAAATAATAGAACTGAAACATTTGTTTCTCTTGATATCTACCTCAGTTTTTTTAGTGATATGAAATGGCTAGTTCTCTAAAAGAAAAATTTATTCAAAGAACTTATTGACAACTGGAAAGGTTAGTACTTGTGAAAAAAGGAGAAGTGGTAAGAGGGAGTCAAAGCAAGAGTGAGAGAAGCAAGGAAACAAACATGATGACAACAAAGTGAAAAGAACATGTAAATAATAAGGAATGAAGGTGCAGAGCTAATCCAAGTCTGTACATGAAGGTTAGTCTTGAATTGAACATGTAAATAATGGATTTGTTTTATTATTTCCACAGTTCATAATACTTGAAGTATGTCATATATACCAATAATGATCAGTTTAAATCTTATGTTCTTAAAAGTGGTAACATCTCCTCAAAAAACTTGATGTCCATGATGATAGTGAACATGCAAACCAAAGAGCAGAAGATATTGTTCACCCAAGAACTATAAACTACTGTGGGAGCGATTTCTTTAGGCTGCAAATAACTTTCTACAAGTACGGTACTGTACAGGAATCTTTACTTTCACTGAACAAAATACAATCAACCTTAAAAGTAAATTTATAGTATAGTGTAATATCAGAAACCAAACCATTACAATGAATACAACCTGGAATAGAACAAGGAAAGAAGAAATGCAAAACCCACAGAAAATACATTCAATTTTTTATTAACTTTAGAAGTGATGCTGACTTTGCAAAAGCAAATGAAAAATTTGAATACATGTGTTTAACTATATATGAAAGGAATTGTACTTCATATGTTTATTTCTTCTCTTAAAACACATGAACACTTCCCTTCATTTTTGCAAAGATATTCTGAGTAAGAGTGTTCATTTGTTCAGTGGAAGCAGAAGGAGCTAAGTTGTGCATCATTATTCTTAATTCATGACTTGTGATTCCTTTGCAAATTCCAGCCTGGATGTTATTAACAGAATCAGAAGCATTGAAGTCAGACTGAGTCATCAGTTTTATGGAAAAAAGTGTAAATGCTTGGAAGACAGCCAGAGAACAGTCAATAAAAAACTGGAATTTTCTTTTTGTTTGTGAAATAGAATTTCCTTTACAGAATTCTGTTGAAGAAAAATGGTCATTTAAACCCATTTATGTAGTATTTAGTGGTGTTATTTAATAGAATTTCTTTAGTGTTATTTATAGTAGTACTTTAGTAGTACTATTTATTAGTATTTTAGACATTAAAAAATGCTTCCAATAAAACATTAGTCTCCACACAACTGCTGTTTTCTTATTTTTAATATTTTCACACATAATGTGGTGGGGTTTGCTGTGTTGTGTAAAGTCATAATTTGTAGATATAACCTATCTGTTTGAAGAATAGGCAGCAGTATACCCATTTAAATGCAATAAAATTTTCAATTTATTTAACATATGGCATGAGGACACCTCTGCCCAGTCTTTCCTTCCCCAGCCCCGTCCTTTTTCCCCTCAGATATTCCTCTTTTCTTTCCTTTTTCCTTTCCTTTTTTTAATCCTCCCCTGTTTTCATACTCGGTCTTTAAATTATGTTTTAGAAAGAGATGTCAGTTCATCATTCAGAACAGGCCATTCTGGATTTTGGAATCTGGTTCTGTTCCTTCCTATTTTCCTGAAGAACGATTTGATCACATGGCGGTAAAAAATCTCTGTTTATTTCTATTTTTGAAAACATACACTTTGCAAAGTAGAACTACAAGTTCACTGGGCCAAAGAAAATTGAGAAAAGTAAAACTATCTGTTTTCACTATGTATATTTCACTAAGTATTCCTCTGAGAAGAATGAAACATATTTTCCAATCCCTGCACCAATTGTCTAGTATTTTTATTCCAGTTAAGTATTAAAGCATCTTAATGTGCATTAATTTAGGTGTAATATCTTCCTTCTCCCCAGGAAATTAATTTGATACATTAATACAGTTCTGGCATCACCAGTACTGTATTATGACTGTACATGAAGGAAGAGTTGAGGACGTACGTTTTGGATTTGTGCTTCCAAATTCCATTTAAAAGTTACACCAGACAGTGAAAGTTTTTTATGGGTTAAGGCTTTAAACTTTTATACTTCCAGTCATAAAAGAGAGATACAGAACTTTCAATATCTCACAACATTGCTGAAAGGTTTAATTCACTGACACTGACTGAAAATTGCTTCAAAAAATCTTGAATGAAAGACGGAGAAGTGCAAATGTAGCTGTCTTTGCAGAGGAACTGTGGAAAGGATTTCTCTTAAGCAAGTTTGTCAGACTTGATCATATAATACTTGTTGCTGGATAAGGATGTCTGCTTAACAGCTGAATGAAAACAACACCTACTTTACCTTCAATTTTTTCTCTGTTTTAATGAACAACTTGAGTGGGCACACTCTCATTTCACAAAGACAGCAGTTAAATTCTATTTTCTTTGCTAGACTGAATCCCCTTTAAATTGTTCACTTTGTTTTTCCTTCATCAAGAAAGTAATCTTTCTCTGGATGAAGGAATAGTGAAGTTTAGTCATCCCTTTGCATTTATATTTAGAAAAAAACACCCAAACTAGAAGCTATGTTCTTCTGAGCACTAACACCCAAGTGAAAAGGGAACAGTCCCCTATCATGCTTGATATCCTATTTTATGGGATGAGATATTTTGCAATTCTTGTTGAAACAAAATTATATTTAAATAAGCAATGAAATAAGCACAGTCAACTGAGGAATTTTACAGTTAGCTCCTTTTAATCCATACTGCAAATAAAACCTCTTTTATCTTCTTTGTCTTATACTCCTTCCCATGTACTTTCCTTGGAGAATGATACCTTAAAACAATACAAATCTTTTAAAATTTAAACCAGACTATATCTGTAACACACTGAGACATTCAATGTAGTTGTACTTTACCTTCCTTAAAATGTGTCTCTAAAGTATGTTTTTGACTTTGAAAGAATAAATAGCTAAAGAGGTTTCCAAACTTTATCAGTCATAAATTTGTTCTTTTATTTCTCTTTCAACATGTTAATTTTATATTTTTAATATTTTTACACTCTGTTGTTGTGAAATATTGAGAATGGACAAAACTCTAGATACATGGTTTATGACCAGGAATGATAAGCCTTTCTTTAGATTAAAAAGCTTAAAAAAGTGTATGATACAGCTACAGTATCATGAAGAAATGACAGATTTCAAAGGATGGTAATTATGTTGACATTAAGTGATCACTAATTTTAAGACAGGAACTAGACAGATGGCTGAAATTAGTTGCAGTGATTCAATACAAAAGCAAACACACATTTCCCCCCATTTCTGACAAAAGAAAAGCTTTTTTTTTTCCTGTAATCTGTTTAACATTTTTTCAGAGTTGCAGATTGTGCTTTAACAAAAGTAGCAGGAGTTGTTTATTTTCAAAATTCAAAACACATAAGTCTTTTTCATGACACTTCCTTAAACATCAATATTTTATTTTAAAATTGAATTTATTGGATGAGTAGCCCATACAATGCACAGAGCAATATCAGCAAATGAAAAATTACACGTTTAAGCTTGCTTTGGCTTTGTGGAGGAGGGGTGTGATTTTCTGCAAAAGCAAATTAAAGATAAAGGATAAGCATTGGAATGGAAATTTAAAATGTCAGATTGCCCTTGTTTAATTATGATTTCAGTATGCCTTATAAAAGTCAATCCAATATTTCTAGTACTTTCAGTATTACTGTACAACTGCAGTCATTTATGACATCTTAGTGCACATCTTAGAGTGTAGCAGTGCAAAATACAGTCTGAGCACATTTGCATATTTGTTTAGGTTTCATTTTATTTTCATTATTTGCTTTTGACTTTTTCAGCACTTTTAATATGTCTGTTTGAATAGCACTATGCCTATTTGAGGAGAAATTTACTGTTTCTATAGTTATGTGCAATAAAGTGGTGTCTGACACAATGTTTTCCAAATATTTACTTGTTTTAGGACTGTGGGAAGGAGCAGAGTTTAGGAATTCTGTTGGATCACAGAAAACCGAGAGAAGTACCAAATAAATTCTTTAAAATGACTGTTTCTCAGTTATACAGAAGCTGAAAAATGAATTATTCTAAGCTTAATGACAAGAAAGCAATAAATCGTATTGTGAGCATTTTCAAAACATTATAATTAAGTGGGCTGAGTAAGAATAGACAAATATCAAAAGTATGTATTTATTTTGGTATATAATCAGCTTTCTCTGCCCTGCCCTTAAAAAGGACAGTACAAAAATAAAAGTTACAGTAAAAAATGACCTTGAGCATGAGCCAAATGTGACCTGCTGATACATGCATTAAAATCAAGAGCAGTTGTCAAATGCATTTCAGAGAAGCTTTGTTACTAAATGTATTCAAGCTGGAAATCCCCCTTTGCCAGAGTTTAACAAGCTGCACAAATTATCTCAGAATCATATCCTGTGAGCCAAGGAAATTTTAAACTTCTTGATTATTTAAAAGCAAAATAGGTTGAAAAGATGAGCAACACTGCTCTATTTTGTGGGAAAAAAAAAAAAAATAGAAAGGGAGCAAGTTCCAAAGTTGTATCAGCCCCATATGGCCTGGGTTCCTGAAGTCAGAAAACACAATTTTCTGTGGAAAGACCATTCTCCCACATTTGGACTGTGATCCTTTTCTGACAGTCATCCTTCAGTTGTAGTGCTGCATTGGGTTTTGTTTTCTAAAGCATGGTTTCATAGCTGGAAGTAAGGAAAGAATAGGACGTGAGTTTGTCAAAGGATTGAATTATAATCTTGCAAATTGGTTCTGTTTGTGTGTTTGAGATGTATGCATAGAAATTAATAACAGTCAGAAAGGGTTGACAAGGACCTGCCTACACTGAAAATATTGTTTGTTATGTCCTAGCAACGCCTGACCCCCAACTGCTGATGCTGAGAATAATTTCCAGTGAGCTATGTTGTCTACCATCTACCAATCCACACCATATCTTCTAACTTGTGATCTCAGCAGAAGAAACAAACTTATATGGATTGGTCTGTTGGATGGACTTCACAAGATGTGCAGAGCCACAGCATTCCACTCTTTCTAACCAAATCATTGAATTGGCAAACACAGAATGAAAAACACATTAGCTTTCTATATGACAATAGAAAGGTGTCAACAGACTGAATTTTGTAATGAAGAACAGCAAAACACTTTTGCTGCCACTCTGCTTCTTATAAAGATGATGCTGATCAAGTGGGTTTAAAAACTACTTTTGCACAGAGTTATGTGTTTAAAAAATATCAGAGCTAAAAGTAAAAAAAAAAAAAAAAAGAAACCAAAAGAAGCCTAAACTACTTTCACCTCTCTTTCCTTCTACTCAGGCTGAAGGTCTCTCCTTCACTACCAACTTCTCTCTGTCTTCCCCAAGTGGCACAGGGGAATAGGGAATGAGGGTTCTAGTCAGTCCATAACAGCTCCTCTATGATGTTTCTTCATCCTCATACTTTCCCCCTACTCCATGCTGGGTCCTTCCCTTGGGCTGCTGTCCTTTGGGATAATCCAGCTCCAGCATGCCTTATTTATGGGCTGCAATTTCTTTTAGGGAATACTAACCTACTCCAACATGGACTGCAGGTGAACAATCTGCTTCACCATGATGTTCTTCAGGGTCTGCATGACAATCTCTGCTCTGGAGCCTGGAGCACATACTCTTGCTATTTGTTCTCTGGCCTTGGTGTCTTCAGAGCTCTTTGTCTCATTGTTGCCAGTTTATTTTGTTGTGGTGATTCTGTGAGTTTTAGTTTCTTGTCCTCTCCCTTTGACTGCCCCACAAATAGTTAGGTCCACAAACTCTTTACAAGTTGGTAGCTCTATCTAAGGAAACACCTTATTTTTTATTAGATACAACTAAGTCAATGAATATATGATCCCAAATAAGGCTGCTTACACTTGCAAAACTATGGTATTCTTTATCAAGGATTCTTGTTCTTACTCTGGCTTAATATAAAGTGTCAGCTGAAATCTTGAAGAACTTCCCATATTCCAAATCTCCATTCTGGCCTTTTCTCTATGAATTCCAATACAGGATTTTTTTTGTGTAAAACCTGTGCTTTATCTGTCAGAAATACTTAATTTAGGAGGTACTTATGCTCTATATGGATAGCAAAAGAGGAAGTTTGTCAGAGAGTTGTTGCATGGAATTTCAAAGGTATATTATTTATATTAGGAGTAAGATATTCACTTAAAATAGGTTTATTTTTATTTTTTAACCATACTTCAACTTTGCACTGTTTCAAGAGAGGGTTGTACTTGTGATTTTTCAATTATGTGCAATACTTCCTATTTAAAAAAGCTTCTCTGCCCAGAATGACCATCACAGCAGCCTTCCCTCTACAACAGAGAAAGTGGTGAGAAACTGAAAGGGAGAGAAACTGAACAATAACTTTACTGCTAAAACGTTTTTTGCATGACTAACTTTATTTTGTGGGGGGATGCTAAAATAGTAATGAAGATAGTTGCCACTATTAGTATCTAAATTATAAAATTCAAGAATTAGGAATGGACATCTAATATGTGCTCAAGTCATCTATCAAAAGATGTTGTTGTTCCTGTGGTGTATCTTCAGTCCTGGTTTTATAGTGATTGATCTTTCTTCATCAGATCAGTTCCACACCACTAAGGTTACAAAACAAGATTTCTTTACAAGAAAATACCTGTATTAAAAGAAAGTTGTCAATCCTTAGTGGAACCCAAAGCAATTAACTAAGGGCAAAGAATTTAATCTGTCTTTAAAATTAGAAAACCAATAAGCCGTAATCTTATTGTGAATTAACACATAAAAGTCCTACCAGGAAGGTGTGATGTTAATACATTACAGCTAATGGATTGCCTCTAAAAATTCCAGCAGAGTGGAGACAATATGCAATAAAAGACATGGGGGCCTACAGGTTAGTGCCTCTCTGCCAGCACTTTGTTTGCCAGATCCTTGGATGGGAATACAAATTTTAAAATGGCTTCTTGACTGGGCCCTTCAGAAAGATACACCAAAAAAACTAATATCGAGCTAGTATGGTCTGCATAATGTTAGAGTGGAGGCTGAATTCCTAACCCTTCCTTCACCATGTTATACAAAAAAAACCCAAATCAAACCAAAAAAAATTATATGTCATCTCATTCGTTGTCTCATTTTTTTTTAATTAAACAAATGTAAATGCTCAGATGAGGGGATCTGATCATTTTGAGAGGCCACACAAATCACTCCAAGGTACCTCTGGCTCAGCTTAGCGGTGAGAAGGGTTACTCATTTCTTATTAGGGAACCTTGGGATCATAGTTCCAGAATTGGGTGCACCTCCTCTTTTTTGTGTCCTTCATCTCATTCTTTGGAACCAATGCCACAATTTGACAGTCGTAACTCCATAGTATGCTTTCCCTGACTTCTCCTGCTCTATCAAGGGTGACCTCCCTCTGGGGTACTGCAAGAAGAGCAAGCCCTGTGCCAGCCAGTCTCTATGGGTTACTGTTATAGAAACACCAGGAGAAAGAATTGATCACAGGCTGATCAATGCAGCTGCAAACAGCATTCAGTTACTTGAAGTTTTCCATGAAACTGCAAAAAGATCAATCAGTAAGGAAGGTGTGCTGAAGATCAGCCAAGTAAGGAAATTTTGGGAAAACTTGTAGCTTGCCAAATAGCCTATAGCAAAGATTATGCACTTTTTCTGAATCATTTGAAGACCAAGGATAACAGCCAGCTCTCAGTACACCTGTATCAATACTTTTTGGTCAGATTTTTCATACTTAGATACCAAAGAATGTATTTTAACACATTTCCTGAAGACAATTGCCACTGAGTACTATCACAGCTTTTCTGAAAGCTATGTTGGCTGCTATTCTGGGCCTTCCTTATGTCCAGAGTTTTAAATTGGCTGTTTATGCTTAATATAATGAATACATAGAGAAAAGGGAATGTCAGTGTATCCCTACATGTATAATGAAGAGGTTTCCTGAAAATTTAAGTATTTTATCAATTCCTTCTATATAAGCAATAATGTTAAACACTTAATTGGAATTAAGCAGTAATTTCAGACAACAACTCTTTAAAAGTCACAATTGTCTTCATTATCTGAGAAGGAAAGACAGACCTTAAGTCAGTTCTGTTGCTCTGACAACATGTGGATTTTTGTTGTTAATTGCAGGATTGAGACGTTACAAGACACAAGAGTCAAGATCAAATGTTTCAATTTTCCAGTAATTCACCTGCATTATTACAGTTTAGGTTTTATTGTTTATTTGCCTTCTTGTATATACAAAGTTTAATTTTTCAATGCATGTATTTTAGTATTATATCTTTGAAATTAAAGAATATGCATATTACTATTAATTGTAATTTTTAATAACTCAGCATTCAGAAACGGTTTTTCTTTCTGATGCATGAAAAATTCTTTTGTCTCGGTGCCAAATATCAGACTATTTCTGATTTGGGGTAGTAGAAATGTTTATCTACTGAACAGATGTGCTGAGAGTTCCTGTGTCAATATCTTAAAACTACCTGCAAAGATGCTCCAAAGAAACAAATCCTAGTATTCTATGAGTCTTTAATACAAACACCATTCCTACCTCCCAATTATTTTTCACTGAGTGATTCTCAGAATGCAGAGATACTGATGGAAAAGAGGAAACACTTGACATTCTTGTTTTGTGTTTTAACTTGTGTTTTTAAAAGTTTGGGATATAAAAAAACAATTTGACTAAAGTGTGGTGACAAATAAGTCAGTGCATCAAAGAGGTAAAACAGTAATAAAACATTCTAAGAGCTACAATGAAGCGAAGAAGCATACCCTGGAGGGGCTTTGAGATCCATTTGTCATTAATTTATTGGCACAACTTTGTGAATATTCCATTATAGAAACAGCCTAAACAGCTATCTGTGAAATCCTATATGTCTGCCAATTGGTGATTTTCTTTTGGAACTGTCAGCAC
The DNA here is from genome assembly GCA_013398175.1 of Climacteris rufus. Classification (NCBI taxonomy): domain Eukaryota; kingdom Metazoa; phylum Chordata; class Aves; order Passeriformes; family Climacteridae; genus Climacteris; species Climacteris rufus. The sequence continues at coordinate 1,799,813 of VZRZ01002841.1, forward strand.
TTTTCACTGTACCTAAGGCAACTTATTGCAAAGGATAAAAGAATAAACAAAATCAATAACTACACTTTTTTAATGTTGAAATGCAGGTGAAGAAAATAATCTATTGTGAACAAGCACAAGTTAATTGAATCACATGAAAACACTGTCATATATTATTCTGGAAACGGTACAGTATATATAATATTACCCTTTATTTCTAAAGCAAGAGTCATGTTGCTGTTCCTATACATTTCTTTTGATGTACATGGAAAAAGTCAAATTACTGACATATCGCAGGAACAAATCAATAAAATCCCATTTAATATTTTTGTTCATCGTGAAGCTGTGCTGCAGATCTTTCATTACATTCTTTGATGATGGTTTTTTCTAATATAGTGTTCACAAACACAACCAAAACATGTGGAACAGTTTGACTTTTTGATAATATCAAGTCGTTCTCCAGCCTGCCTCCTCTACCGATTGATTTCCAGACCTAGACTCTACCCTCATTGTTTAAAGCAGTAGTGCTGTCTGTCATTGTTATTGAATAATATATATTTTTTAAAATTATATTTAAAAATCTCTTCATAAAATAACAGAACACCTCTTAAGAAGAAATTACTTGAATGTCTTGAAGCACAGATGAGGTCTTCAGTTGCTGTCTTTTCATGCCTTAGTTTTTCAGCCAGCTTCCCATAACTTTGGTCTTCTGCTTAAAACAGAGATTCGGTCATTTCAGACTTGACTTTTATTCTTCTTAACCCACTTGTTCTTGTCTTCTTTGCCAGACAAACTTACAACAGTAAGGCTGAGGAAGGAAAGAGGGATGAGCAGCAGGGTAACAATATCTCAAAGTTGTTTGCTACATTATAAGAAGAAAGGATAGAACAATTGCATTACAGTGTACTATGAATATGATTACTTTTGCAATTGGTATATGACCATACTTGAACCTACACATTTTTTCTCCAGAACAAAATGATGACTTCAGCTTTCCTGAGTCCACTAATCAGGGATATTTTTTTTAAGTATACTCAAAGTAGACACACTTCTGAGGGTTGCCTGAATCATCCTTATCCATCACAAGCACTCTTCACAGCTCTTGTAGTGATTGAATGAGATTCAAGATGTATATATCACAAAAACACATGCATAAGCCTATACATATATAAAAATAAATAATGTATATTATATATAAAATATATAATATAAATATTATATATATACGTACATATAAATAAGCATAGAAAGAAATGCATATTTCACACACAGAGTTATAAAGGTCTTGCACTTTTTTTCTGAAAGGAGTATTTGAGCTATACTCTTTTAGTATTCAGTAACACAGTGGCTAGCTGAATCTGTCAGTCCCTTGAGTTTCAAACAAGCTCTGGCTCTACCAATACATTTAGTTCTCACATAATTCTTTTTTATCACTTTCCATCCTGCTCCTGTATCACATTCCATCTTTTCCCTTTGCTTCTTTTTTTTTGTATGTTTTGATGATGTATATTTTCTAATATAAAATGTTCATGAACACAACCAGAACATGTGGCTCTTCACGTATTCTTCCTTGCAAAATCCTCCAATAAGTCATACTGAAAATTTTCAGCAAAAGAAGTGCCAATTATAAAAAGAGCTTTGTCAAAACTAAAACATGCTAAAAGAAACATGCTGTTAGAAACAGCAACAAATGATCAACAGGGAAAGTAAAAATGTATATTTTTTACTTCTGCAAACATTTATTTGACTTTAATAATTAAAAATGGTATCAGCATTTTCATGTTTGTGCTTGAATGGGGGTTTTGTTTATGCTTGCTTTTTTCTTTTAACATAAAGAAAAAGAGGAAAAAATCCACCAGAAACATAATTCTGGGATAATTTGGAACAAAAATTTTGAAATACTGGAATTTTCAGCCTAAAGAAAAATCCCTTTCTGAAGAAATGCTGGTTTTATTTCATTTTACCATCATTCCTTAGTTTTCTCTCCAGGGACACACAGATATATGTTTTGAACAGGTTTCTGTAGGAAGTTTACCCAAAGGTTGAATGAGGGCACAGCTTGTGCTTCATTGCTGTCGAGTCTTGGCTTCCCATCCCTCAGGGAGCAGCTGACCCTCACTGCTCCCTGACAGGTATGGAGAAGAATGGCCATATATTTAAATAATTAATAGGTTTTTTGAATGGCAGGAAGCTGTTTTCTTAGCCTTCAGCAGTGATGGTTCCTTGTTTTTCAGCACAGGCCTTCACTGAATGCAAGGGGCAGCAGGTCAGGAGAAGAAATTTTGGCAGGAACCAGCCCTTACACTTCTAGCAGTCAGAAACACCAGGCAGAACTCAAGGGAAGCTTTGGCCTTTGTCTCATCTACCTATTGCTTTTAAGTAGGCTGGAGACAGTTTAAATTCATCAGCTTAGTTTTATCTGGAAAATTTTATAACATTTCCCACAACTAGGAGGAAATTACCTTAGTTACCAAGTAAAGCCAGCTTCAGTAGGCAGCACCTATCCTACTCAAGACTCAAATAATATTTGAGATTTCCATACAGAGCTTGGAAATTTTCTTATGTGTTACCTGGAGGAAGATCTGTAATACTGTAAAGTCTACAGTAAGCTCTGCTAAAATAAGCATTTCTACAGAAGATAGACTCATAACAGGGATATTTATGTTGTCTGATGAGGTGAGAATTTTGTTTCTCTTGATTTTGTCTAATGTACATATTCCAGTCTTGAATTTTGCCTTTGGAGCAACCTTATCATTTCTGCGATTATTTTTCTCTCTATTAATGTGAAAAATGTTTGAGCAATTCCTTTCACAAGAAAAAGCTTCATATCTCTGTGGAAACCCTCTTCAAAGCTTCATGTCACAGTGGGAAGAAAAGCCTTTTATAAAAGCTCACATTGTTTGAAGCAATTATCTTAATCTCTTGGCACTGAGTGGATATATAATTTTTAAGATATCTATGCAATCGAGTAGGGCCCTTCACTCTGCTCAGGCACTTTGTTTATTTAAGGTTCTTTCACTATTGTCAGTGTTAGTATATTAAGCAAATGTATCTCATTAAGCTAAGAAATGTGCATATTGCACAGTTAAAGTAATACATTCATTTCTTTTAAAATAGTCAATTCAGGCTTTAGAACACAATGTAATGAAAATTTATGACTGTTCAGACCATTTTTGTAAACAGCAAAGGAGCACTGGATAGCAATATAAAATACAATAACAAGGGAAAAAAAAAAGTGAGGCCAGCTATTTAGTGTGCATATGCACATATACATTGAAGGTATCTCTGCAAGTGATATATACGGTTACTGTAATTAAGGTACATTAAATTATTGTTAAAAATAAAGTTTTGCTTGCTATCCTGAAGCAATGTATTAGGAATTGTTTTAGAATTAGTTGTGCAAACATGTTATGTTCAGATACATATCTGAAATATCAGTTTAGCTAAATTGTTTTTGAAATATTTGAAACATAGACCTACAAAGATGCAAAGTACTCTGTATATGTAACATCATCTGCACCTAAAGTAATGGTGGTTTCATGATTGCCTACAAGATGAAATTGTCAGGTTTCAGCTACCAAAAAGGAACATTTTGAACTTGAACCAACTTCAAATTGAAACAATCTATTTTATCAAGTCACACAAGATAGTATAAATATTTAAGAACAAAAAACAACTCAACAAAGTCATAAATTAGAGTAACACTCACTTTTGTCACAGCAGCTTCTAGTGCTTACTATAAATTGTTTATTCATTATCTCACTATCAAAGAATACAGGACAGCTTCTTTCATGTCCAGACATTTTTATTTGGTTTTCAATTTGCAGACTAATTTCTGAGAAGTTTTCAAATTTTTGGAATCTTTAGCTCATAACTGTTTACCTTTAAAAAATAATCTAAAAGACATCTATCTGTACTTCAGTGTTATGCTTTTAATATTTTACTGGTGGTATAACTGAAGAAATGAATACAGCAAAGGATGTGCAAGAGAGTACCTCATAATAACAAATGTTTCTGCAATCACTGGAATTTCCTTGGGTTTTCAAACTGTCACTGGTAAGATCCCCTCTCATTTAGGGACTCTTTATTCTTTATCCACTCATTGCTCATTGATTAGAAATACAGACGTCTTGAGAAATATTCATCACTCATGCCAAGTGACAGAAAAATCAGGGAGAAGTGAAGCAGGTATTTCGATAACTGAAACTGAATTCACAATTTTTACCTTGAATAAGATAAAAATAGCTATCCACAAAACTCAGGTTTTTTTAGAGTTTTGTATGTGGGAGTGGTTTTTTTATGGTAATGGTTTAATTTAAAACTTCAGTTATCACTTCATTCAAGAGACAATATTTTCTTGATTATTCTTTTTTTTTGTTTTTTTACCTTCAGCCTAAATCCAGGCACGTTAAAACAAACATTTCTCCTCTCTTCCAACCCCAAAAGAGATGTCTCTAACCTAGCTTTGAATAATGACTCTACCTAAGGAAAAGCATTTCCTATTGTACTATAAGCCTCTGTACCACAACTATACTGGGTTTTATTGATCTCTTGCAGAAACTGAATTCATGTCCGAGCAGTACCGTGACGAGTTGATAAAGGAGTAATTTTCCCCACTCTAAACCTATTCCACAGGGCAATATGCATTTGCATTTTGCTTCCAAATATTGGTATTTTGAATTAGAAATTAACAGTCGGATTTAATTAGAAATTAAAAATATCTTCAGAGACAAAAACCTGACCAGATCTTAGATTTGCTGTTATATCATGACATTCAGAATGCAGTTATAAGGAGTTTTAATGCAACAGTTTTTATACTTGTTCTTGTCTGCGTGCAAATTCTATCTTTGTCAGCAAAAGCAACACTTACTAAAGATGGGAACATAAGAATTGTGTCATGCCATCAAAAACATCAATATTAGACAGTTGTTTTCATAAAGTGAGCAAGCTCCACTAAAAAACTGATAAACAGTGGGGGGTTTTTGCATGGATTTTGTTCCCTCATTCCTTTAGGATACTTAGCTCTTTACTTCACAGGGCTTAGATGTTTTTCATATTCACAAAGGCTGTCCTAGTGTACCTGCAGCTCTGCCATCCGCCTTCTGCTTACAGCTCTCTGCCCTCATCTTCTTGTAAAATATTCCAATCCTCTTCTGTGCTGATTTTGCCTCTCAACTTTGCGTCATCTGTGTTTCATTAGCATGATCCTGCTATTTGCACCGGTGTCATTAGCAAAAAGAGAATGCTCCTGAGTCTAAACCTCAAGGAACTCCACAGACAAATCTATCCAGCAAAATCATTGTCCTCTCAGCAAAGGACAAGACTTTTTTTTTTGGTAGAAATTGGGCTACCCTGAATTTAGTAGCAAATCCTTTTATACTAACTGACCCAAACAGTTGTGAATGATGAGTGTTCAAATTATTTTAGTACTGAAATATTCCAAGATGTCCTGAAATATTTTGTGCCACCAGAAATGACACTTCTCAAAGTTGAGAGTCTTGGATGAAAAATTCAGGGCCCCTTGTGTTGTATATCATTTTAACCAGTCAGAGTATTTAGCCTGGATGGTTTGCTCATTGTGTATTCTTTGTAGAATACACAATATAAACATTGAAACAATTTAAGTAATTCATACAAGAACATTCTCACACACAGAAGCACGTTTACTCACTAACTGCACACAAAATAAAGTGGTTATAAACTAATATAAATTTATATTAACTGAATTTATTAAAAAATACTATCTTCACTAACACTGATAATGTAATCCATGTTTATCTGCCAACTTTCATATTGACAAAATACTTATAATGGTCATAAAAGGTTTTCAAAGTACAAGCTTTCCTCAAAAAGTGCATTAAGTAGTCATGGGATGGATATCCATACTGTACTTGCACCACTAAGCATTAAAATACTGTTGTTGCTTTTTCTCCTGAGGCAATTTCTAACCATAAGGCAGTCATTCAGAGAAATTGCATCCCTAGCTCCTTAAGGCTAAGCATCTTTCTACTGTAGGAAATGCAATCTAATTGCACTGGCAAATAAGCAGTCTTCTCAAATTGAATTCCATGTGACAGCAACATGTGATGACATTTAGCGACGTTTATTTCTTCAGAGGTTCTTTGTATTGCAAGAACAGTCTAACCTGTACAGGCAAAATATGTTGCTCTAACTCCCTCTGCTTCCAGGTTGCCTAAAAAGAAAGCCATTTAGGCCTTATAGAAACTATTTGGATTCAGTAGAGGTGTTTATGGGATTTAAGCAACAATATCTGCACTGGAATATGAGAGTTAACATACCACTTAAAAAAAAAAAAAAAAAAGACATTAAAAAGCCCTTAGTCTCTTGATTTGCAAACCCTTGCAAGTAGGGGCCTAATACCAGAGATAATCTCCCAAATCTAAAAATCAAACATGCTTAATTAGAACAGGCTAGAACAGCAGGGGGTAAAACCTCTAGAAGCAACTACTTTTACATGGGTTGCCACTTAAAACAACCAGAGACACAAATACTTAATATGTGGTGATAACACAGACAACTAGTTTTTATTTTGCCTTTTAAATAAAGCAGTGGCTTTGGGGAACTATCTGCTAATGTTGATTTTAGTGAACACTGTTTTGCTATAGGTTTGAAATTCAAGAAGAAATTTCTAAGGCAGAACAATTATTCCAGTTGGAGACCTACAGGGATTTCAGGGTTATTGCACTGAACTTAAGATACCCTTATTGATATAAAGGTAGGCTATATCCATACTTCAGATGGCACTGTACATCGTGGTAACTTAGACAGTTTAAATTATCTAGTTCAGGTACCAGAAGCAGCCTAACAGCAGCTGCACAGAGCTCTTGCAGTTGCACTAATGTGCGCTAATTTACCTTGCTGAGAGGCCTGATAATTCCCTTCAGCTGAGCCCTGCATTAGCATGGTTAGCTTACCTGCTTTTTCAAGTTAGGTTGAGTAACTTTACAGTGCAGGGAAATAACACATTAAAAAAATCACCAAAGCTTTATAGCTATGAATATGGTGAATGGTCTCACCATACCTGGGAGGCAGGTTTACTATCAGGTACAGATCATCCAATAATGTGGGGGGTCCAAAGCATGCAACAACATGCAATGCATACTCTTCCTCTGCATCATGATATCATGTAAGAATGTAAGTGCTTTGCATTATCTCTGTCTTAAAAATACACCACTTCATTGTAGCCTTAGTCTGGATGTCATTTTTTTGACTCAATAGGAATGGCAGGAATAAGATTGAAGCAGATGGTCTTGCAGGACTGAGCAGAAGTATTTTGTTCAATTCTTATTTCCTTCCTTTGTTTTGTCTGTGATTTCTTTGATTTTTGCCATGAGAATTGTTTGTCTGATTCTTAGTGCCATTTCAACGTTGGTTTTAGGAAATACTTTCTCTGTCCAATAACATTTATGTGACAGATGGTGCAAATGACCACCACATCAATGTTAGAATAGTGTGAAATTATTTTGCTGACTTGATATTTTACCCGCTGACAACAGTGGATGACTATCTGTAGTAAGTCTGGGGGGAAAAAAAATCTGCATTCACATTTCTCTGACTTTTGGAACTAAATTTTAAGGGTAGTTTCTCTTCACCTTTTTCTAAGTGTCTTATTCTTATATAGTTCTTGCCAATGCTTTTCATCTCTAAGGACATTTGCAAAGCAAATATCTTTCCATTGGAGGCAGATCTCACCATCTTAGTCATTTCTTCTCCTTAAGTAATCTATTATTTAAACTCTTCTATTCCTTCTGATACAGGCAGGTTTTCAGTGAATATGTGCAGAATATATCATTCCATCTGGACACCTCCAGGTTTCTTAGTAAGTGTTTGGGTTGCTAGCTGTTTTGGTCCAACAAGCATGTCAAGAATTCACCTGTCTGGAACAACAAAGTCTAAATGAAGGAAAATGTAACCTTTATTACCTGTGATCTTCTTACTAGTACGCACATCCTTACACTCCCTGGATCTGGGATACAACATAAAAGCCATGCAGACTTCTGGCTTTAGAATGACTGGATTTTTCTTGTCAGGTTAAGAAATAATTTTCTATTTCTGCTTGCACTGCATGTCTCTACTCATTACATCTTAATCAAATTCCCTTCTCACATGGCCCACAATTCTGCTTCTTTGCTGTTCTAAGTTAAACAGTTCTGTTTCCTGCTCCATGAAACCCCAGACTGATGGTTTCTCAGGTAATTTTCTTCCCTAATTTCTATGAGACTCCTCTTAACAAACTGTTGGTGTAAAGAGTGATGCCAGGTCTTCTCCTGACTCTGGAACTTTCTAAAAAGAGGTATTATATTTTATTTTTATTATTTAATTTCAAAGACACCACCTCTCTTAGGCATATGAAAGTCTACAGCACATAAAGAACCACACACGTGAAAGAACTGGAGAGTTCCTTTTTACTGCAAAAGAAAGACAATGTCATACAAGATCGTTCCTAATTACTATCCAGTCTGTTGGTGAATATGGCTTTGAGCAACAGTGTTAAAAAAAGTAGAAATTTATTTTGTAAGATGAACTTTGGTTAATAAACATTTGGCTTCTCTAAGCCTGAAACTGAGGTGAAACTTGTGTGTAATTATATTCTGCTTTCTGTGTTACAGAGGTCTGAGAAAGCTTTGCAATGATGTATGACAACTGCCTATTCTCAAGTGGAGCTATAAGTAAAATTATCTAAAACACTTGCATAAGAGTCAAGAAACTTCATTGAAAGTTATCATATTTTCAGACTCAGTCAGCAAAAGATGTCTAAGACACATTTTCATTCAACTAAAATTCTCACTCAGCTCTCATTTTATGTTCAATTTAATGCAAAAAGCTTTTCTCTGGACAAGATTTGGGTTCTGTTGTTACCAATTCTGAATTTTGTCTGAGAAAGCAAACACCGCTTTTGACTTTTTTACCATATGATTTGTATCTCTGAACACTTTTATAATTTTTTTCTTTTTACTGTAGTATCAAACTTCTACAACAGGTCTTCAATTCTACTTTCCTTTTAAACTTTTTCACAGTAAATAAGAACAATCAGTGTCACTTTTGACTGCTTCATGGTGACAGCTGCCATTGCCTTTTTCTGGGTGTGTTTGGTTTTTGGTCACTCTTTTCTCCCTTATGCTGACACTCAGCATTTGGAAAATCAACACCACCTTTCTGCAAACCTCACAATCCATGAAAACTTCTTAAGGAACAGTAATAAAGCTGAAAATGTTCAGCAATGACTACCTGCCATGTACAGTACTTTGTAATTTACTTTGTTTTTTCTTTATGACCACATATAATTCTTTGTATGTCTATCTTATATGATAAACTTCAAGTGCAGACTATTGGGCACTTTTTTTTGTCCTGTATTTGTGTAATAGCTACAACATTAGCTACCCAGAAGTGTCTTGTTGGAACAAATTAAAACTGAACTGTTATTGTGATCTGACAGAGTTACAGAATGTAAACACTATTGTGTTACTTATTCAGCCTTAAATCATGAAACCACATTCACTCTGGTATGTGTCGCACTGACCACAAGCCACATGATGGTTTGGCAGGCGACAAGGTTTAGTGTTCCAGCAGCAGGCAAACCAAAGTCCTGTCAGCAGCTGTCAGTGCTGCCTGCAAGTGGCTCAGTGTAAGGCTGGCTGCAGCAGAGTTGTTGCTAGGCAATGAAGCAAGGGTGAAGGAAGAAAGACGGGCTCTTTCCTTGTCTGCAATCCCAACTTTATTCCAGTCCCAGGGGGCAGAATGTCCAGTTGAAAGGGGAGACAAAGGAGAAGAGCCCTTGGTGCCAGTTACAGGCACTTTTAAACGGGGGCGGAGAAGGGGAGGAACAAAGGGACAAACCAATAGGGGAATGATGAGGGATGACAGGGAGCAAATCACAACAGTTTGGGGGAGGGACATATTTGAACAAACCAATGGGGAACTGAACTGAACAGAACTTTCTGGAACTCAATATATAGGCAATGAAACACATGAATAAACATAGGAGTCTAAACTAATGATATTAAGGGACCAGAGAGGTTTCTAGAAGGAGAGGAGGAGATGCTGCTAGATGGACACCCAGTGGGGAGTAGCCTTAAACCTTGGTCTCACCCTCGGATCCACCCTCAGGGTCGGAGTCCTGGGCAGGGAAATCCACCCACTGGATGTCACTCAGCCCCAAGGTGGGCTGGATCACCACAACAGGTATGTGTCACTGCTTCAAAAGGACAGACACTCTCTAAAACCTACCCTTCAAATGGATTCTATTAAGATGGAAAAATTCATATCCTACAGATTATATTAGACCAACTGTTGGAAGTAACAAAGTTCCATAGAAGTAAGGGAAAAAAAAAAAAAAAGGCAAAAGCTTTCTAAAAAATATTTTACATGGAAGCTTTATTTTTTAAGTGGTCCACCTTTCCCTTTTAAATATTTTTACCATAGTGTATCTTGTTTTTTAAGGGCAACAATTATTATAATCTATAGTATGGAAGTATTTTAACATTTGTTTTCTCAGACTCTTAGAAGATTTTTTAGTCCTTTAACAGGAAAAACAATGAAAAAAGTATGGTCATCAGAAAAGGTTATCAAAAACTAAACAAGAACCTCCATGACAGAGGAACGACAGAAAGATGTTCACATTCTCTTCCAGGAATAATGATGTTGATATTCATATATTTGCTTTTCTGTGTTGTCTCTGCTTAACCTTCACTCTCCCAAGAGGAAAAACACTTGCTACTGACAAATTATTCACATTGTGTCAAATGACACTAATCAAGTAATTTATTAGCATAAGTTTTTGACTGTTCCTCAGTATAACAGCACTAAATAGATAATTAATTCTCAAGTCATGCTGTGGGTATTAATAGCAGTTGGAATGGAGAAGGACAATGTAGCAGGAAAAATCTGGGTAAACAACACATATAACCTGTAGTAATTTGATTTATTATTTATCTATCTAGTATTAAGGTTGCTCTATGCAGTCCACAGAAAAAAAAGGTTTGTCTCTAGAACAGCAAGAAAATGCTGCTCCAGGGAAAAGTGAGGTTATGAAGATGATATTTGTGATAATTTTATTCAAAAAATAATTGAATTATTGTTTGAATAATAAAGAAGAGTTTAATTTCCTTAGTGCAGCTTCACCTGGTTTCAGATTGATATTGTCGCCAGATTTTCAGAATAGTTCATCATTCCCTATCTGGAAATCAGTGTCAACAATGGGACACTGACAGTCCCTTTCAAAAAATTGCTTTATACTCTTACTATGCCACTTCTTTTGCAAGCCCTTTATTCACAGTGGTCAACTGCAAAAATCCTTGAAAATCATTCTGTGGGAATGTCTAAAATAAAGATTAAAGCACTGTGCAGTATGACTTGAGCAAGCTTACCCAAATGGCACACAACAAAAACAAATCTGCCTTAAAAATGCCTAAGACATATTTTTGGTCTGGAAAAAACTCAACACATTATTTTGATCCCATTAATTTTCAAAATTATTGAAAAAGCTGATTAACAATAACCTTGAAAAATCATGGTTTCTTCCACGATGGCTTATGCTATGAATTATTGGTATCTCAGGTATTGTAGGAGCAAGTTTGACAATCTTATATTTGAAACTTCATAACAATTATAATCAAACATGAAGTATAAAAACCTTGCTCACTTCACAATTTCCTCTTCTCATATAAACAAATTTTAAATTTGGCTTTAGGTTTAACATTTACCCCAACTTTTGGAAAAACAAAACTATTGCAAGAGATGAGCAACTTAAATTAATGCATCCATAACAGAAACACAGGATGTTTCACCATTCACCATCTGCTATCAGCAATATTTTGATTTGGAGTTATCCATATTTTTTTATTTCTGTGTACATTGTTTCAGACTTAGGAGCAGAACATATTTCCTAAACAATGCATTCTCTGCAGCTGTCTGAGCAAAGAATGGTATGCAATCAGACAAGTTTGTCACAGTTTCTATTGGCTCACCTTCCCTCTGACTCATCTGGTCAAATCAAGTTTATGTGATTTAATGGTAATGAGATAATCAGGAGTATAGTAAATGAGTGGATGTTCTGCTAATAAGTAAAGCTCTGGTCTTGTCATTTGTCCCTGCTTGGCAAAAATCAGGTTGAGAACAACACTCCCAAGTGCTAAAGAAGTTTGACTCTGCCTCATAATGAAATAACTAAGTAAAATTAACTAATTTGAAATAAAATTATGATGATAAAACAGGAATTCTAACAGTATGTTGATCATATCACATAATATTACATTAATTTAACGGTAAGAAATATCTGTCATTAGCAGCCATGTACGTTGAATTTTTATATTATTTCTGTTTAACTGTTTTACTGTGCCATACTTCTATGCATTTGAGAAAGCCTACTGAAAGCAAAGTGCAGTGTTCTTTGTTTTTTTTTTTTTTTTTTAATCTTGGTAGGACATAAATTGCCTAGCTATCTGTAAGGATCTTGGCCTGCAAGCATACTGACTGTTTTTACTGAGAATATGACTGAAACTTAGGTGCTTCTGTACTGGATTATTTGCTCAATTAATTGTTCAGGTTAAGAACAAACACCTTGCTGAAAACAATCTGGAATTACAAGGCCTCTGCCAAGCTATGCATTGCAGAACGTTCAGCTGTCTGAATTCTATCTGAAGCTCTGATATCTCTATGCTAATGAATATACTTTCCTGTCATAAATTGACAACAGCAGTAGTGCTGTTCCCTTCTGTTATATCTTCGTTCTGGCTGACAACTGTTTTTCTTCTCTCCTTCTAGGCTAGGAGGAAAATAGATGCTGAGAAAAGGTTGGGTTCATTCTGTTTCCATCAGGCTGAGTGTCTTTGTTACTTTTTCCTTCCCTCTTCACATTATATCTTCCCACTAACTGCTGTTCTGTTCACTTTTGTGTTTTCACGGATACCGTCATTGCCTAGAAGAAATCTGAAAAACCCAGGTGAGCAGCAGGCCAGATCACCAGATCAGCAGGCATTTATCACCTGTAGAGCTGCTGTGCATCTTATTCCTCACTCCTGTCATCCTATTTTTAAACCAACTACAATTTAATTACTCTTAATTGAAATTACTTTGAGTATATTTCACACCAACATTTGCCTACTGCTGTGTGATTGAACAGCTGAACTATAATTTTCATTGTTGGATCCGGCTTTGGAAGGACAGCTGTATCTGTGTATGGTGGCAACTGCATCTATGTTTTCATGTATGTTTAAAAATCAGACAACAGTTTGGTGTGCTATAATAACACTTTAGAAACACATCTAATGTGATTACCTGGACATATGCCACAAAGCTGCAGTCATTTCTCTGTACCATGCAGCATTTTCTTCCTGTCTACTCAGACATACATATTCAGGTATTGTCAAGGATGTCCAGTGAATGTGGAATTAGCTGATCATTCATAAATCATTTTCCCTGGAGTCCCTAAAGAAAAAAAATTCATTAGCCCTCAAGACTGACCCAGCATTAACCTGCAGGATGTGCATTGCAGCACCATTTTCATTTCTCTGCATCACTGTAGGAAAAAGCAGGTAAGTCAGATGTTGCCAAAACATAAGTGCTAAGAGGTAGTGTTTGATGGAAAAGAATTTGTAGCATTCTTCTCTCACACAGAGGCATGAACTGAGTGGAAATCTGGGTAAGGGCAACAGCCTAAAATTATGATAATTTTCTTCTGATAAGCTAGAAAAATGTCCACAATTCATCGAGACTGCCAGGGAAGCTTAAGAGAATACAGAGACAATACAAGGAATACTAGCTTATCGCTTATCCTTCAAAAAGTTCAGAAATATTTCATCTGTTTAGGAGTTTCACAGATTAATATATTTAGGAATTTCACAGACTCATGACAGTGTACATTACACATCCAGCTGGGGGAAAAAAATCCATTGGGGTATCAAGAATAATTTCTTTCAAATATTTCCCCCATATTTTGTAATCAAAGAATAATGTCTGTATCAAGAATGGTGTGGCCAGCAGGAGTAGGAAAGGGTTCATTCCCCCATAATTGGCAGCGGTAAAGCCACACCTCGAGTGCTGCAGTCAGTTTTGGGTCCCTCAATTTGCAAAAGGCCTTGAGGTGCTGGAGTGTGTTCAAAGAAGGGCACAAGGCTTATGAAGGGACTAGAACACATCTTATGAGGAAAGGCTGAGGAAGCTGTTTACGACCCACCCTCACAAAGGTGAAGGTAACCCAGGTTCTTGTTAATAGATCCCATGGGTGGATTAGAGTAAAATGACACTGAATGATTGGGGCTTACAAATATATGTATGGAGGGTTTATTTTAGAACAATGTGGTTGCAATGGAAAGCAGATATGCAGATGAGCCTTTTTTGGTTATTATTATCTACAGTAATATAGCAATATGAAAGCACAAAAATAGTACTGAAGAAAATGCACAAGGAAAAGAAAGAAAGAGAAAAAAAGGATGAGTAGAAAGATACATAATCACCACCCATCAATCTCACAACAACACTTGGTTGTTGTAATATATTGTCAGATTTTTGAAATGACGGTCTTGGTCTGTCAGGGATGGGGAAAGAAGGTCCAGAGACACAAAGCCTGATGGGTTAAAACATGCTCAGGCTAGATGGGAATGCCCTGGAAACTCCCCTGTGCAGGGGCAAGTTTTACACAGTCTCTTGCAACAGATACTTTGGTTCACATGGAATCCTCTGGTGGAAGGCTTCGTGAATGGGTCTGGGAGTCCTTGATGGTTTATGACCCTTTCTCAGTTCCCTCGTACATCAGCACAGTTGAGTTGGTAATACCCTTCCCTGGGGCAGGAGGGGCCAGAAAGGCATTCAGTTTTACAGTTTAGAGAGTTGTGTAAGGGAGGGTAATTAGCCCTCTTAAAATCCCACCTTGCAGGATTTGCCTGTTATCGGTCTCAAAGTCCAGTTTGTAGCCTCCAGGCAGTGATTAGTTCACTCTCTCTATCGTATGCAGACCAGCCATTACACATCCAAAAACTCACCTCCCCCCTCCAAGTGATGCAAACCCGGTCTCAGCAAAGCATCCTGGCACCTCCACAAATGAGCAAGTGTTTTGAGTAATTAATCATTTATAGTGCAGTCTCTCACAGGAGCTGAGTTTGTTTAGTCTAAAGAAGAGGAAGCTCATGGGTGACCTCCTTGCTATCTACAACAAGCTGAAAGGAGGGTGAGGTGAGTGCCATCTCTTTGACTGTGCCTGCAGGGAGAGGACCAGAGGAAATGGTCTTAAGCTGACATGGAACATTCAGATTAGATATTAGAAAAAAAAATTCACTGTTGTCATGATCAGGCATTGTAATAGGTTGCCCAGGGTGGTGATTGAGTCACCATCCCTGGAATTGTTGAAGAGTTGTCTGGATCTGGTGCTGAATTATATGGTTTAGTGGCTTAGATGTTAAGTGGTAGTTCTGAATGGATAGTTGGACTGGATGATCTTGAAGATCTCTTCCAGCCCTGATGATTCTATGATTTTCTTATGCAAATATTATTTCAGAAACAAAAGAACATATTTCTGTGTATAGAAATATCCGTTATAATACTGATGGAAATTTCTAGTGCTGACTATCCATAACACTAATTATTAGATGATTTATATGCCACAAAGGCTCAGGAACTATGAAAGACAACTCCCATCTTCCGGTTTCAATACTTTTCCTAAATATTTATGGGGGAGGTTTTAATAGGTATTTGAGAGACAGAAAGAGGAAGACCTGTGTTCTTGAGGGAAATAAGTATACATAAAATTCTGCAAAGTCTACCACAACAAATTGCATATCACTTTTTTTAAACAGTTAGGATCCCACACTTATACAAGGAGAATTTTAAAGTCCATCCTTGAGATGGAAATATCAACTATTAACTTTTTCACTGAGATATTAAGCAATTTAGTCACAACATTTCATTATCCAAAAAAAAAAAAAAAACCAAAAACCTAGGCTAATTTCCCTCTTTAATGTGGCCTGGTGATCAGGAGATATGTCTGCAAGAGGTGGAACTTGAGGTCTTCACATGTAAGCAAGTAATTTTTAAAACCTGCAATCCAGGGAATACCACAGATTTTGCATCATTCCTCTTTTGAAAAACAGAAGGAGTATCACTGGGCTCAGATTTTTCAGAGTTATAAATTTTACATACATTCCTGGAGATAGGTTATGACTTATCCAGTTAGGAATAACAGGTGAGAATTCTCTCTTTCAGTGCTGACTTGTGAATAAGAGGATGCATAAATCATTATACTTCCTTCTGAGTTCACCTAGACAGCTCAGCAGACCAGCACATGAAGCCCTCTGATGTGACGCTGTATCAGCATTTGAGATGCAACTCTTCAGTGTAGCCCATTCCAAGAAAATTAAGGGAGCTTTACCAATTGCCAGGACTGCAGTTTAATCTAGCCCTCATGTACATAATGAATAGGTAGATTAGTGCTTGATCAATCACAGCCCTTCACTGTACTCTAAAACCATATTTTAATGGGAGTGGAATAAAAATATCCAGCTAATAATATTTGGCAGTCCTTTAAAATAAATGGTAAAATTTTATTCTGCATCGTTAAATGCAATAACATTGTTCAAAATAAAATGTCTTTATTCAGCTTTTTAAAGATATCATATTGAGACATTTAACTATCATAAATCTACAAAGGCAATCTCTGCCTTCAATTTTAGAATATAGAGAAGTAATTAGGCTGATACATCCACAGAGGATTTTTTGACAACCTAGGATGAATAATGAAAAGAGTGAAGAAATTTACTTTTTGGTTCTCATGTCTACACTGTGGAAGGATTTATCCATTTTTCAATATACGTAAAGAACTTCCATTAAAGTTATGGAAAATCCCTAATTTGTCTAGTCATCCTCATTCACTCAAAATGACTGGGAGTATAATCACACTTATAGAATCAACCTGTCGACTTTCCCCTTTCTTCTCCTGGGTCCCCTATTAAATATCATGACAAATGTAGAAACAGTAAACTTAAAAACAATTAACCTTTCAGGGTTTAATTCCACATGCAAGCACACAGATATCTAGTTCCTTTTCCTTTTTTACCCCTAGCACGCAAGTATTTGATCTCCAAAAACCTAGTCTCAGCTTCTATCCAGAACCTAAGCCTTAAGTTAATCTAAATCTACTTGCAAGTTCTAAGAAATAAAAACAAATCCTATCTGAGCCATCCTCTCTCCTCCCAAAGACGGCCAGAACCTACAGTGTGTTATGTCACTGCTGCTTAGGTTTCTCACATTAACAAAGCATTTAGAGTGGGAGTGAGAGGAGGAAGCAAGACAAGACACATTCTCCACTCTTCCTTACCAGGTGCTGCCATATGGCCCAGCTTTGTGCTGGTGTATGTGTATCTTTCATTCTTTGCTTTCTCCCATGGGCAATCATTCATCATCCATCATTAATGCTGGCTCCGGGGGCCTGCTCGAGGCCACTCAGCATTATTCTGGGAGTGACCCTGGTTTCCTGGGGGCTGCAGCTTGCAATTTCCCCAAACACAGGACGTCGTCTGGCAGCTCTGTTGGTGCTGGCTCCTCTGTGATAGAGAGCCCCGGGCTGATAGTGCAGGCGCAGGCGAGGATAAAGACCTGAGAGAAGGGCCTTGGTGTGATTTCCAGCTCTTTTATTTCCTGGGGAGAAGCAGCAGGAAAGGCAGGAGAGGGTCTGGGGGCCAGGAGAGGCGGCGCAGGGATCCAGGAGAGCTGAAGGCTTCAGTAACCAGGAGCAGAGATACAGGGAAAGCAGGGGATTTATAGGGATACAAGCAGGGGAAAGTAGCCAATTGGGGTACAGGGATTAGCATGTAACCAATAGAGAACTGAACTGCTACGAAGTTTCTAGAACATAACCTTATACAGAACATGAAGTAATGTAGCAACTAACCAATGAACTGAAACATGTAAACAAAGGTGCAAGGGACGCTGGGGGTGAACCAAAAAGCTCACCCTGATCATGAGTATGACTCAGACTGTCGCAACCTCAGGCTGGGCCTACCAGTTTTGAGCCTGTGGGGCTGTGGCTTTTGCCACGTACGCTGCCACACATCATTGCACTGTGTTTAGCATGCTGCCAGTAGAGCCTGCACCTCTCCGGGGTACATTCTGCTTGGGTTGTGCAAACCTACGGCTCAAAATGTTTCCCCATCCAATTCAGCTACATTAGAGTTACTGTACAGCATGCAGAAAAAGATAATTTCTCCTTTAAAGTGTCTCTGTGTAAAACATTACAAATTCAAATTAGGAATTCATGGCTTAACAAGAGATAACCCTGGCCTTTCTCAGTGTAAGGTCAGAAAGGTTTTCCTCTACTGGTAAAACACATGGTCTGTGAATAAAGATTTTAGAAATTATATAATTGTTTTATAAGGGCAATGCAAATGGTTTCAGCATGTGCACCAAATTGCCTTTGAATTCAAACACCAAATCCAAAAATATGAAGTGTGCCAACATCAAAAGCAGTAGCTCACCAAGTAATAAGGTTAAAGCAGTGTGAAAACTCAGGGAGGCATTTCGAAAATTACATGTCTAGAATAACAATAACAGTAATAATTATATAAATATTTCATATGCTAATAGCGCTGCACTTACAAATCTATATATTCACATTTATATAACATATATCGGTATGTCATTAATCTACTTTTATAGAAGGTTTTTATATATACACATATATACACATACATATATCTACTTTTGTATATGCATGCATGGGCATACGTGCATGAAAGCTTTATTTTTTATATACATCCAAGAGTTATTAATTTGAAACTGTATGCATTTTGGAAATTTCTTTTACTAAAAACAAATTATAGGGCAGTGATAGGTGTGGCAAACAGGATATGCTAATTACACGGAGGTACAGACAGACTGACCTTTTAGAGAAGCAGCAATGATTTGCACGTTGTATTCTCTGCTCTGTATTTTTTCCACGTCACTCTTCTTGCCCTCTCAGGCTTGTTAAAATAGTAAATCACACTGTGGCTGATACACCTAAGAGAGAGGTCATCTAGTGAAGTGTGGACCAGCACAGTATATTATATCTTCAAAATCCCTTTCTATCTTGCAGGGAAAACAAAAGCTTCATCAGCTCTGCTGTGCCAAATGCATTCTCCTGCTACTGGTACTTCCAACAGAAAAGGATTGGTGAAAATCTTCACTCATAGAGACAAAGAGCCACCCAAGTTATACCTTGCTGCACCACAGTGGAAGCACAGACATCTGTCTGCATGACAGCGCTATACAGGAATCACCAGCAGAGCTATGTTAATGCAGAGGACCAGGACTTTGTACCACATTTGTGGAGTGTATCCTGCCAGGAGACATATGGGAGGCAAAGGGCAAGGGAGGTCTGGGGTCACTGAGTCCATGATTGCTTTGCCCAGGGGCTGGAACCACATCAGAAATGTCTCCAAGCTCCTCTTGGTGACTGGACAGAAATCTGGAGTTGAGACCTGTATCCAGATCTATCAGTGGAACAATGCCAGTGAAAAATGTTTCATCTTCAAAAGTGTTCTGCCAAATTAATATTAAAAATACAATTCTACATTCACTTCTAGTTAACAGGGAAAATAAATACAGCTTGCTTTTTCAGTCTGTGTCCCAATTTTTGTAGGTTTTTTTTTTTTCCTATGGATTTTAGTGCAATTGCCTACTGCTGTCTTTAAAAGCTAACACTTAAAAGAAAACTTTTCAGCTGGATCTCAGTCAGTCCTCTAGAATTAACACACTTTTGACAAAAGAAAATGTGGTCCTAGTGCACGCAGTGAACTGCAGGAGAAAATATTCATAGTTAGAAGACTAAGTGGCTAATTTGCTGCTGCTGACACAAGGTCAGACAGATTCAGTGTCTAATACCTAGCAATTAAATTACATTGAAAATGAAAGGAGGTTTGAAACTGAGCCCATCGAGACAAAGAAAATTTTAAAATTTGAAATTTCAAGCACTGGAAGATTGCTCTTAGAGATTTCTATTTTAGTAACAACATTTCAAAATAAAAAGTCAATATTCAGTAGGCAGTGGGCAATCGGTAAACTAAGCACTCTATGGATTTAGTACTCATTCTTCAGAAAATTGCAACATGTACACTTCTAGCCAAAATACAATAATAATTCAGTGTCAATTGCAGAGTTTTTGTTATATGCTGACTTATTCTGAAGTGCAGTTTTTGGTAACAGCATTTTATAGGAATCATTAATTTCTATATGTAAAAATATGTATTCCTGAGCTATAAAAGATATGGTACATCCTCATTCTTTACAATTTGGAAAAAAAAATATCATCCTGATATTGAATTTTGAAGCAGATATAAAGAATGACAGCACTAGTTGATTTCAGTGGCATGTAGTGAATTCTTCTATAAAGCTATTTTACACAAGTCTGCCTCCTATAAAGCTATTTAATGCAAGCCTGTGTCATGCTGGTTCCCATTTCCACTAATGTTCTCTACAGCTCATCTGCTCTAAAAAGAACAGCAGCCTGATCTATTTTCAGGATATCCAGGGTAAATTGAAGGGATCAAATTACTCTCACTTGCCACAGACCATGCTCAGCCCTTAGTAGTTGCTCAGTTTGGGTAGGTGGCTGTTGAACCCCAATAGCTTCGATGCCCATAAGGGCTGTTTAGCAAGGCACAAGGTGCTCTTTCCACTGTTCTCAAAATCCACCAAAATATCCACAATAATAGCCATAAATAGAAAACTGAGGATGTGCAATAAATGTACAGTTCTATATTATGAATCAATAGTTTTAGTTTAAGTGTTTTCCTATATTTTCAAAGCAATCAAGAGAAAGAAGTTATTAAGAGCCAAGCAAACCCACAATAGATTTTTGAGGAATTGGAGAAGGCCTTTCCATCATGAATGATTCACAATCTTTTTCTGCTTTATATAACAATTCTTCAACACAAATTATGGGGGGGGGTTTATTTATTTTTTATCAGCCTCACATTCATCAGTTTTAATGGAATTGTATTTGCCCGAAATAATTATGGCTTTCTCTTTCTTTTCTACACTAGTCTTACATCATGACTCAAAAAAAATCTTACTGAGTATCTCTTCGTCCTAATAGAAAAGGCAGCAGTGCTGGACGGATTCAGTGACAAATACTCAGAAGAGGTTGAATATTCAGCATGAGAATTAAAAGGCAGACTCTTCCTCTCTATCTGGGCAACACTGAAGTTGAGAATTGAAAACGTTCTAGGGGTAGGAGAGTTAATGAGCCTTATTTGCAGAAAACAATTTGAGGGCCTATTAAACTTCTACATCATGTGAAGATGAATCTTGATCTGGTAAGTTCATGCACAGGGGTTTCCATGTGCCTAAAAAAGATGCCAGGGTATGATTAGCAACTTTAAAGCTCCAAGGAACAAGCAGACAGATGTGGATTTTTTCAGTGAAACTGATCAGACAGACTATGAAAATGTCTGGAGAGAATCACAGGTGTTTTGACAGTTTACAAAAGGGAGAAAAGTATACAGGGTTTTTTAAGTGCTCTCAGGATATTCCCATATTCTTCCATGAGCATACTTCCTTCATCTGTTATGTACTCATTGCACTGAGAAATGCAGTGGTGAGATGAGGCCTTGAAGAGGCCTAAAATTTAAGGCTAGCTCCATGTGTCTTTCCCTTAATTAGTATGTTCTGGTTTTAGTTGCAGTACTTTGTGATAGCAGTTCGAGAATGAAGTAGTTTTGAAATCTTAATGATATAAGGATGATACTCTGGAAAATTTCATATAAATTATACTACAAGTGCATATCTGTTCATTTAGTCATAATACAAAACATGAAATTTTGAAATTCTTGCTTGAAATTTGTTTCTTGTTCCAGGTTTACAGTTTCTCTCAGCTTAATTAGTAGGTGAAGTTCATGAAGTTCTAAGATATTCAGATATCTAAATATGCTGTTGAGTATCTAGAAAGACTTTTTTCCACTGGCTTTAGGCATGTAAATGCTGCATAAAGTTTAAAACTCTCAGTAACGACCTTTGAAAATTCAAACTAGGTGAAGATTATTCTGAACACGGGACTAAGAATTTCCATCTTCTTAACCAATGACTGCTGAATTGACAAATTCTGAGATGCAGAAGAAAAAGATAACAGTGAATGAAGAAATTAAGCAATTCAGATGAGCTAGCCAAAAATTTCCTGTATAACTATGCAGCTGAAAGATAAATATTCATTTTTTTGCTAGGCATGTTTCCTTGACTGTATCTGAAAAATATATCTGTACATTCAGATGGAAAACAAATATGCAGAAAGTACCTATTATAACAATGTGTCATAAAATAGGTTGGTACTGTTCTAATACATCTATACTGAAATAATTAATGCAATTTTAAGCAAATGGAAAAGTATAAGTGATAAATGCAAGTTGTGGTAGTATCAGACTCCATCTTATATTGAGGTAACTTTCCCTGTTCTTTGGACTTTGTCTCTCAAGCGTTGTTGTCAAAAAGATAAATAAACAGTTTTATCTTTTCCTACATGAAGCATGTGGGGTTTCTTGAAGTAAAATACATGTATCTTTTTGCAGCTTCTGCTGGGATCTGCAGTTCAAATTCTGTCCTACATCCAAGCACTGTCCTTGTGCCAGCATATCATATATAGTTAGCTGCAACTTGCACTTCATACCAAGGACATGACGGCAATTAGTGGCCACTGGTCTTGGAAGTTACATGTTTGCCAAAAACTCCATGTGACTCCTTAGCAGTGGTGCCTTTCTGTAGTCCATCTCACACATAAACCATAAGCCCAGACCTCAAAGTATTGAAAATATTTTTGTAGCCATTTCGATGTAATTAAAATTCCAGTCAGAAACTGGAAAAATTCCAGTAACCTTTCCACTCAGAAAACCTTTGGTAAGACAGACTTGTAGCTGCCTGTCATGGATACTTCCCCCAATGAAGTATTTTCTGTACCCATCACTAGTAAACTCCAGGCTCTGTAACTCCATCCAGGATTATATTTCCTGTGCGCCCTGGTACTACTCATCACTTCCCACAGCATGCCAGACCTTAAGACAAACCTCCTGCCTTTGTCACAGATCAATAATTAAGAATCCATCTCCCATCCCTTGTCTCCTCAATATTCAGATAAATACTGGCACAGAAACAGGAGCACATCATTTGAGGTAGAATACCTTTTCTGTACACAGCAGACCTTCCCCTCACAGTTTCATCCATAGCATGTTTACGTTAGTTTGCATAAACACAAGTTAGATTGCAGTTCATTATTTTATCTAGTACTGTAAAACCAACTCACAGAATTTGTCTCTATAAACCTTCTGAAATCTTGAATTTCAAAATGCTGGGACAATACTCTAGGAGGAGAGGTTGTTTTTCCTTTTTGCTTCATATTTAAAAAGTATGATTTTGTATTCTTTATGCAATGGTAATAGCCAATAGGTACTCTTCTTAAAAAAACAATCAGCCAGTTTCTCTGTTTTCTTCACACTCATCAACATCTTAGACACACACATACACTCAGCACATGCACATCTGAGCATTTGTGGATTTCTATTTTCTCAGGCAGAAAATATTGAAGGAATACAAAAACAATACTAAGGAAAAGTATATAAACAAGTCAAAAATATAATGATCTTTTCCTAAACTATGGATATTAGATGGACTTCCTGTCCTGGGGGTAGAGTTTTCTGACAAAATCAGAGAATAAAAATTCTGAAAAACCTATGGAAATCAATCAATTCTAGAACCCAGTCAAACATTTAACAAGGAAACATGAATGCACAGCTCTAATTTTCGATGAGAGTTAAAGTGCTAACTACAAAACCTTAAAAAATACAAAACATTTAATGATTTATACAGGAAACCCAGATCAAAAGGATAAGTTACATCCAAATTTGGAGTTTTGTTTAAGCATTTGTATTCCTCCCAACACCTCTCAATAGTCAGAACAAGCTATTTTGAATCATTAGCAAACAAGAATCAACTGTTAAGATTGATATAAATCATCATAACTCCAATCAACTTGGTGAGTTACAAAGCCAAAAAAAAAAGTGATAAGAGCATGGCTTCTGTTTGAATTAATTGGAGCTGTACCAGTTTATATCAGAATATTGCTCAGGAGTAACTCAGCCATATGTCCATCCCTCAAGAGACACTGACAAATTATGACATATTTCAATACCTAAAGAGACTTGAGAAAAGGTCACAAAACAAATAGGCAGCATCAGCCTTAATCTCCTTTTAATTTACTTTACAGGGTGAAGTGAGCTGGTACTGAGACCAAAGTCTTACTGAAATCAGTGTAAAACCAGGGGAAGCACAACAAATAATCGTCCTATTTTTAGCTCTTTGCCCTAGCAGCTCCTTCCTTTGTTATGATTTGTTAAAGAGAAAAAAACCCTCATTAAGAAAGATTTCAATTTGTTCTTGCCCTGTGCTGCAGGTCATCCTTTTGTTTTCCTTAGCTTAAAAGCCTGCTTCCCTCTTTACTCACCTGAGCTTGCACAGCAGGGGCTATTCACCCTACGCTTGCTTTGGCCTTTAAGGACACATTGCAGCACATGAGTGTTTTGTCTATGAGGAACAGTGTAGTAATACAGTTACTAGCTGCTTTCATCTGGAATGGGAGAACGATACTGTGGAAAAGGGCCCTTACATCTCATTATATAGTATCCTGGTGAAGTTTTTATAATTAAAGATTCTTTTTACTGAAAAGGCAGCTAGAACTTCACACAGTGCATTAGAAAGATGAACTTAGAGGGCTCATGTCTTCATTCAAAACTGTCATTAGAGGGTTTAAGAAAACCCCTTAAAGAAATTATTAAAGCCTTTTCCTTTATCTACAAAACGAAACAACCGGAAGCCACTTTAACACCAAAAAGCTCATACAAAAGAGAACACAGCCAATTCCCCCAGAACAATCGACTAATACCTACATCTTAAGTGGCTGGTACCCATAACCTGAATTTATACAGTCTTTTTACTCACCAATTGCTAAAGTGAATCTATTAAATTACATAGTCAGATCAAGGAGAAAAACAGCCAAGAATAAGAACAGAATAAGAGCCAGTTTTGCAAAACTATAACCATTCAAAATGAATGAGATGTGAGGTTGCAAGATGACCAAGTCCACTCCATTACAGCATAATTTTATTTTACCTCTGCTCTATACTTGCCATTTTCAAATAAGAAGCTTTTTGTTTCACTCAAAATAGCAATAATGGTTTCAGTGAATAATATCCTTAAAAATCACTAGACTAAGATACACTAGATATGCCTATGTCTTTGATATATTTTCTGATTCCCAAAGCATCACCATAACTTGCATTACAGAGATAGAAAAACACTAAACTACTATGCTGATACATTATTGCAATACAGAATCGGAGACAGTTCCCAGGGCTCTCATAAGACTATATTTATGTCAGTTATAGTTTCTGAATATCCATCCAAACTTGCAATGAATGGTCGAAAGTACTGTGGTCTAAAGCATTGAAAACTACGTGATAGCTCACACCTCCAGGAGTAATTCTTAAGAATTTACATGTTCAGGAGTAAACTCTTGGTCATTTTTCATCAAAGGGGTACTATGTACAATTTCAAATTTCTGGATTCTTAGAGAATCTTCTTTTATTATTTTTTTAAATTTATTTTATTAGGAAAAGAAAATTTAACATCACACACACACAAAAAATAATAATGAATAATACTGAGGAAAGATTTCTATTAATATTAATAATGGTAATCTATCTGTTTGACTAATGAGTAAAACATAGAGTGAAGAGATCAGAAGTTAAAAGAAATTGCTAGGTTACTAAAGGATTTGATCCAAACTCCATGAAATATAGACATAATTTTTCAGTGGACTGGCCTTCAGTGCATAGGACAGAATTATACTGCAGAAGTCCTCTTGAGCCCAGTGAGAGACATGTTATTTGTATAGGGTATTCTAATGTCCATTTGTACATCACATTAAATTTGCATGTAGAGAATTCTTTGGAAGTTTGAAAGGCTTTTCTATTATCTTAAATATACACAGATAAAAATTTGGGCTGATGTCCAATAGACATCTATAGTTTTTCTCACAGGTGCTGAGAAGGGGCAGAGCCTAGAGCTGTTTGGACATGGCTAGTTTGCTATTCTATACCATCCACATCATTGCTTGTGGGCATGGCACCAGAAGGAGCTGAGCAGTGCAGCACAGACCATGCAGCTTGGGAGTTTGTCTGTCAATGTTTCTCATCATCTGGTTCCCCTCAGGGAAGGGGAACAATGACTGCAGAAACATCCACTGTATTTTCCTTGTCTAGGCAGTCATGCAGAACTGGTTGGGATGTTGAGTGAGCACTTTTTTTTTTTACGTAAATCACCCCCTCTTTTGTATAATTTTGTTATTAATATTGTACTGTTACTGTTTGTTCCTTATCCCCTTGCTCATTTTCAGTAAATTGTTATCTCAACCCATAGTCTCTGCCTCTGTCCCTCTCTCACTGGAGGGGGGTGAGGGGAAGGGACGTAGCTTATTTGGACTTTAATTCCCTGCTGATTTTAAAACAGTACAGCAGAGCTGCAGGAAGGAAATCCTCTTCTGTACAACTCAGTGTGCTCTCATTGCAAAATTATACCCTGCATCAAATTAATAAGCACTGTCTAAAATATTTTTCATAACTCCTCATATTTTTTCTCATGGGAGACAGTTCTATTTAATTTACATCAATAACACATATTTTCTTCATTTTGACTATTTTACGCTTAGATCTCACCTTCAAACTACAGGCCAGTTAAATCCTTTTTTTTCTGTATTTGCATCTACCAAATAAATTTTAAATATTTCACTTAGAAACTAAACCTCCTAGCCCTGTGATTTCCCTTTTAAAATAAATTCATACAGCTATAAGCTGATTCTATCACTATTTTATGTTCGCCTTTGTTTTATTTGAGTTAAACTTGTACTGAAGGATGTACAGTAGTCTGTCAATAGACCATAGTGTAATTATACAAAACTTGTACTGATAATCCTTAGATAATGGCATCAACCTCCACTGTGTTAACCAGAGCAGAACTCTGTCACTCTATCAAACTACAAATATACTATCAAACTGCAGTTCACTGTTTGCTGTTGCACATCCTCATTCCACTCATCCCTGACAACTCACTCTAAATTATTACTTCGCAGAAGTTGAATTCTCTTGAGCAAATCTTTTAAACTAATTTTCCCTCACTTTTCATTTTTCACTCTGTAATTCCAGATTCAATCTGTTTGTACTGCTGTCAACCACTTATATGTGTATACATATATATTCCTAAATGTGCATATATTGAACATATTTGTATCTTTTTCAAGCCATTAGGATAGAAATGCAGACTGTATCCCCTTAGACATCCTGCTATACCTCATTAAACATCTCTCTGCGAACATCTCACTTAGTGGGAATTAAATGTTCTTTTAGTACTTCAAATAGCACTTTCAGTCTCTAATAGTGCATTTTGTGATGCTGTAGAAAAGAAGGACGGACAGGAATTCTGAGTTAAGTAATAGGATCAGTATAATTTAGGCCTTTATTCTCTTGAAATTGCTCAACTTCTGTATCTTCTGTCCTGACAGAAACACAAGATTATTTCTTTTAACACATTTTTTAGGATGATTAATGAAATCTGATGATCCTCTGCAAAAACTAGACTGATGCTATGAATCTACATTTCTACCCCTTACCTACCTTCATCAAAATCAAATAATGTTAAGAAAACATTTAAAATCTACTTCTTCTTAAGAATACATGTATTTTTCCTGGAAATTTTTGTACTAAAAGTACAAAAAAAAAGTTCTGGGAAAAAAAATAAAGGGTTGCATAGGTCCACTCAGGCACAAGAAGAGAAAATTATATACCAAAAGAGAAGGTTTAACTTTGATATTAATGCATCAGTCATTCCTTTATAAAGTCTCTGGATTCTTTCTACTTTTTTAATTCAAAGACATTTCTAAGCAGAAAACAACAAATATGCAGACTAATCATCATGATATAGCATTTAATTGCAATTTGAAAACAAGGTATAGAAGCATAACAGATTCCACACAAAGCAGAGAAGGGTCAAGGTTCCCTGTTGGATTCAGTGGTGAAAATCTGTCCATTGGAAATCACCATCATCTTTGGTCCTGAAACAGTGCTGAGAAACTTATTCAACTCTGAATCACACTCCAAGACATCCCAGAAACAAAGTTATTGACTAACTAGCCAGAAATCCCAGATGAGAGAAGCAGAGGAAACCAAAGAACAGGCATCAGAGATTCAGAGGGAAAATATTTTGAGCTGAAAAGAGTGCGCTTTTTTTTTTTTCGAGTGTAGTTATTACTCACAATAAATAAAATTATTTGGATTTTAGTGTAGGCTTTTCTTTTTTCTGCAAGAATAACTGATGCCAGAGTTAAAATGACTCTTTATTAACACATTTTGTATCTACATATATCTATTCATGTATATTTGTATGAAAATAACAGTCTTCATATACTCGAGAAAAACTCTATCTGACTCTAGTCACTGGCCATTGAGGTGTCTAGACTACAAGCTAACTAAATTTTAGTGTAAATCATCAACATTTACTTCTCCTTTAAAGTAATATACATAACAACTAAAAGACAGAATGACATGCAGGTAAATTTCTATGAGTATAGTACAACAGGACAGAATAAACTTTATAATACAGAAGGAAACTCATGTCACTGAAAAGCAACCCCCAGTTTGCCCAAGAGTTTGCCTGTCTGTTTGTTGTTTCCCCCTCACTTTTCTCATTATTTGACTTACTGTCTACTTTTCTAACCAAAAAAAAAATAAAAATTAATGGGACATTTTCTTCAATTATGATTTTGTTTGATAGGAGATATTAAAGACTACTTGCATACTTCTTTTTTCAGTAAGAGCTCATACATAGGTCTATTCCTACATATCAAGCATTTTGGCTGAGATCTCAATCATCCCACAATAATTATTAATAAGTGGCAATAATATATCCAAAAGATAAAAAATATTGAAGGGACATCAATCTCCCTCCTTTAACTGATGAGAAGCATGCACATACATTAACACTACCATTTAAATGACTTAACCTATTCTGAAAATATGTAGGAAACCTAGAAGGACTTTAAGCTACTCAACAAAAGTTCTCAAATGCATATTTTATAGATATACAACCTAAAACTAGTTGAAATTGTTCAGAAAGCACTTTTGTATGAGTACAGGTAACATAATTTGATTGGCCATATTTATAAGTTTGAATTTTGCAAAATAGTTCTTTAATTCAGTGCTTTGAGTTGAATGTTGGTATTTTGGTTAAAGGCTATATCCCAAAAGTATAACTGCATCTACAAGTTTTGACTGTAGAAAAATGATTGTCTCATACTTCATTCAAGATTAAAATACTGCTCTAAGGCACATCATACTAGTCAGAATTCAAAGTTTGCAATTTAGAGATCATTTCATTTTCCAGATGATTTATAAGGGGAAACCATCTATGGGCGGGTAGAATAATTACATATAGAACATGTCCTAAGTTCTTATGCTCTGGTTTGACGGTAATTTTCCAGTTTCTCATGGCTAATGAAGTGTTTTGAAACACTGAAATGAGACACAGTTGTATTAGTTCATCAGCTAAAAAGATTATGTATTCTGTCATACATTTATTATGCAATGCTTAATATAAAATAAGTTTGGATTTAAGATTATTATATTTGAGTAAAAAGATAATATTTCTGTAATAATTTTCAATAAAATAAAAATATTTATATCATTTATATTTATATTATTTATATTCTCAATTTAAAAAATACCTAGATTTCCTACTTAACTGTTGTACCTTTGACTTCATTACATTTTCTGTAGGTGTAGACGGTTCAGAAATATCTGGAGAGGTTTTATTGATGTATGATGATGATACACGAAGGAAAGGGTTAAAGGGATGCTTAGTGGGAATTAGTTGTTCAAACAATGCGTATGGCTTGCTCAATACCTACCTTGCTTGGCAAGCAGAAAAGGAGGATGTAGGACCATTGATAAAGGGAGGCAACCATAATCAAAGGTCCTGCTTTCGGACCCTGAAACCAGCCCAAACCAGCCTTGAGACTCGGACTCAAGCCAGAGACCCAGGGAGCTTGCTCAAAGAAACAAGGTGAAAAGTTCAACCTAGAGGAAGACTTCTTTCTTCGTCTGAAGACCCTTGCCCACTACCACCAGGAGGCAGTGGGCACGCGCAGATTAATGCAAATGACTTTTGAACTCATTATAATATGAAGCAGGGATAGGTTATGATAGGTTATGAATTATGATAGGCAGATTGTGTAATCTGTTGAATATGTGACCTGTAACCTGATATACAGCTAGCCCAGTGCCATGAACAGTGCGCGTGCTTTGGAGGGTTACCCCCACGCATCCCAGCGCTCGGAATAAAACATACCTACTGTACAACTTACAGAGTTTTGGAGTCCTATCCGCGTATCAATGAAAGTCAAACAATTTTGGATGCTAAATTTTACTGAATGCTTATTCATCAATATAGGTAAAGCAAAAAAATACATACTGTAGAGATGTAGCACTGTGCAAAAATGTATGTAGGTATGTTTTCTAGCACGCTCCATAGTGCAGGCAAAACATAAGTGGATTTCTTGTTTCTACACACAGGAAGTGTTCAGGTTTTTTGAAAGTCTCTTCTCCTTATTTCTTACAAGTAGAGATAATCCTGCTCACTTAATTCCTGTCTTTGCATGCTGAAAAAGAATATCATGTTAATTTGTCAAACTGATATAAGCCAAAAAGAATTAAACCCAAAGATTTCGGGAAATGCATTGTAAAATTCTGGCTTCTGGTTCATTATTTCACAAAATTAAAATATGCAGATGAAAATTGTCTCTTATTGCATCTGAGGTATTTAGACATCTAACATTATAATTTCATATTTTGAATTTCAAAGAGGACAGTATCAGAAACTGTTCTGAGAAATCAAATCCTCATATATTATGTCATTCCAGAAATAAATAAAATAAAAAATCAAAAGACAGCAAAAGAGATGGATAAAATCTTATACTAAAATTCATAGAAACTGAAATAAAGCCATTCAAGAGCAAATATATATTTAAATTATTTAATACTAACTACCTTATTATAGTGTATAGAATAACCCAGTATCCATATAGACAGAAGAGGAGAACATGGTTTTACCTTGAATTTGTAAAATACCTTTCACAATGCAGGATTAGTTCCAAGATTACAAGGCAGCCTTAACAAGTAAGCTAAACAGCAACATCAGCAGGAAAGGTTATTTTTAAATAGAATTCACACAAGCTAGAACCTTCAAAAAGGTATACATAACACATTAAATTTACCCATGTGCTTAAGCATTTTAAAGATCAGGGTCTATGCTAATGAAAAAACTGGTAGGCAAAACATGCAGATGGGTAAGGTCAAGAAAGAGGAAGAAAGAACAACAGTAACACAAAAATATGTTCCACACAGAATGTGTGAACTGCTGCCTGCCAAGTGGTTAGCAGTATGCAGTACTGTGTAGGCATCGTGGAAGAAGCCAGGCATGCAGAAAGAGCATGAGCTAGAGGTCTGGTTGGCTTCTCATACTGGAGCTTCATAACCACATGGAAATATTTTTTTCAATTCAGTCCTAATATTTCAGAAGTGAAGGTACCTCAGAATCATACCTACTGAACCTATGTCTTCTAAATGTCTAATTCAACTAAATATTTTAGCAGGAGAAATTTGCCATTTTTGTTTAAATACTTTAGGGATAGTATTGTTTGCTGTGATTCAGCACAAAGAATATATGCAGCTGAAAGTTTCTGATATGACTTTATATGGTATGTGTTTTCAAAATTTATTATATTCAAAATGAATTCTTTGCTAGCAACACCTATGTTGTGTCTCTATGATTTTGTAGCAGTAGCATTTAGTTTTCAATATCTGGAGAAACTTGGAAAGCAATGTGTTAGCAAGAACAGCATGAGATTTAACAAAGACAAGTAAAAGTTTTGCACCTGGGGAAAGTAACCAAACAGCGCAGTACAGAGGATCTGTAGGATCTGTAGGATCTGTGTGGCTGGGGATCAACCTTGCTGAGAGGGCTCATGGGGTCCTGGTGGACAACAAGCTGAACATGAATCAGCAGCACACTTCTCTATTAACAAACATAAATCACATTCTGGCTTGAATCTGCAGAACCACCACTAGCAGAGCTAGAGGATGACCATCCAGCTCTACTCAGCACTTGTCATACTGCACCTCGAGTACTGTGTTTGATTCTGGTTCCAACAATTCAGGAGTTACATGGAGAAACCAGAGGGACTACAGAGGAGGACTACGAAGATGAACAAAGGACTGGAACACCTGCCTTGTGAGGAAAAACTGAGGGAGTTAGGTCTTTTCTCCCTGGAGAACAGAAGGCTCATGGGGAACTCATAACAGTATCCCAATACTTAAAGCGTGGCTACAGAGAGAACCGAGGCTCTTTATTCACAGGTTGCACCAAGATAGGTTTCATCTCAGCATAATACATTTGCTACAAACAATCGTCCACTGGAATGGGATGTGATAGAGTCCCCATCAACAGAGTTTTCAAGAGGCAATTGGACAGTGTGCTAAATAATCTCGTCTAGGCTCCCATTCTCATGAAAGATTGGACCAGATGATCTTCCAAGGTCCCTTCCAAAATGGGCTGTCCTGTGATTCTATGATAGTTGTCACTATAAATTGTAATTGTGGCTTTACAATCTTAACTTACATGAGGTTTTCCCAGCTTTTTGATTAAACAGTCTTGGACTTGGATCTGCTGCCTCCATGTGAAATTTTACCAGCTTGACAGAAAAGTCAAAGTAGTACTATCACTTGAGTAGATTTTATATTACTGTGAAGAATTATCTTATATAGTTAAAAAGGAAATGTACAAATCAACCCTATTTTTTTAAATGCTTTACTATTTTGATATTCCATTGCACACCCACAGCCACAAGAGATAAACATATTTCGTTCGTATAAGAATTTAAATCAGTTTAATAGCAATGTAAAGCTCATAAATTTCCTGCGTTACAATTAGCATTCTAAATCTGCAGATTAAGTTCCAACCAAATTAACTTGCCATTGTGTGTTTGAGAAAGCCAAATAGAAACTCTTTAATCTTGGTGAAACCTGAGTTATTTATTTCCCTTTCTTTCTGATTAACAGAAATAAGTCATTTGACCTCGTGTGTAGATACACATATTTACCTTGGAAGCATATGTTCCATGTGTTGTACAGTGCACTGTTACTGTTGCAAAACACCACTGGTTAAACTTTTTTCCCACTAAATTATCTGATCTCTTTTGCAAATTTTTGTAACTTTATCACACTAATGTGTTGGACTGAGCTTTTACAAGCCAGATGTCAGTCAACTGAAAATTTATTTTGCATTGTTAGAACTATAAGAGAAAATGAGACAAAGGAGAGGAAGAAAGACTTATTCTGGATTTCTCTTTTTTTTTATACATATAACTAGTTAAATATGTGTGAAATCAAGGGATATAAAATACTGTTGTGGAAGGCTATGTCTGTACTCATCAATTCTAAATCCTGTGTACCCCATTCACAAATAGAATGTCTGGGCAAATCTGGTTTTAAACCTAGCATGGGAAGGAAAGAAACAAATTTGACAGTCCTCACTTAATTGTCACCCATTACAAAATTATTCCCTAAAGTCTATTTCTACTGCAAATCAGGCAAAGCAGTGTTTTTAATTTTTCTGTGTATCATCTCATCATAGAAAATACCCTGGGTAAAAAGAGAGAATTTTTTCATTTTGTTGTTTTTCAGAAGTAATCTCTTTTAAAGACTTTATTTTGTAGTGCCTTACTTTCATCTCACTATCAAACTATAACCAGTATTACAGTCAATCAAGTAACTTTTCTTTTAACAATCTGCTTCACTACTTAATTCACACTTAATTATGACATAAATTCAGTTTTCTAAGTAGGTTGAGTCAAAAAAACTTGAAATATAAAGGTCAACTAAACTTCTGCTCTACTGTTTTCACTGTACATCCACATATTTTCCAGATTCTCTTTCTTTCTCTGTTAACTGTACACAGCTATTAACCATTCATGGACAAAATTAATTACTGTATGCAACCAGTGTCAGTTCATAACTTTGCCTCTAAACATTTTTAATGGATTTTTGTGGCAGTTGTTACAAAAAAACTGATGAAAGTTTAGCTTGCTGGGTTAAAAAAATCTCTTCCTATGAAAGTATGACTCTTCAGCTGCAGTATCTTACTTAAAATCATAGATACTTAGCATCTTGTATGGATTGCTTTAAAATTTTTCATTTGCCTGTATGTACACTATGTGTAAGGCAATAAGTCTATCATATCTAAGCCTCTTTGTGACACCACCAAGATCCATATTCTTTGATTAGGGCATTAAGAGGTTATTGTTGGATCTCTAATACAAGTGAAAATTCTTCACTCTGCCCTAAACAGTAGCAGGTGAATACAGCATAAAAAAGCATCTAAAATTGCCAATTGAGTGGAAAAAAATAGAATTGAACTTCAGTTTCCATAAACCCCACAAATTTTAAACCCAAGAAACTAATAGAAAAGATTTTGACAAAATGTGGATGAAGAAAGGTCTTTAGGGTATTCAAAATAAATATGGTTTGATTCCAGGTTGGATGCAAACAAATATCACAATAGCAATATATCTCCATGAAATGGAAATGCTGAGTTTCAAAATGTGAAGAAAACAAAAAGGTTGCGAGACACTGTACTGATTTAGTGCTTCTTGGAAACCTTTGCCAACAGGGTCTCTATGGATCCCAGCCTTCTTTTTCAGAAACTAACACTTTCTGCCCTTTCTCAGAAGTCTGGCATTTCTATGCTCCTGCTGGGTACAGGAGAAATATGAACTCAACCAAATGGAGTCTCCATCTGCCCAGATCTATAGGAGCTGTGCCACTGTGCTTATGTCAGTAAAATTATGCAATGTTTTCTCTATGTATTTTACTCTGATCATTGATTAATTCATTTCCTTTCCCTCTGATTTTGGACAGCTTTCACCCACTCCCTTCTTGATAACACAATGCAAGATGAATTGACACTATACCTGTTAATTGAGACTTTGGCCTAAATTAACTCATCACCACCTAACTGCGTTAGATCAATATAATATAATTTATTTCCAGCATTTAATTTCTATTCATGTATCTTAATACAGTCATCATATAAAGGATTGCTGTCTGGAATGTTTTAAGCAATGCAGTTACCTCCCATTTCTTGGAAAGGATTCTCTCTCATGGAAATCAGATTACAGGATCATAGAATTGTTTTTGTTGGAAGGGACTTTTAAAGATAAGCTTGTCCAAAACTCTGCTGTTGTCAGGCACACCTTTCAACTAGATCTGAATGCTCAAAGCCCCACCCAATCAGAACATTTTCAATGATGAGGCAGCAGAGAGTATCTGGCACCAGATATATTCAAGACCAAAGACTTTAGAGGGGCTTTTTTGCCTTTCATTGTAAGTGGAACTTTATTAATAATTTCCTTTCAAATGTCTAAGAATTTCTTATTTTGCTGTGAGAATTCTTAATAAAAGTTGTCATTTTTATTAACTCCTAGTAATATGATTGCAATGAGCCAAATCACTCGGTAAAATTTTGCTGTTTAGAATGTACAATTCATTCTCTAGACACTCATTTCTAAGAATGAGTATGCTATTTTATGCTCATAAATTATAGAAGAGGTTTTAAGAAAACATAGACTTTGGAGTTAGAGGTCTAGGAGTTGTTTATGCACAGAAAAAGTAAAACAAAGAGGTCTACAAAGCAAGGTCTTTATAACCTCCTACACTAAGCTGGTAATGGCTACTGGGATGATGAAATTTGGTTTTGCTTAAAGTCTCGCCTCCATAGGTTTTATGTCCAGAAATGGTCTGAATGCAACAATGAAAAACAATTATGACCTATTTCCTTCTTTCTTTTTTAATAATTTAAACTGTAAGCCTAATACCAAAATACGCAGTCTGTATAATAAATATTCAAACATATACTTCTCTGCATTAAAATCAATAGGAGAATTACTCACAAGCATATTTTGGGGTGAGTACAGTAGCCCTTTCAAAACACAACCTTTTCTTTAAATCACACTCATCTCAATCCCACACGGAAGACTATGCAATCAGTCACATAAATCCCCCTGCTTTCTGTCTGCTGGCTTCCCTACTAATGAGTTTGTCTGCAAGTGTGGTGGTTTGACCTTGGCTGGACACCACGTGCCCAACAAAACTACTCTATCATCACATCCTCAGATGCGCAAAGGAGAGAAAATAGAATGCAAGGCTTATGAGGACAGGGAGATATCACTCACCAGTTAATATCATAGACAAAAGAGACTTGTGGAAAATAATTTAATTTAGTACCCATCAAATCAGAGTATGGTAATGACAAATAAAATCAAATCTTAAAAACGCCTTCGGCTCCCCTGCCTTTTTACCAGGTTCAACTTTATTCCTGATTTTGTTTCCACCTTTTCCCCCACAATGGCACAGGAGGACAGCAAATGGGAGTCATGATCTATTCATCTCATGTTCTCTCTGCTGCTCCTTCCTTCTCGGGAGCAGGACACCCCACACTCTTCCACTGCTCCAGAGTGGGAGTCCCTTCCATAGGAGACAGCCCTCCACCAACTTCTCCAAAATGTGTCTTTCCCATAGCAGTTCTTCATTAACTGCTCCTGCATGAGTCCTTTCCACAGGGTGCTGTCCTAGGAATAGGCTGCTCCAGAGTGTGTCCTCTGTGGGGTCACAAATCCTGCCAGCAAACCTGCTCCAGTAGGGGCTTCTGTCTTCACAAGGCCAGAAGGTCTGCTGGGAGCCTGCTCCAGTACAGGCTTCCCATGGAATGGCATCCTCTTTCGGGCATCCACCTGCTTTTTCATGGGATCTGCCATGGACCGCAGGTGTACCTCTGCTCCTTGTGGTCATCCACAGGCTACAGAGGCACAGCTGCTTCACCACATCTGCACCATGGGCTGTGGGGGAATCTGTTCTGGTGCTTGGAGCACCTCCTCCAGCACCTTGTCCACTGACCCTGGTGTTTACAGAGCTGTCTTTCTCACACAGTCTCACTCCTTTCTCTGGCTGCTGTTGCAGGTGCACGGCAGTTTTCTCCCTTCTTAAAATGACATTGTCCCAGAGGCACACTATTACCGTCACTGATGGGCTTGGCCTTGGCCAGCAGTGGGTCTGTCTTGAAGCCATCTGGGCTGTCATGGAGCCAGGTGGCACTGGCTTTGTTGGACACAGGGGAAGTTTCTGGCAGCTTCTCACAAAAGACATCCCTGTAGTCCCCCACTACCAAAACCATTGCAAGTAAACCCAATAGAGGAAGAAAAACAAGGAGATAAGAACTGTGGAGTTTCTTATTCAGTGAAAAGAACACTATTACTACAAATGTAAACAAAATGAGGAGTCCAAGTTAAAAACATGGAGACATGTCTCCAGATAATATTTGTAGAGACCTATAGCAAACATTTAACAAATCAAAATGGTGAATTCCTTCAGTAAGGTCCTATCACAACCTATGTTAATTATCTGCTGTCTACTATCTAGTCTACGTTGGTGGATAGTGATTCACTTCAGAAACATGGCCAGCTATGTTGGCACAGGTTTCATGAGTTAAAGGGAGTCTGAGTACTGGGATCAGATTTCTGTCCATGTGTTAATTTTTACTCAGGTATGAGTAAACTTTAAAATTAAAATCTCTTTTTAGCATCCCAGTATGCAGGTGGAAATTCTGCTTTCCCTGAAAGGATGTAAATCAAGATTTTTTTATATTTTAAAGTAAATAAATAATTTAAAAAAAATCTCATAAAATAATATGCTCCCCATATCATTGCACAAAACTGTTGTGCAAACGATTGTCTCAAACTGATGCCTTCTTGCATTCTTCATATTTTTTCCAATGCTGATTCCGGGTTCAAAGGACTACCTGGGAGCAGCTGGGCCAGAAGCAGGTGTGTCAAGTCTTAACTTAGCCTGTCACCCTGTGAGAATAAGAGTGGAAGCAGAAGCTGAAGCAATTTCTATGTTATTCACAGGAAAATAACTCTGACACTACAGATGGAAACTAAGTAAAAAAGTGAGTGATGGTCTGCCACTTGTCTCTGCTGAGGTGCAACTCACTTGCCTAAATCTGATCTTATCAAGACACTCATGCTCAGGACTCCAGTCCTTTAGTTCTGCCAGAAAATATGCAGAGCTTGTGTCAGACTTTTGAGTCTGGTTGAACCGTCACACAGATGCTACATGCTTGCTGTGAGTCCTAAAACCAGAAAATACTCCTAAAATGCAGAAGACCAAAGCAGACACAGACAACGAGAGAAAAGTATTAACAGAACACTTGTAAAGTGAATAGATTAGTAACTTTAAAAGGGGAATATATTAAAAAAATATTAAAGTGAAGTTTCTAGGTGCTACTGAGATCAGTTAATTTTAACAAACAACCTCTCTATGCTTCCACTTCTGTGCAAGATTCACCAAGTTATATAAGCTATTGTTTCCACATGTTTGGGTTTGGTTTTTTTGGTTTGTTGTTTTTTGTTTGTTTCTGTTTTGTTTTGTTTTGTTTTGTTCAGTTTTTTTAATTTTATTTTTTATGATACAAAAATCACCATAAGACCTTCAGAGACATGCAAAAACAGAGCTTTGAGTTTTAAAAGTGTCTTTAAAAACATCATAATTAAAAGTCTTACTGGTTCCCCACCTAGCCTTAATCATCTGTACTCTGGTGTTCATTTGTGTCTGCATCTGTAAGCTATTAGCAATACTATTAAGAATACTCCAAATTATAGGCCAAAATAAGTGGTTGGAAAGTTCTAAGTCCACTTTATCGGGGAATTTAGAAGACTGTATTATTCATAGCTATAATTCCTTAAATTCAAGAATCCTTAAAACTTCAGGTGGAAGGAGTATGTAAATTAAGATGTGTCTTAACTGTGGTGCTAAGTACAGTTGAGTATGTGTCTCGGATGTTTTTTAGTGCTTTACTGTTATTGTGTCATATTGAAAACAAGGTGACAATACATTAAGTTAATAAATAAGGAAGAGAAAAACTGACTCAAAATCCCAAGATATACATACAGAAATGCTCTGTCAGAGATCAGACCCACTATGCAGTGTATTCTAAAAGTCCCTGTTTCAATTAGTTGTGCTGACAGTAAATAATAAACCTGCTATCTGATGTACAGAAAAAGAAAAGGAGAAAAATATATCGGGAAGTACTACTGAACTGACACCTCATATAAGCTATGACCAGGAGTTATCAACTATCAAGAAGGAAATAACACAGGGAGGTATGACAATGTCATAGGGGATTTTTTACGGTAAAAATATTAGCATTATTCCAGGAAAAAAAAAACAAAAAGATAGACTAACAAAGGAATTAGACTCATAAATCTGTAAAGCACCACTTTAAAGGCTGAAGTTGAAAGTCCAGACTCACCAGTTCTGACAATGGTACAGTTCATATTTTTTCAGCATCAGAGTTCCCTGCACATGAAATAGTACTTGTAGGGGCACCTTCTAACACCTCACTTTCAACAGCGTCTATTTCAGCTTAAGTCCCATGCTAAACTATTAATTTTTCCAGCTCTGTGACTGAAAGAGTTTACTGATTTCTGTATTCACAGAATCCTCATTCTTCTTTTTTCCCATTACTCAATGGTACCAGACAAGGAAAGAGTTCTGTTCAATCACCACACCTGTATCCCTTAATTTTGTCTTGCAGGAGACATTCATATTGGTTCACACTCAAGTATTTTGGAATGAAACCATTTTGTGAGGAGGAAATAAGGTTACACGTGCAAACCTAAGTATGTCCTCTCCAGGCAACTTCCTTAGCACCCAGATCAAGTGGTTACAAATGGTTCAGGCATACTTCTCAAGGTTGCCAGCTTCTAGAAATGGTCAACTTAATCCCTGTACTTGGCTTCAGAGCTCCTCTGGCCCCCATGTAGTGTTCTTGCAAGACCAAAATACTGTTTTGTAGGTGAATGTGTCTGCTTCTATGAGAGTTCCTAAATGTGTGTAAAAGGTGCAGGATGATGGATTCGCAAAGTGCAACATTGCCCTCAGACACTGCAGATACACAGAGCTGAATCCATCATCCTGCACCTTGTACACACACTTAGGAACTCTCACAGAGAGTTTTGTAGACTTGCAAGAACACTACATGGGGGCCAGAGGAGCTCTGAAGCTAAGCACAAGAATGAGTTGCTCATTTCTAGAAGCTTGCAACATTGCTGCAATTTCACTGAAAAACTACAGCAAAGAGTGAGAGTATTTTGTCAGCTGCAGTATAGCCTTTCACACTTGCTGGAAGTAGGCACTACAACAAACGATATTCAGATGAACAGCTGGGTTTTATTCTGGAGAGTACTAGATGGTTTGCAGTTAAAGAAAAAAGTGAAAGAAAGAAAAAGTATTTGTTCAGAAGAAAATTATTGTTTGAGGAACATAGGCAACTGAGGAATAGGGATCTGGGACCACACAGAGAAACTGAGTTATAAAACTTTGATATATTCTTAGCATTCTTACAACCCACCACCAGGTGATTATGAGATTCTCTGGGATAGAAAAAAATCGGAGATTTGATTCCAACAGATGGAGGAGGTTCTTATGCTACAGTTTCAAGGCAAGTGCTCTACTTCCTAGCAAAGGAGACAGTACTGTCTCATCTAACAGCTACAGGGAGAAAATAAAGGAAAAAAAACCCAAACAAACCAAACAGGCTCATGTCGGGTTTTTGAAAGCAATGTATATTTTAATATATATTGAAAAGCATATATATTGAAAGCAATGTGTATTTTCATGACACAGTTTAGGTTAGTGAAGTCCAGGTGTTGCTTACATTTCGGGTTCTTATGCCCTGGAAGGGCATAAGAAGCTTTCATATGTGTCAGTGAAATTAGCATTTCTTGTGATACTTCAGGTAGCTCCCTTACCCAAGCAGTGGGGCTTTGCTGCTTTTGCTGCCTTTGCAGGGCTGAGGGTCTT
This sequence comes from Climacteris rufus, assembly GCA_013398175.1. Lineage (NCBI taxonomy): Eukaryota > Metazoa > Chordata > Aves > Passeriformes > Climacteridae > Climacteris > Climacteris rufus. The sequence goes on from VZRZ01002841.1 coordinate 1,840,840, forward strand.
GCTGCACTGACAAAATATAAAGGGTTTTATTCTGCCTCAGCCATCTACAGAATCAAGAACTAGATGACTCTGTCACAAGCAGTTAAAGAAACAGAAAATAGTTAAATCAAATTCCCTCCTCTGTACCCATACACAGATCAATCTGTCATAATCAGCCAAGAACAGTTGCAATACCTCTGGGCACCCCAGCCTGCATGCCGGGGGCAGCCTGCGTGCCGGGGGGACCCATGCGAGCTTGGGGGCCGGCACAGCACAGGGGCTGGTCCCGGAGCCGGGGGACTGGCGGGGGAGGCCCTGTCCTCCGCCAAGGCAGCAGCTGACACCACGCCCCAGGGTGCAGCCTGAAGCCGTGGGGCTGCTCCCTGCTCACTGAGGAGGTGGTCCCTGCCCGAGAAGGCGGTGTCCCATGGGTCGTTCCGCTGTGTGTGGACAGCCGTGTGACTGACCAATACCCCTGTCAGTCATTCCAATCTTCCGCAGCCATTGGCTCTCTCCTGACTCCTTTCCCCTCACTTCGCTGGTATAACAGCTCCCGCCAGCTTTCCTGGTCTTTTTCTGTTCTCCCCGATGCTGTTCAGTTACTAAAATCCACCGGACATACCCAGAAAGGACCCTTTCTATCTCTTTGTTTCTACTGCATTAATTAACCACGCCAAGGACCTGAGCAAACACTGTGCAGAAGCTCCGAGGCAGCCGCGACTCCGACGGAGACTGGGAGAAGCTAAAATCGCTTCTCTCAGGTCATGTGACCACTGCTGAAGGCTTCTGAGAAAACCCACGAATTTAGCCGCGGCAAAGAACAGCAAAACAAGGGATCAAAACTAACTACACCAGGCATTTTTCACTAAACTGATGACAGAAATATATTTTAGAAAATATGTTGAAAATATTTATTATTTTTCTAATAAAGAAAGGATATATATTAGTACATCCTTGACCACAGATCAGTTATCCTATGGAGAATTAAATTTGTTTCATATAATTTCTCATACATCTAAGTTAAACCATACCAATTTTGACTTTAAAACAAAGTATGCTGCTCCATACGCAAACATATATGAAGAAATACAAAATTGCATTTGACAGGAAAAGTCTGAATTACTATTATCATCTATGTTTTCCCCCTACCTTTTATAATTAGGAAATACTTTATAGAATAACATATGAAACAATGACTGTCATGTTACATGAAAGTGATTTTCTCCCCAGGCTGCTGATTTTCTTTTTTTTCTGTAAGTGTGAATACAAATTTTTACGTGTGGGTCAGAAACTCCTTGGTCCCAAGAAGATAAACATTAAAATCACAGAAAATGGAAAGTTGTTTCTAATATTAACTACCAAGAATAATAAATAAATAAAGCTGTGCACTATAATGAGCTCCTCCAAATCAAAAGTACTCAGGTATAAGAAGAGACTATTCCATGTCTAAGAACAAAGCAGGAGAAGCAGAACTTAAATCTCCAGGAAAAAGAATATTGGCTTAAGTGATCAAGAAGTGTAAGCGATTCATTAAGTATAATTGGGCTGCTGCTGCTCCTTAAGGGCTTGTCTGAACAGCAGATCCAACTTGTCAGGAGTCCACACTACTACCTCTATCTTGTAGGTTAAGAATACAAATTACTTTCTATATGTTAAGATCATCAACACCACCTCGAGTTCTCAGCAGGTTTTCAACACTCTGTATTATTTTATGGGTGTTATACACCCTCTGTACAAAAAAAGAAATCAGAAGAAGGTGATTATTTCTTGCTGACAACTGGAGAAATTTTCAGAACCATTTACTTCAACGGACTTTCAATCAGCTGTTTGCAATCTGAGATTTTGCTTTGTGTATCTATCTGTACATACGTTTCCACGTTGAATAACATATATATACATATACACCATGCATGAACACACACTGTGTTCTCATGTTCTTTAACAAGGACCAGCATGTCCTCTTCCACCTCAGAATTTCCACAGACTTTACAAAAATTGACTGATAAAAAATTGACTGATAACAGTCAATGGATTCACTAGGATAAACCTTGAGATTTTATTGTTCCTATATGCATTTCAGTACATTTTCTTTTTTATTTCTTTAGATTAAACTACTGGTGTCTGCTTGAGGAGAGGTCACTTTCATCATAAAGATGAAGACAAATCTGTAAGAAGCCTATTGGGATTACTTTTAGCCAAGAAGAACTGTTGTTTTAGTTCCAGCTCTGAACGTCAACAGATCTTTATCTGTCACGACAGATATTTTTCTGTCAGCAGCAAACCACAATCAGCATAGGGAGTGTTTTATCCTATTTATGACAGGGAACATAGCATTTCCAGGCTTCTTTCTAACCCCAGCAATAACACAAGAGGTCAGATGCCAACTTTGGGGAAATGCATTTTAAATAAACACACATTCCTGGCTGCTTGCTCACCTTATTTTTTTAAGTCTTTAGGAAAGGAAAAGTCTTATCTAGTCTCTCTGCTTGACCTTGTTTATTAGTGTGCTCAGAGCTCTCATTTGGAAAAAAAAAAAAAGTAAACATAATTTACAAGGAGGATTTTAAAAATTATTTCTCTTCTTCATCTTCTCTGTTTCCTTCTAACAGTGGTTTGGCAGTGGTTTCCCTTGCTCCCTTTATTGGTTGCTGAAAAGTTCTTATCTATGTAGTGNCAGGTATAATTGCTAAGAAGAAGAAACACCTGAACATCTGAGGACTAAACTCATTAGAGATAAAGCCCCCTCCCCGGGTTCCCCTTATGATCTGGGAGGAGAGAGAGGGCTGTGAAGCTTTTGGGAAAGGGGGGGCGGAATGGGAGGATGGCAGAGAAAAGAATGTTTGGGAGATGTTCCTTTGTTTTTGCTCGCTCCTTTTACTCTGTAATAAATTCACTTTAAGCTCTGACCTTGTCTCAGCCTGATTTTGCTCCTCTACCAACATTTCTTATCATGGGTTTAATAACACAGTTCAATTTGGAAAGAGGGAAAAAAGCAGTCTTAGTGGGGCCTTAGCCGTTGGCCGGGGCTAAACCACTACACAGTGGTTTCCCTTGCTCCCTTTATTGGTTGCTGAAAAGTTCTTATCTATGTAGTGTCATTTCAAAAAAATAGAAGCATTTAGAGTCACTCTTGATTTCATATATTTCTTTAGAAGGTAGTGCACTTGAAGCCTGTGTCCTTTCTCCCAAACCTCTGAGTTACTCCTTATGACAGGGTGAAGTCCATAAGGAAACATTCTCATGCAGTGCTTAGGTCCTATTTGTTTTCCTGTCCATAAAACCAGGGAAATCCATTACAAATGGAAAGAATCCTCATTAGTACATCTTTTAATTATATCTAAGTGAAGAGCTCGTGGTTTTGGTGAAGAGAAACAGTAGATCACTCAACCTTGAAATTATTTTGAAAGAAAATTTAATGTGGCCAAGGCAACTAAAATTAAGATTTAATCTCTAAAGGTTTTATAAGGAAAGAGGTATGTCTGATGTTGTGCATCATGGATGAATTCAGTCATTTAGAACAAAACTGTAGCCCTTCAGTGTTGGTCAGTTTCCTCCCAAACTTAAATAAATCCAATAGGTTGTAAAATTTGTCTGAGACTTACCAACAAGAGGTTTGATTTGGGTGATAAGCAAGTGAATAAGAACTGAGCCAGATATGAACAGTATAATATCTATAGGGGGGAAAAATATAAAAGATGACAATCTTCTTGCTGTTTTTTTTCTTGATGTGTTAGATGACCAGCAGCTTTTTTTTATTATTATTATTCAGTTTGTTTAGGAAGGGTCAGAGTGTTATTTTGGGTTAAGTGAATGGAACAAGTTAATCCTTAGGGTTGTGAACTGAGCAGTAAAATAGGTTAATTTATTCTTCAATATGACAGAAAACATTATTTCTTGCTTTCTGTCCAAAAATTTTATGGCATAAATCAGTAAAAAATGAGAGAATGAAATACGATGTCTAGAATCAGTGATGCTGAACATTAACACTAAAGCTAATCACATAAAAGAAAAAAAAAATCATTAAAATATTCCATTTTCTTTACTAAATCAGTGGAGAAGAATCTGTCTGCTGTGCAGAGAAGCTCCTTTTTAGCTGCTTCTTTTCCTGAAATCTGGAAGATTGTATATTTTTTAATATATTTATGTTAACAGGACAACCAGTGAAGCCTGACAGTTATTCAATAGCATCATTACTTTTCTGCAAAACTTCAATATTGTTACCAACATCCCCATATTTGCCAATGAACATATGCAAAATAAGCTTGTACAGAAGAGTATAAAACACCTATTCCCTGATTTCTTGTCTGGGTCTATTTGTCCTTTCCATACTTCTACATTCTGGGGAATGCTTTTCAGTGAACATTTTTTCCTGTAGTTACTGCATTTTATACCCTTCCCCGTTGATGGTACAGGTGGATACACTGCTACAAAGTATTTACCTAGACTCAGAATGAAGCACCCAAATATAATAGGACAGTGTGAACTTTTACTTCTGGAAGAATGACAACTTTGTTTTTTACTCAACTGTAACCTCTATAATGAAAAGATTATTAATTGAGAAGTCAAAAGTCCAGGAGGCACTGGAGATAAAAAACAGGTGACTTTATAAATCTCTGTGGCTGTGACTGCTGTAATAATCTCACAGAACTGAACTGATGTAGCTTGTCTATTTAAATGGGCTGGTTTAATGGAATGGGAATTGTTATGGCTAAGAGTGCCAAACTTAAGGAGGTTTGGGGGGCACCCCTCTGGGGAAAAAAAGTAATATTGATGATCAAAATAGATTGTGACAGAAGATAGAAATTACTTTCTAAAAGATATAGACCCTTGGGCTAAGTGTGTGGTACTGTTCAGCTATCAGATTAATATCTGAAATATCATTTCTTTGAACAGTATTCTATTTGGCAGGGAGTGGGTAAAAGATTAATTAGATCTTTACCATCTCTAATGGTTCTTGTCCTGTGATTTATATATTCAAAAAAAGTAGAAGCGTGTCCTAGAATGAGGGACACAGAGAAAATGTGTGAATAAAGAGGAAAGCTTGAAACCAGAGGCCATGAGTTACATCAGCTTTCTATGATGGAGTTTTGAAGCCTGAATGATCATCTAGCCTGACCTCTGTAATATTACAGGCCATAAAATTTTACTTTGTTATACCAGCTCTAAATCCAATTTATCTTTCTAAAGAGATTAAAAATAGGAGTCAGATTTTCAATGATGTTTAGGTCTTTAAAAGGTGAGTGTAAAAACATGAGTACAGATTAGCTGCTTCTCATTGATTTCATGAAATCTTGCCATCTGACAACTTTACACTTTGTAAACCTGAGTAGATCTCTCCCTGAGGGTTTTAAATTACATTGAATGTCTGGCCGCACATACATGGCCATATATACAAATCACAGTACTTTACACTTTTCCAAACATAATTCATGGGAAAATATAGAAAGGTTTTTGGAAAGAGGCATGTTCATCCCCTTGTAACTGCACTGTCTAATAAGAAACTAACATTTCTTTATTGTTTGGATGGGGATTTATTTTCCTAACTCAACTTCTCTCAATTGACCCCTAAAGCTGATATCTGGGGGTTAGAAACAGTCCAGCATTCTAAGCACAAACCCTGAGAAGTACATTGAATAATCTAATTTGGTTCTAAAAAAGCATTCTAAATGAGAGAAAGGTATCAGAGTTGTGTATAAGAAAACATTTTAAGTGCCATCTGTAATGAAATTTTAACAGATATTAATATGAACATCCTACTTATGGTCATGAAAAATTCTTCGTGTAGTGATTTGGTAGTTATACAGCATAAAGAAAATTATATTATGTTCTGGAGAATGTTAGCTTTCCAGATGTATTAGGTAAAAATTTTGAGGGAGTTCAGTAACAACTCTCAAATTAAGTTTTACTTTAGCTTTTCGCTTCTGTAAATTACATAATTGTTCTTCTTTTTATTCCTGAGCAGAAGGTAAGTAGGAGTAAAATTACAAAACACATAGAAATATGCTATTATTTCTGCTGTGAAAAAAAAAATGTTAGAAAGCAGAAGGAGCAACACTAAAAAGAAATACATTTCCTTTCACCCTCACTTGAAATGTCCCAATATGGATTCTACTACGACATCCCACACTCTCATAATAAAGGTTAAGCCAGGTATACATTTCATGAAGTAATTAGAAATTTCTCAGTAAACTTTCTTCATTTTGCAGGTAGAAATGCAATAGAAACAGGGTACTTCAAACTGTCAGACACATTTGAGGAAAATTTGAATTTAAAAATAAGTCTAAATAACTGTACCATGCACATTATATTCCTCTAACCAGCAAACTGGGATGGAAGAAGGGCAACAGGTATCATTTGCTTCAACTTCAGTAGGGTTTTCAACACTGTCTCTCACAATATTGGTGCATCCAAGTTAGGACATTAAGTTCTGAATGAGCATACAAGAAGTTAAAAAAACGGTTTGATGATAAGACCTAGAGGGTCATGGTTAATGGGTTGTGGTCTACCAGAGTGTCGGTAAGAAATGGGCAGTGGCAGGGGTCTGTACTGGGACCTCTCTCAGTTAACATCTCCATCAAAGGCCTGTAGGATACAACGGAGTGCAAACTTATCAAGTGTACAGAGGACATGAAATTAGGTGGGAACTTCTTGATACTCTTGAGAGAAGGGTCCCAACCAGAGAGACTGGAACAGGCTGGAAGGATGGTTAGACATGAAACTTCTGAAACTGAGCAACGAAAAAGCCAAATGCAGCCCCTGGGACAGAGGAGGACCTGTGATGGAACAGGTTTTGGGCAGAAGTGCTGGGAGCAGCCTTGAGGGAAAGTCCCTGAGGCCTGGGGAGCAGTGAGCTGAGCCCCAAACAGTAAAGGTGGCCAAGAGCTTCCTGGGCTGTATGAACAGGAGCATGGGCAGCTAATAGAGGCAGTGATCATTCCCCTTTGCCCTGTACTCATTAGACCACAGCTGTAATACTTTGTCCAGTTTTGGGATCTCCTGTGCAAGAAAGAAATCAGCTAACTGGAGCAAGTACAGCAGGATGGTGGAGGCCAGAGGACTTGCCCTGTTGGGAGCCACTAAGAGACTGCAACTGGTTCAACCTCAGTACAAGGGAGCTTTGTGGACTCCGAACAACAGCCCCCCTGGTGCCTATTGGGAGGTTTTCAGGGAGACAGTCAGGCCCTCCACAGCCACGCACGCTGGGAGGACGAGATTCAATGGCATGAATTGAAATTAGAGATGTTCACGTTGGATATGTGGAAAAAAATTTTGACTCTGAGGACAGTCCAGCACACAGAGCTATGCAGTCTCCAGCTGTGGAGATTTTCAGAACCCAAGAGACTAAAGCCCTGAGCAGCCACATCTGACCTCAGAGCTGTCCCTGCTCTGAGCAGGAGGTGGGACTAGAGATTTCCTGAGGTCCTGTCTGAACCTGAACTGGTTTTCATTCTGAGAAACATTAGGTCATAATAATGATATTTCAGCTGCTCCCCATCAATCCTTAAAAGTGTAAAAGTGTAATTAGAAAGACCAATGTCTTAAATTGATCTTTCAAGACTGTAAACAAACAAACAAAATAAAACAAAACAAAATAAATTTTAAAAAAAAGAAGACAGGAGGAGTTGTTGGATCTCCAATTTCACAAGCTATCTCTAAAGGCTGAGAATTATAATGTGCAAGCCTTTTGAAGCCTGACACCCTGATATATCTGCCAGGTCAGAGGGTCAGCCTGAAGGCTAAGAAATTCATGTCTTGAATAAAAATCTCCCTTGGCAGCATTCCTCCAGTTACACTGATATTAGAAAGGTTCATTTTGCTTCTCATGAACTGCAATAGTTGTTCCCATCTACTGATAATTCAGTCAACCATTTCTTCTCTTTATTAACTTTAATTATGATCCCTTGTATGACCACAAAGCTTTTGTTAGCATTATTTCTGAACATGTTTTACACACACAGGACTTCAAATATCAGTTTGACCTGGATTTCCTTAGAGATTATTAATTCCCTGAAATATTTATTCTCCATCTCATTAAATAAAATTAGTTTCAAATGTAATTAGGTTAGTTTAAATTGTATTACTTTTTACTTTTACAAACAATGTAAGCAATCTTTCTGAACATCTATATAAGGGTGTGATTAGCCATTTTCATTTGATAAATATCAGATGAACAATAACTTCTGATTCATTCAGATGTTATAAAAATCTGGAGTAAACTTTTTCACCCACTTAATGTTGCCTAGTACTATATGGTATTTTAAATAGTCTGGCATTGACTTTTTGGTATACTTGGCCTACCCAAGTCAAATATTTTTCAGGTACTTATGCACAACTTAGTCACTAGTATCTCTTACATCACTATTTTAATCTTATTTCTTTTAGAACAACATGCACATAGGCAATTATCTTTGCTTAAGAGAATGACTTTAAGAGAATCAACTACAACGAGCATAAAAAGTACATATTATTTTACAGTCCTTATGCTTAATTGCTAATTTAATTAGCTCCCGTTTACTCACAAACACAGCTTGATGGATGTATTCTCTTCTTTATTATGTCAGTTAGCACCCTGCAACGTTGTGCTTCCTAGGATTACCTCATCTGTTCCAGATGACAATGCTCCTCAGTGGTCATATTCAGCAATATATAAGGCTCACTAGAGCTGGTCTTTGGCAGCTCTTCCCAACTTCTGCTTCCCTGAGACTGTCATAATTAACAAGACCCTGAAAATTGGTCCAAAATGACCTCTGTGGAGGAGTGAGAAACAGCTCCAAAGGCAGTTCTCAGGAAGTCTTAATCTATCAGTATTTAAAAAACACAACATATTGAAACGCATATGTTTTTCATTTGTTTGCAGAGGCACTTGTAAAAAACAAGCATTGGGGAAAAAAGATCTGTTGGCCCTTGCTGAAAACAAAAAAAAAACATGGTCATCTTCACTGCTGTTAATTTTCAGAATCTCATGTTCAAAGACCTAGCTCCACTGGTAACATCCAGGAGTCACATATTCTAAAATAAAGGAAAAAATCCACACTTTCACAGTAGACATCTAGTGCAGTTCCTGAAAATTCCTAATTCTTACTAAGGAGAAATTACAACCTGTCCAATTTATACCTAAAGCTAAATATTACTGTAGCTATGGGTATTCATTTACAATAAAATGTACACAACAAACAACCTTTTATTTGTCTCCACTTCTGTTCTGACAGAGCTACTTCATTGCTGGAGTAGGAGTGCATTATTCACTGTATAATTCACATAAATAAATATCACACATATATTTGCTGTTAGTCGTGACTACATGATTTCATGTCATGAGTGGTGACAAACTGGAGGCATTTCCACCTTCTTTTCTTAGTGCAAATACAAAAACTTTCAAAATGAGCCAAATGTTGCCTTTTCAGTGTGGCTTTCAGTCTTCTGCCCAGTCATACAGAAGTCCATACATAACTCCCTCTGACTGCAATGGGATGTCTGGATTCAGAACTTGAAGATAAATTCCAAAGGCAGCAAGGATACCAACCCCTTTCATGACACTTTCTCGGTACTGCCCAGATTAAATATTTGCAAAACTAATCTAAATAAATCCCCTAGGACTCCTAAAATTGAAATTCTACGAGCCTCTAGACTGTGGAATTGATTCACCTTTGTCTTTACAGACTGTTTTCCTATCAGAGAATCTTTTCTGAACAGAACTCAGTCTCTGAATGGAGTATATACATAAGCACCAGTTGAAAGCATTTTACGTAAAATATGAACAATTATATAGGCTTGTATAATGTACTATGAAAAGTAATTCTTTTTTGAAACATGATTCATTAGTAATAAGTTACTTATACGTGACTGACATTTAAAGAAGAATATTCAACAGAAGGTATTTGGTGAATTTTCTAGAAAATCTTTTCTGCAATATTAGGTGTGAACAGAATGCATGCAGAAAACTTTCTAGCATAGATGAAGCAAAGACACCATGCAATCTGAACTGAGAATTAGTGTTCTCAGGAAATCAATGGCTTCCTGATTAATTAGCATACAGCTGCTAATCACCCTCTAAATTGTTGTCACAACCAGACATAACTCTGCTAATACACTTCACTAGAAATTACTTAATTGCCTGCTTACTTTAAATTCCCTGTGAAAAAAAAAATGATCAAAAACAGAAATAAAAAAGACAAGCCTAAACCAGAAAATCTCTCAGGTTTCTAACTGATTTGGGGGCTGAGTTTGTTCTCAGGCCAGGGAAACAGCAGCTGAACAAATGCAAAAATTCAGTTCTACAGTAATTAGACTTCTGCCAGATATAGTAAAAGCTTATTTTACTTCTGTCATGACAGGCTTGTTTAAATCTTAATTAAAAATAAATTAAATTCTAATATATAGAAATAACTATGTAATATACATAAAGAGAGATAAAATTCTAATGTTTAATCTTACCACCTTCCCTTCGTCTGCTCCCTTATTACCCTAAGGAAAACATGTGAATCCACTACAACATTTAAATCCTAGCTATCACCTTGGAACTTTAGAAAGCAGATGAGTGTTTTCCACTGAAAATGCTCTTAGGGATATTGTCAAAGCAAAGCAAATGGAAAAAATTATTTGGGAGCACTTGGTGTTGTATTGCATTGCATTTCTTTATCATGCTTGCCTACTAATGAAGTATAATTTTATTTTATGCAGGAACTTTCATCTGAGAAACAGAAAAATTAACAAGAGAGGAATTGAACTGTTTATGAGAAAAAAATAAACTTTTTTCCCTATTTTTTAAACAGTGTTAATGGGGCAGAGAAATATAGCGAGGCTGTCCCAGCCGATAAGCACTATAGATAAAAAAAGCTATTACATCTGAAGTGGTGTGAGTTGGTTAAGGGTCAGAGAGAAGGCTTATAAGTAAAGGCAGAAATAGCATTAGAAAGTATTAAATGGGGTTGCCCTTCACTATACTCTAGTTTTATGCATTTCCCTTTTGTGACAATCAGTGCCATCAGAAATTAACATTAAAAGCTTATTGATGCTTCAGGGACTTCTGACTTTACTGTTTTTGGCACCGTGTGCATCAGTAATTAGGCCTGGGGAAACCCATCCAGCAAACATATGAATCCACAAATCCCTTCATCCAAAATGCAAAGTGGAATGTACCAACCTTAAAGTCATTTCAAAACCATGGCAAATAGCTTATAAAACCAAAAGTATTTTGCCTCATTTCCTGACAGGTTTTTTTTTTTTTTTTTGTTGTTGTTGTTGTTGTTGTTGGTTTGGTTTGGTTTTTTTTAACTACAGCATTAATTTGGGTAAAATAGGGGATGAATGTTAAGTGAATAGGTGTCCTTGAATAAAACTAGATGGCTACACTTCATAAAAAGCATAAAAAGTGCATGAAAACATACCCTGCAAAAAATGTCTTCCTTCTGTTTTTAGTTCAGTCCATTTACTAGTCAGTTTATCAGTTATTTTGCTCAATCAAAACCAGAAAATTGTTTTAGCCTAATAAAGTTAAGATAATTTCAATCTAGATTCCTTCAGGTTTGTCTTTAAAATGAAACTAATCTGTATTATGTACTCAAGTACCTTCCATGTAAAGTCTGTGTATAACAACACCTTAAATCATAGAATCATTTAGGTTGGGAAAGACTTTTAAGAACATCTAGTCCAACCATTAAACCATCACCGCTGAGTCCAGTACTAAACCATGTCCCCAAGTGCCACATCCACATGTTTTAAATACTTCCAGGGATAGTGACTCAGCCACTTCAAATTTTGATACATTTCTTTCTAATATAGTTCCAATTAAACTTGCATTAGAACTTCCAGTCCAATTAATTGACTTGACTGCCTGAAACAACTGATGTCAAAGTTTATTTACAAACAAACAAACAAACAAAACACCTTGGAGCATTTACATCATATCTGAAGCACCAACTAAATAAGCCATGCAGTAGGAATGCTGTATGCATGGTCTTACCTTTAAGAAATTACTAAATTGTTTTGTTGGTAGACTCTTAACTCAGGAGTATTAATTTCTTAATCTCCATTTAAACAAGGGATTTGAATGCCTTGGCATGTCATTTTAAAGCCCACCAACATTAATGATAGTACACCTAGAATCATGAATTTGTTGTTCTGGGTAGATATAGATTTAAGCACATATTTGAAGAGATTACCAAAAGCTTGTAATCAGGCTGAGACTTGGGCTGAGCTTCTGCTGTAACTTAGTTTATCTCTTCAGATTAGCCTCTTGCACTGGTGGAAGAACCATATTCAGTTTCCGGATCACAGAATGGTATCAAGGTAACAGGTTTCCACTGTCTTCATCTGTTTCACTGAGTTGTCACTTATAATGCTCTGTTGTCTCCATTATTACTGGAATGCTGTATTCACAGTAATTCCTGCTGTGTCAGTAGACCTGGAGTTTCTGAATTTCTGAATTTCTAAATATTATCCCATCCCTTGTTATGACCCTACAAGATTTCTTTCCCTCTACTCATAAGTAGTGGCAACCTTGTAACATGACACCTGACATGGTAGGTACCTGATCTAGGCACCCCAAAAGGCAGACTGCATATACCAGACAACATAAATTAACCATGAAGGATCCACATTCTGCTTTATTATTGTAGTATCTTCAGTACTTGGGAGTAATTCCTCTCCTTATTTATTCTGATGCATATCTTGGGCAAAGCAACAAAACTTCTTAAGGAATTTATCATATAGATATCTGCTTTTGTCTTTTTGTGGTAGTTGTCCTAAGGGTCCATTCTGTTAAAATGTGTATAAGAAGGTGTTGTAGCTATCTGTAGGTTTGAATGAAAAATTATTTGGAATTTGCAATATTTACAACTTACCCAGTCCTTCATTCCCCCTGCAGTTTACCTCTGAGGTCCTTTCCAACAGATGCTTTTGTCTTCAGGAAGGGCTACAAAAATCTGTGGTAAAATCTATGTCTCCCACTTCTAACATATAATGAAGAAACAGCACTGGAACTACAAACCAGAATACAATAAACTGTGAAATTGGATGTAGAATATGTCAGTATGTCCTAACTCATCTTGGCAAAGTCACTTTTTTTTTTTTTGCCATCGTTTATCAGTGTTCATAATAGAAAATTGCTTAAAACTGAGGTTTTGGTGTTTGTAAATTGTATAAAAGGTTTATTAGTTTCAAGATAAATAGAATGCCTAAAAAGGGAATAGGTCATAATGTCTTTGAATAGATGTATTTTAAATTTCTGTTAATAGCAGAAAAATCCCAGATCAACTGCAGTATTTCAATGCCTTACTTAAAACTACTGCTGGAAGCTAAAGGCTTGTGACTTCTACCTAAATTATTGCTGGATGCAGTAGAAATAATAGAAATATGTAATAAAGAAGGAAGGTTAAAGCCAAGCTGACATTTCACTGATTCCCTGTACTTGTTGGAAGATGAATGTTTTTGTCTAGACATTTGCCTTCTTTTGATATCAGGACATGACAAGCATTTGTTGAGAACAAATATTTAAAAACAAGGTGCCAAGGCTAAGAGGTCACAAATACAGCTCCTGTTTTTACACATAAGTGTAGAAAGCATTTCATTCTTCTTAGGGGAAGTATGCTTGTTAAAAAATGAATTTTATTATGCTCTTTTTGTATGTAAAATATGTTTCTCTAAATCCCTACAATGCATATGTGAGCAAAGTAATAGTGATAAACTTAAGACTACATGCAAAGCAGGGAAAAAGTCATGAAGAAAGACTGCAGCCTTTAAAGAATCATTTCATGTTTCTATTTTATATTATAAAAAGTAATGCTTAAATATACTCAACATTGCAAGGCACTATCATGTCATAAAATAATTTCAAATGTGCAGATAGAAATAGTGAAGTAAAATGAAATTGGCAAGACGTAAAAATTGCTTTCCAGTGTGCTCTGGTAGCTGAGAGTAAAGTCTGGCCTAAAGAATTTTGTCTCATGCAGATTATGTGTTGAGGAGTAATTGCTATTAAGAAGACTCTGTAGTCTGCTTATCTTATTATTCATTATTTTTAAGAAGCATAAGACTCTCAGCACTGAGGATGTGTGTTTATATCATAAATAAAATCCTGCTAACAAGAAGTTTATAGGACTAACGCAGTCCAATTAAATGCCTTATTTAATTAATGTATCTATTCATTTACTTCTTCATTTAGTTACATGTCTCTTTTGTTATTTTATTATGTCTCTGCCATGAAGATGTGTTTACAGAATCATAGAATGGTTTGGGTTGGAAAAGACCTTAAAGTTCTACTCATTCCAACCCTCCTGCCATGGACAGGAACACATTCCATTTGATCAGGCTGCTCTGAGTTTCATCCAACCTGGCCTAGATTGTTTCCAGGGATTGGACATACACAACTTCTCTGGACAACCTGTCCCAGTGCCTTACCACCTCCACAGTAATAAATTTCTTCCTGATGTCTCATCTAAACCTATTCTCTTTCAGTTTAAAGGCATTACCCCTTGTCCTGTCACTACATGTCCCTGTAAACTAAAGTCCCTCTCCAGCTCTCCTGTAGGCCCCTTTAGGCACTTTATGGAGGCCAAGAATTCAAAAGAGGAAATAGAAGAGGAGGACATACTGCTTGAAGTTGTTCCTCTGGATGTCATAGGCCATTGTGTCATAAAATCACTTTCAGAAATCTTCAGGTGTTGTCTGACAACTTGTCATCTTTCTGATCTGTTATTCCCATGACAAGACAATTCTTTCAAGGATAGACTTTGCAAACATTTCCAAAAAGAGTTGTGGGGTGTTTTTTTTTTTTTAATTTTCATGTTTGTTGGTCTTCCATGTTTAAGTGGTTTTCTAGTTCTACACGTCTCTTTCTTATCATAAATAAGGATCTCTACCAAATCCTGCTAGTTTTGTACAAAATTGCTGAAAAGAAATCCTAAGTCTGTTTCTTTCTAGTTGGTTGGTACAACTAATGTTGAGTTCATTGAAGAAAAAGAAATGTTTAAGAATGATATTTTTGATGCTCAGTTTGATACCCTTAGGTATACTCTTCTCATTAGAAGTGGATGAAACTATACATGCTTTCAGGAGTGAGGGGACCATTTCTCAGAGGTTCATATTTGCATTTTAGAAAGAACATAATCCCTGTCCTGAAAGAGTGAGCAGCCAAATGAATATCTACTTGTGGAAGAAAGGCAGTTTGCTTTAGTGAAACAATGACAATCATACTGAAAATGTTTCAGAGAATATGAGTATTGGAAAGCCTGAGAGATAATGAAATACCCAGTACATTTTACCAGAGGTAATCTGTCAGACTGAATGCCCACATTTGGGCATCCTGCATCAAATGTTTTGTATTTTGGAAAACCACACATGAAAAAGAAGTAGTAGACTGGCAAGAAACACGAAAGAGTCAACAATGATGTTCTCAAATCCTCATCCTTGATATTTGCAGAGTAAATTCCAAATTCTGTGACGAAAGTTATCCAGAAATCGTCAAAATTTTTATTTATGTTTCAAAAAGACCCTTAAAATGGAAAACACAGAGGTGATTTGGTGATCCGTTTTATTCTCTAACAAGGACTTTGGGATTTGCTATTTCTTCTTTAAGATGTTCTATATTAAGGAGTCTGTCTCTGCTGAGGGGACAGGTACTGTTTCTCCAGGTTTCACCACATCAAACCAGCTGCCCATGTGAGACACAATTATACACATCAAATGTGTGATTAGAGGGTTCCTCTCTCAAATGGCAGCATGACCCATCCCTAGCTCCTAATAACTAGGAACATTTTCCTTTACCCTCTAAAAATAAACAAGCAACATGGACAAAATTTCTTTAGCATGGTGCTTAATTTACAAGCTCCTGAAAATAAAACAATAAGATTTGAAAGCACTATAAAATTATTATATCCATGCTCCCTATGATATATTAAACTCAGGATAAGATGTGAAGACTCAGCACAACAGTATACTGCAGAAAATAAAAAACTGCTCTGCTGACTGCTTGCTACCGCAAGTTTAAATCATACACCAGGGTCTTATGCATCAGATTGGGGAAAAATACAAAGTGTGCATTTATTGTTTTTCTCCTCCACAAACCATTACTGTCCTTCCTCTTTTCCCACTAAATTCAGAAGTCCCACTTTCTCCCTCCAAGGCAAAATTAAGGCCTTGGTTGAGCTAAAAATAACTTCTTCTAATGTAACATTTTACCTCAGAATAAGTATATTAAGGAAGAAATCTCTGGGTGGCTTTCAAAATGAGATAGACTGAATTGACAAGTACTCTTCTGGGGTATCTGTCTCTTTCACTAAAAAAATAAAATTGTTTTGCCAATTTTTTCCCTCAGCTGTAACCAAAATTACTGTAGAGTAAGTGTTCAGTTGGTTTATGGAAATTCTGCCCAAAATTCGTATTCAGCAATAATAGGATTTGTTTCTCAACTGCCAGTTACTGTTTTGAAACTACACCCCCGTGTTCTCTGAATTCTCAGAACAAATTCTAATTGATTTGTTTCTCATCTTTCTCCTTTGAAAAAAAAATTCTTGCTCTTCACCATTTTAAAGCATTTTGAGAGGTGATTAAACTGCAGTCACTCAGCTTGTTTTTCTGGTTTATAGAATTTTGCCCACCAGGAGCTTAAAATACAACCAGAAACTGACCTTTTGCAGTTCTTGTCTTTAAAAGAGACATTCAATACAACTTACCGCAAGAGGTCTTCTATTTACTTGTATTTTTTAGACATTAGTACTAGAATAAAATGATCTATAGAAATTTTGGAGTTATATGTTCCATATATCAAAGAAGATAATGGATCTTTGAAAGTGAAAACTCCTAGAGTTAGAAGTTTTTGTGTAAGATAAGATAGTTAAACAGACAGGATTTTTGCTTGGTGATTTTGAATGCTTATTAGAGAACACTTTATGGTATGAACATTAAACCAATTGCTTTTCTTAAAGCTGAAAATTTCACGCTTTAGCTTTCAAGAGGCTTAGGTAGCTATTTTCAGAAGGAAGTGAATGAATAACAGAATTAATGTTGTATTTCAGTTAGAAATATTTAAAAAAATACGAAGAGGAAGGTGAAAGAAAGAAAGAAATGTTATTTGAAAAGATAAACATACATTCTCCCTCCAGTGCATTTGTCATCCAAAACAACTTTAGTTCAAGAGCTAAAACTTATTCTGCAGATGCAGTAAAGGGTACAAGCACAACACTTGTGGATCATCCCTATTTGAAAGGTGTGGTTTATTTGATAGATTTTCCAAATATTTATTCAATGCATCATAACTTCACATGTAAATAAAGTCCAGACTCCTTACATTAAATTCCTGCACCTTAAACAGAATTCCTCCAGGTGCCTCCTTCACTCTCTAGTTCTATGAAGTACTGAGCATTCTTTGTGTCCATACAGGTCATTACTACTGGAAGAGGATGGTGAGGAGTGTCCCATGGGACTCTTCATTCCGAGACACACTGTTCAGATTTCTTGGTAACTCACTGGTGAGTATTTTGCATCAGAGTAGGACATGACTTCTCCCCTCTTTTATCTCTCTTTCTCCTGAACTTTGACCTTCTGTTCACTAGCAAGTGGGTAGATAGCCAATAAGGATTCCAATGAGAGTGTCCCTTTGGATGTACATTTTCTATGGATCAAAGGTCTCATAACCTTACCCAGAGCTTTTACTTTTTTTTTTTCTTTTCATCACAGAGTCTATTTTTCTCTGACTAGTGGTTTTGCAGGGGGCATTTCCTGTGAAATAATCCTGAACCAACAGCTGACTACTTGCATCAGAAATGATAGCAGACACCTCTGATCTCTGCACAGGGTGGAACTAAAGAAATTTTGTGGCCTACTTTTTCTGCCCTTTTTCATTAGGTTTGACATTTCTAAAGTCTTCTTACAGGTTATTGCTTTGTGACTGTGAGCTGAGAAGAGTCCTTATTAAAATTAGGCACACAAGCATATCTGTAAATGTAAACACAGACGTTGTGAATATGGGGAAGGAAGAAATCATCTAATCAAGTAACAGCACATTTCTAAATTACTAAATAAAAGATGACATAGCAGGTGATGAAGGAAAACTAAGTCAGGAACAAATGGGATCTCTGGAATATATCCGAACTATCTCTAGTTTTGAACAAGAGAATTAGGGGTTATTTTTTCTCCTTACAAATTAAAAGTCAAATTCTTTGGTCTCAAAAAAGCACAGAAGTTGGCAATTAGAATCCAATACTAGAAAATTTTGAAGTATAAAGGGAAGCACTTCGTCTTTCTCATCAGGGTTTACTAACAACACTCTGAGTTTGTGAAATTAGTGTAATAAGTTACAAATGATGCATGAAATTAAAAATTTATGTTTACCCTATAGAGCTTTCATCCATGGTTGGCAATACTCTGTTGGAATATAGGCAGTAATAGGTTGCCAGTCCTAGCCAAAGCCTCACCAAAATACGTGATTTCTCAGCCTAAATGAACTATTACAATGTTGTGAAGTTTGGAGGTTTTTTTCACACAAGGTATTGTTTTTGCTTTGTACAGGAGCATGTATCTCAAATCCATTCCAGAAGTTGACCATGACTCTCAGTGACCTCATGAAACAGGTACACCTCAGAAACCTGTGTGCAGAGCACAGGCTGAATGGCACTGGACAGGAGCAGTCCTGGTGCTCACAGGCAGGTGCTCACATAAGAAAAAAAACCCACAAAACAAAATCTAATGACATCCTGTCTCACTAGATCACACGTTAATCATGTCCATAAATCCAGGGCTTACCAGGTCAACACTCAACAAAACCATTCTGTCTTCTTCATAGATTACTTGCATAGAGTTTTCCACAGGAAAAATACCCATAGGCCTTTAAGCAGTTCTTTCAGGGCAACCATACTTTCTAAGGAACACAAGATCTGATCTCACTCTCCCAAATTCAGCTGTGCTAAACTTAAATGGTTTATCTCTGTCTTACACATGCATGCAGCTTGTTATCATCCTGTGATTTGTGCACATTGTAAGTATTTTCATGGCTCCATGCTCATGTAGGAGATCTCATGCTTGCTTTTTTTTTCCATTTCTCACTGTTTCTTCTTTCCTTAATCTCCTTCCACATATTTGTCATGAACAAACTCAGAATTCTAAATGAAATATTTTCAATCCAGGAAATGTAAAACCCATATATTCTTTTATCTTTTTTTTTTTTTTAAAGCTGTTAGGTTGCAGTCTCTTTCCAAATTGCTTCTGTGTTTGCTTCTTAGCTGTAGTTGAATTTTATCTTAGAGTAGAAAATAGATTCCTATTCAATCACTGTTAGAACAGGATAAAACAATGAGATCACAAGGCATTATCTAAGATATGAGGTCTTCAGAGGCCCAAATGATGCATAAAAATCTTAAATTTTCCCCACCATTACTCTTAACTATTACTGCTTCTTCCTAAGGCTTTCTTATGCCTGAATTTGATAAATACAAAAAGGTTTCAGGTTTCAGGTTTCAGTGCTGAATGTGGCAGCTGTTTCCAAAACAAAGTGCAGTAGCCTCCCATCTCTTCTTTGTTTTGGGGTAACAGTAAATAAACTAATGAATATAAATCCAGTTATGAACAAACATAATTATTTGTTGTTCAGTGCTGAATAAGGAAAACCGTGCAATGAAAAGAACCTGCTCATTTGTTTCCTACACACAAAACTTTGGATTATTTTGTAAAATACTACATTTAGGCATAGGACTTTGTCTTCACGCTTGTTAAAATGATATTCATTATTTTTTTTTCTGTTCACTATTGCTTCAATTAAGATTTTTCATTTTATATTGACAATGGTTTTGATAAATTTATAAAAAGAATAGTTATTTGTTTTCCAACCACAATGGACAATACCACAAAGCAACAAGCATGCAGGAAACATTTTCTTTGTGTATAAAGTGGTTTCAAGCACAAAAATTTGTTTCTTCTTTCCATGCTCCTTCTACACAAGACTTTCTTATTCTTTCTTTTTTTGTTGTCTCTTATAGAATTTCGTGCTATACAACAAAATTTCCTTCTGTCAGTTGACTCAGTATATGTATTCAATATGTGTTAAGCACATTATTCAATTAATATTAAGTCTTACTTAATGAAATCTTCTTTCAAATAAGAGATTAAACAAAATGAGAGCCACGAATAGGTTACTGAAAACATAATTGAACTTCAGTTGGTGAAATTTTCAGATTCCAAAACTGATGATTTTAGTACATGCCTATCATATTTAATACAAAAAATCAATAACAAAAGTGAACACATATTTTTACTCGAATTAAGTTGAACACAAACGATATTTTTGTCTTTTACTGCAAAAGAGTGTAGCCAAATTGTAAAAGGGAAACACTTGATGGCTTCCTTTTTTAACAAACAGAGTAATAGCTAAAGTGCCTTGCTGTTCTGAGTGTTTCTTCACTTTCTTGTCCAAAAGATAGAGCTATTTTTAAAATTACTTTCCTTTTTGTGAGAGATATAGTGCCATGTAGACTTTTAGTATTTATTTCTCATTTACAGTATTTGTTATGAGAAAAGGAAGAAAATAACAAAATGCATACACTTTCTCACATAGAAAACAATAATATTTCTGGTTGTATTAAATCTTTTATAGCTCTGCAAGTTCTCAAGTTCCTGAAATAAACTACAGTGCAATTATGCAAACTCATAAATACTTAGGTATATTCAGAGAGTACATAGCTACATGTTCAGCTTTGGGCGGTTTGCTTCTGTTGCTTATGCATCAAGGAAACATGAACCTTTTAATAATAACAGCAGAGCTATATGGGATGTGTCTTCATGATCAGCATCAATTGCCAGCTACCACCTGACAAATAAAGAGTTGCTGCCAATCAATTCACAGAATTCTTCAAGACTGCTAGGGACCAAAAATGATAGACAAATCATCAGTTCATCTTAAATATTTCTGTGATAGCCATTCCTGCTGTGTCTTATTTCATTTAGGAACTCAGGACAATCTCAGTCATACCCTTCTACTGCAAATAACCACATTATTTAAATTGTTTGATGAACTTATCAAACTCTACCTTAAAAAGGTATGTTATGCATGTTATTTTATTCACTACTGCTCAAAATTTCATTCTTATGATTGCCAGAAGATCATTTCCACTTTTTTTTTACTTAAATGTATTTCTGTCCAGTTTAACAGCCACTTATAGCATGCTAGAACTACCGTTTTGTTTGAACAGCTCTTGTACCTCAAGTAATGTGTTTGAAGAGAGCAATCATGCCCCCTATGCCTTCGTTCTGCTAAATAAGCCAGTTTTTTTGTGTCCTCTTTCAGAAAGGGTACATCCTTATCTGTATTATTTTAATAGAGAATTTTTTCATTTTTCCATCTAGACTACGAGTGAACAGAACTATATTTAGCATTGTAGATGACAAATCTACAGTGTGTGAATTGACAAATTGTAATGCACTGACAAATTGTCAGCCAGTGCATGACAATTCCTCTCCACACATGCAGACGTATCTTCCCTGATGGATCCAAAAACTAACTCACCTTTTAGTAGCTACTTCTATTTGCAGATGACTTACAATCCTTTCAAGCCTTTTTCATTCAGTGGTTAATTTTTAGCCAAAGCATATGGTCATACTTTTATATTCATTCAAGTTCTGTTGCTCCAGACATTAATCCATACATGTATGTGAAAGGTTGTGGGATAACATGACATGGGCTAGAGCCCAGAAGTGACCACCATGGGGCTGTGAGATTCTCCAGCCCTCAGAGGAACCTGAAGTGTATTCTGTGATCTTGAGTTCTGACCCTGAAACTCTGCTTTCTCCAATATAAGGTTTTGTTTACCTGTCCTCTATCGGCTCATACCATGAGATAGACTTACTTCCTGTTTCCTCTTTATTACACCTTATAAAAGTAATTTAAACTGCACAATAAAATGGCTCTTTTCTCACTGCCATCAACATGTGAAGATCTCATTATTATATCCATAATAACACTGCGTCACTGCAAATGGTCATCCCTCCAACATGATATTTTGATCTACCTCTACACTGACAATGTTTCCCATCTTTTTATTTTTAATCAAAAAAGCACTATGTTTGTGCCTTTTTTTTTTTCAGTCCAGGTCATAAAAGTACTAAATAAGGTCTCTGGCCTGTGAGAATTCCATTAGTAATCTCTTCTCTTTTTCTGACAAAAGTCAATTCCTCTCCTTCAACTAGTTTTTTTCCCACTTTATTATTCTAATAAAAATCCTGTCTGCCTCGTTTTAACCTAAATTTTTCAATATGGTACTGAATTGCATGCTTCACTTATGCCAAGATAGATGAAATATACATTTTCCTTCACTATAAAACTCAGTTATTGCATAAAGATGAGAGTACTCTGTTGAAACAGTCTTTATAAAAGTAGTTGGGAACTAATGCATGTGCAACGTATCTACACTTAGCAATCTATTTTCCACTTTCTCCAGTACTGTAAAGAGATGTCTGTATTCTTTTAGACCTTCTCTACTGAGTCTTAGTGTCCAGGAGGCTTCAACTGCATAGAGTTAAATGTGACTGCTTAGAAGAGAAAAGCACCTTTTTTCCTCAAGCCCTAAGCTTCTTTATCAAGCCTATTTCGCTATAAGATTTAGGAACCCTGGAAAAGATAAGTTACACAAAGCAAGAACTCCAAAGTTTTGGTGACAACCTTTTTCATGATGACCTACTGGTGAGAACAGTTACCCACAGAAAATAAGACTAAGTCCTGCCTAAGAAAGAAGTCACATCTAAAAAAAACCCAAAAAATCATCAATCTTCTTGCAATGGACAGGCTTTGCTTCTTCTGAAGCCACTGGAAAACCAGAAATCAATAAATTGTGATCATACAGCACAAAAGAAAGGTCAGCCTAGATCTAACCAGCTTTTTAGGGCTGTAAGCATAATAAAAAGATTCTGATCCCTGTTCATGAAGCTTCTGTCTTAGCCAGGTATCACTGCAGATAATAGATGTTTCAGATAACTAACTCTGGAAGTATGCTTTCATTTCTGTGCCTGGAGTGTCTCCAAGATCAGGTAAGAGGTGGATGCCCTCATGTGTTGTCCTCCCCCACATCCTATGGCCCATGAACTCCAGAAAGTCATCAGCCTAACTTCCAGTGATAAAGCAGCACTTTTCACAACTCAGGTTGAATGTTCCCCGACTCAGGACAGGATGTTTTAGAGAGCGTGAGGCTATTGGTAATAGGTTATTTTTCCATAGATTCTACTCTGTTAAATACTCATTAGCAGTAGGAAGAATGCTTCATGGTTTTTTTTTAGATGAAGACTAATGATTGTTTTTTTTTTTTAATCCTTAAGGTTTCAGAAGACAGATGTTTAACTCCAGAGATGCTCCAGAGATACTCTGGAGATACCTAAAGGCCATTCACAGTCACATTCACAGCAAAGAGACATCTAAACTATGTGGTTCTGCTTTCCTACTTGTGCATTTGTCTCTTTCCAGTGACTTCAGCCAGTGGCATTTAGAAGTAATGGGAGGTGGAGACTACTCCCATCATCATACCAGGTCACAAGTGCCTACAAAGGTACATTAACAGAGCAACTCTCCCTTTGTCTACGTTTTCTAAACACATGCATTTTAATGAACTTCTCATTAGTACATCAGTAATTTTCAAAACAAAGTAACCTATAATAAAGTTGATAGATTTATTTAAAAGCCCATATGTTTTTTTGTTTAATCTTCTGCTGAGGTTTGGGGGGTTTTCTCAATTATGAGAAAACTTTATGAGTGGTTTATGAGTTTCAATATTGGTGTATGTTGATGTTTTCAGTTTCATTGCAATAAGCTTTGAAAAAGAAAACCTGAGAAGGCAACTCAAATTAAAAAGAAATCGAATAGAGAAAGCAAATGTTTTTCCAACCATGCTACTGATACAGAATGTATAGATATTAGAAGAATTAGTATCTAGGCTACTTTTGCCTAATTGTATTAAGTGACAAGTTTTTGATAATGGCAGAGGCTATGAGCAGAGACCAAGGTCTGACATATGCACAGCTGGTTCCAGTCCATTCCAGCTGAATCCAATGGACCACTGCTGGTCAAAACTAAGACCACCAGCCAAGCTGGCGGTGCCTGTGGGAAACAGGCTGATGAAAAAGTAAAAAATGCTGCACAATAGATGTGAGAGAAAATTATAGAGAAACAGCTTTGAAGACAGACAGAACACCTGCAGACCAGAGAAGAGGGAGGGGGAGGAGATGCTTCAGAAATTCCTCTCGACTTACTCAAGGACTATTCTAAATAGTTGGACATTTCAGTTATTTGGTCTTCATTTCACATCCACTAATGTTGTTTTGGCATTTAGAGGATTTTGGAGCATAAAAGTCATATCAATAGTTACAGATCAATACAGAGTCCAAGACGCAACAAGGCATCTTAGTTAAGCTGATTTCAAAAGCAGTTCATGGTACCTGTCCCTTGCAAATGTTTCCAGCTGTACCAAATAGTGTCATAAGATAATTATTTGAAATGTACTGCAACATCGGTGTGCAATCTACAATTCAAAGTCATCTCTTCCTTATGTAGATTGATCTCCTTGCACTGTATTGATGTAGATAAAATGTAAATATGAATATGCATATATTTACATGCAACTTGTTAAATCTATTTGAATTTTTTTTTCTAAATATTGATGCAAATGCATATCTATGTATATGTAAATCGTTGTAATCCAGTGTAAAAGGAAATAGTAAATCTCTGGTGTTTGAGCATGTTTGATTTATCAGCTTGTTTTCTGTATTCCCATCACATACCATCAGCCGTTCACTTGAAAACAAGCAAAACGGTAGGAATGCAGTAAAGGATATGAAGTGCCTTTAATTTGGAACTCATTTGCAATATGTTTTACATTACTCTGGAATTTTTAATATAGCCTTTCATTAAAACACCCATAATATTCCATCACTATTTGACAAGCTGAAATGCATAAGTAGACTATGATAGTGCAATAACAACTACTAAAATGTTTAAATGATTTATTTAATTTAAATTTTCCAATGAGACGTAAAGGCAGATTAAAATGTTAGTGCTGAAACTGCATAGGGAAACAAGAGTGAAAAAACTTCATATTAGAATCAGAAATGCAAAATTAATCCTTTTTCACATAAAACCATTAATCAGATAATCAAGAAATAGTTTGATCATAATGCCTGCTACATGTTTCAATTCCTAGGTTCACTCATCCCAAACCAAACCCTTCTTAACATAGACATAACCAGTAGTTCCTCTTTATTGCATTCTTACGCTACCTCACTCTGGCTAATGATAGCTGATTGTTTTTTATTGCCTGTCCATTTCTGGAAGTTGGTCTTCCACTGTTTCTTCACCAGGGCTTACTTTCCTTGTATTTCCAACTGCACATGTCATGCCCAGGTATCATGCGTCAGGTTAATTTTTCTGTATATACCGCCAATTAAACTTACATAATAATACTAAGGCTTTTTATAATATTCTTACAGCTTTTCACAAACACTTTTCAAAAATTAATTTGGTAAACAAAAGCTGCACAATAATTAACAACTTTATTACTGGAGTATGATATACACCTCGTAATGGTAGAAATAAAATATTTGTAATTGGATAAAGAATAAGTTGCATTGTACAAGTGCTGTATCCTCTTCAATAAAAAGCATTTCCTTGAATTTTGTAACATGTTCGCATTTATCAGTGAAGATTTGATCAGTGATTTGGAGAAAAGGAACAAAAGCTCAAAAACATTCCCATTGGTACAAATATTAATGGCTCTTCGCTCATTCTATTTTGAGATATATTATCTAATCGACATTCAATCCACTGAATATGTGCAATTTTTCTTTCATACCATTTCAAATTCTTAATTAAAACATTGTACAGTAACTACAATGCATTAGATAAATGTAATTACCATTATGTTAATAAAATATAAACAAATTTAGTTAGTTTAGTGTAATCAATTTTCCATAAATTTATACTGAATCTAGTACCATTATTATTTGTGTATACTGTTTACTTTGTATGAAAATAACTGCAAGCATCCTGATCATTAAATTCACTTTAGTGAATCATTTAGTAGTATCATTTTTCATGCAGTGCTCTGTAAATAGCCTGTGATATTTAACCACCCAGATACCTGCTGGAAGGACAACACAGTTTGTCACAAAAAACCTAGGAGATTTCTGAAGGCCACTGATACCAACTTTCTGACATAGGACATAGGTGACTGAGGAGTCAATATAAGTGATCGAGGAGAGAAGGCGCTCCGTTGGGTCTGATAGGAAAAAGGAAGGGCTGTTTGTGGGTGTGAAAGTTTAGGCCAACTTTGGTGCAGTGATCAGTGCAACAGTAGATTTCAAGATCCTAAGAGGAGGTAGTAGGGCAAAATGGATATCCATAGCCATGGATTTTAGGAGAGCAGATCTTAACTTAATCTGTCAGCATTACATTTCACAGCAGCCTTATCCTTTTTTTTTCAGATTTATAGTCAGTTTTATCACTTTCACTGTATAAGCAGTGTATTCATATATAGATAATAATCCATATATAGATAATACGAAAACATACTTTTTCATTCTCTGGCTAAACAACATGCATAGCATTGAAAGTGAAAAGTAGATTTAGAAACTCCAGTTCTCTATAAAACTGTCTGGATGTCAAATACAAAAAGTCTTTCAAATACTTATCTAAGACTCAAATCTTTTTAACCTGCAAAAAGTTCAGGAAAAGGAAACCCTGAATCTTCTCAGAACACCTGGAGAGGATCCAACACTGATTAGCATTTAGGCCAATTATTTATGGTTTGTTTCAGAAACAAATCCTTTCCTTTCTCTCTCTCTCCCCCCTCCTATTTCTTTTTTCCTTGCAGTCTAATCCTTGATATTGGAGGTTTGTAATCCTGTTTCCTCTCTTTTTTATCTAAAAGTTACCTGTTGCCAGTACGACATCCACTGAACTTCCACAGTTCACATTATAAGTATATTTCTAGCATAGTACAAATACAGCCTGAAATGCATGAAAGGACTGTGAAATACAATCCTGGATACCACTCCCTTAAGGCTCCATGTGGTGTAAAGAGTGCAGATTAGTAACAGCCTCAGCCTGTGGGTCTTACTCTGCATTTAATGTGTTTCTCTTTTTAACAATCCAGCATAGGAAAGTTACAGTCAATCCTGGGAACATGACTACTGCAGGGGTGAAGAGACAGCTGGTGGTAGAAAATAATGCTTGGACTTAACGCTGGCTCCGGGTGGCTGCTCGAGGCCGCTCAGCAATAGTCTGGGAGTGACCCTGGTTTCCCAGGGGCTGCACCTCGCAGCTTCCCCAGACGCAGGGCATCCTCCAGCAGCTCTGTTTAGTGCTGGCTCCTCTGGGTGAGAGAGCTCCGGGACGATGTTACAGGCTCAGGAGAAGATAAAGGCCAGAGAGAAGGGCTCTGGTGTGATTTCCAGCTCTTTTATTTCCTGGGTAGAGGCAGCAGGAAAGGCTGGAGAGGGTCCAGGGTCCGGGAGAGGCGGCACGGGGGAGTCAGGTGTCCAGGAGGGGCAGCACGAGGATCGGGAAGAGCTGAAGGCTTCAGGGACCAGGCAACAGGCACGGGGAAGGCAGGGGATTTATCGGGATACAAGCAGGGGAGAGTAACCAATTGGGGTACACAGATTTACATGGAACCAATGGGGAACTGAACAGCCATGAAGCTTCCAGAACATAACCTTACACAGAACATGAAGTAATACCTTAATTAACCAATAAACTGAAACATCTAAACAACGTTGCAAGGGACGCTGGGGGTGAGCCAGAAAGCTCACCCTGACAAGGGAGTGTGACTCAGACGGTGGCAACCTCGGGCTGAATCCACCAGTCCTGAGCCTGTGGGGCTGTGACTTTTGCCATATGCACTGCCACATTGGAAAATGGTGGATCATATCTGAAACTGTTGATAAAGTAAATTGAAACAAAACCAACCATAACACTCAACAGTCCTTAAAACACTTGGCATCTGAATCCATAAAGTTGATTCTTTGGATTATGGCTGTTTATTTCTTAAGGGGTTTACAGTGTGTGAAAGTTTTTTATAGCACTATTTTCCAAAATTATCTGAATTACTGGATTTAAACATTTTTAAGAAAAGGAGTCCCCATTTCTTTTCATTGTTGGTGTATCATGTCAAGAATGGCAATAAAGTCAAGCAATTAACCCAAGCACCAGTTTGTGCATGACTTAGTTAAAATGTCCTTTGAAAAAACAAGCACCTTAAAAAGTATATCAAAAATTTATTGGGGACATCTGAGGATTGCTACTTCTTCCAGTTACTCTGGGATTTAATGTCCATTTGGGTGCTTTGACTTGTAAGGGTC
Source organism: Climacteris rufus (assembly GCA_013398175.1). NCBI lineage: Eukaryota > Metazoa > Chordata > Aves > Passeriformes > Climacteridae > Climacteris > Climacteris rufus. The sequence continues at coordinate 1,869,142 of VZRZ01002841.1, forward strand.
AGCCAGATGCTCCACTCATCCTCAGGCCACAATACAGGCATCATCATTTTGGCAGTCTTTGGCTTCTCCTTCACTGGAGTGTTGCCTTAGGTTTTAATCCTAATTTAATCCTAAAATACAAGGATTAAAACCTAAGGCAACAGGAGTGAAGGAATTCATTCGGGGCCTGGCATTATACTTAAATGGGGAAAGAGCCTACAACAATAAATTAATGGAGAATTGTTTACTGATATAAAACACATAAATGAAACTCACTTTGGAAGGGCACAAATTCATCACATTAAACACAAGTTTGGCACTGAGTCACGTGGCTTCTCATGCATATCTTTATAGCACCCAAACTACAGTCACACCACTGACTGCAACAGTACCTTCTGCTGTTCCATCAAGGACACTGCAAGTGGTGACCAGCTTTAAACTGTCAAGATGTGTCACGGAGGCCCTGCTCATAAAACAAGTCAATGCTGTGTCAAAACACTAGACATTAGAACCACATAACATTGCTTAAATAACCACAGAGTCACAGAACAGCTTCACAGAAGGCATAAAGTGTAAAGGTTTCTCTGGAGGTCACCTGGTTCAACGTGCTCGCTCCAGCAGGGTCACTTAGAGCTGGTTGCCCATGACTATGATGTACTGACATCATTATGTGGGATGACATAGCAGAAGAACAGTTCGAGAAAGGGAAAAGAATAAATCACACCCTCTGAAACCTTGTTTTGCCATAAAACAAAACAAAACCAAAGGACTTGTAGGGGAGTTCAAGTTTTGGGGATAAATTGGCAAGATGAGAATCATCATATTTCAATGAATGCAAACAATATATAACAGCCATGTCCCACCAGCTAACAAAGAAACAGACACAAACTTTTGTGGTTTGAGTTTCTTTTGATTGTATATTCTGGCTTACAGCCAGATTATGAGCCTTTGCTATCAAGTGACATGAAAGAACCATTTCAGCAGTGACCCTGAGCTGTGACAAGCCTTTGAAACAACCCCAATCTCAGCTTCATGAGATAGCCCTTGAACCAGTCTGAATAGGGCAAGAATGAGAAGTGTTCTTTACACTGCAGCTGGGGAACATGGCCCCACCTGGAACCTCAGCCTGAAAGACCATCCTGAGACTTGACAAACAAATTTTGTGACAACATGACAACCCAGAAACTGGAATCAGGCAACAGGACCCAACTCCGAAAGAAGGATCACCTCTCTCAACATGTTGGCAACAATCCTCATAGTGCAGACCAGGATACTGTTAGCCTTTGTGGAACAGCATTGACTCATATTTAACATTGTGTCCACCAGGACCCCCAGGTACTTCTCTGCAAAGCTGCTTTCCAAATGGGCAGTCCCCAGCATGTTCAGGTACATGGGGTTATTCAAGGGGCAGAACAATCCTTAGGCCAATGATTTTTTAAGAATAAGCAGTGTATTAACCTATCATGTGCAAACAGTTCTTCTGGCAACACCATCAAACCCATAGCTCTACAACTGAATAACAAGAAAGTTCAGGGGTGGACCATATCAGAGTCCTTATAGAAGTACAGGTAGATCAGTAGCTCTTCCCTTTTTCAGTGTGTAGTGGTTTAGCCCTGGCCAACAACCAAGGCCCCACTAGTACCGCTCTTTTACCCCTTCTGAATAGAACTGTGTTACTAACCCATGATAAATGCTGGCAGAGGAGCAAAAGCAGGCTGAGACAAGGTCAGTGCTTCTAAGTGATAAAGTGAATTTATTACAGAGTCAAAGGAGCAAGCAAAAACAAA
>VZRZ01002841.1:1870912-1914416 GCA_013398175.1 Climacteris rufus
AGTCCTCAGATGCGCAGGTGTTTCCTCTTCTTAGCAATTATACCTGGAGGGGTCTCTCTCTTCTCTCCTTTGGCACCATGGCTACATGGTGCGCGCCTGTGTACTACAGAGATTGCTTCTTAAATATCCTGTCGCAGAGGCGTTTCTGTCCTTCCTAATTGGCCCAGCTGTGGAAAACAGCACATCAATCTCCCAGGAGCCATCTGAGATAGGCCCTGACTGGACAGCTGTGGGAGCTTCTGGAAGCTCCTTACAGGAGCCATCTTTGGCCCCTACCACACCCAAAAAGCTAGACCTCCCAAACTTATCAAACCACCACACAGTGATGCAATCATTCCACTCTAGAAGGCAAATAGATTACTCAGGCAAAATTTGCCTTTAGTGAAGCCAAGTAGGTTGTCTCTAATGCCTTTACTTAAAATTTGGACAGAACAGAATTTCAAAAATATTAAGTCAGGCAAACTGAACATATATAAAAGACTGCTAGGAAGCAAACTAGCGGTTTATTGAGTTGAAATGCAATGTTTTGTTGACAACCATATGTTAACATATTTAGTTGAATTTTCATATAGACAGAACCTAGAAATAAAGGCCAAACTTTCATATGGCATTGCTTGTCACAGAATTCTTAGTAATTTAGGGAGAAAAATCTGTATTTTGCTACCTCTTTACTTCCACAAGCTAGTAAAAGGCATTTAAACAGTCTCATTTTTCATTCTAATGTCACAGATCTTCATAGAACTGGTGTTATGTGTAATAGCAGATCAGGCTCTACTCTCATCTAGATTATTACTTACTAAAAAGCACAGAGTATTAGATATTAGGTTATCTGCATTAATTGTGCATTTACATTTAGCATATTTCCATGTACATTGTGCCTATACATTTAACATTTGAGCCAAAGAATAAAAGATCAAATGTTATATATTGACTCAGTGGGCTGTTGATCAGCTGATTTAAGTCATCCTGTTGAAAAATTTAAAGTTTTATGAGAAAGATATATTCTCTCTTGACTACTACAGTATATATGGTCTGATGGACACTAAAGACGTCCACAATTGCAGAAGGTAGATGAAATTCATTGTGCATCCTTCCTTGTTTCTACTTGGAAAGGGGATCTGTAAATTATATTCAATCCAATAACATATACTTGATTTCCCATCATATGCATGATCTCTATCTCAGATACCAAGAGCAACTGGTGGTGCATTTCTGATTAAATAAATCAAACTGTTTTAAAAGCAGAAAAAGGGTTGTGAAAGAAGGGAGGATTCTACAATGTAGAGACATTTGTAGTCCATTTTTTCTCAATTTGTTCACTATTTGCTAGGCTTTTATGATGCTTTTAGTAATTATCACAATCAAATACTTCCAAGGGTCAGAACAGGATGAGGGCCATTAAAACTAGAAGCAAACCAGAGTGTGTAATCAAAAACAATGCAGGCTTCAAGAAATCTACATTGCACTCATAATAACCAGTGATTATTATACATCTTAAAGAATAGTTACTTATCAATGTTGCATTTATATACTAGGAGATTTTGCTGATCTTTAAATTGCTATCAGTACAATCTCTGAAATTATATGCATATTACATTTTTTTAATAAATGTTACTATAAATTAGATTATAAAGTTTAAAAATACACCTTCATCTTTGAAGTGCTTACAGTTCTAAGGGTCATATTACAAACATATACATTATTCCTTTTGCTTCTAAACACACATTTTTTAATTAAAGTGCATAGTCATTAATCTGTCATTTTCTCCTCTAGCTTATGCTCTGGTAATGGAGAGTCTGATAAAAATACCTACTTTGTGCTTCAATTCTAAAGGAAACTACTGCTGAAGGAAACAGATCTTGCAAAAACTCCCATACAGAAGATGCATAGCAACTATATAGAGTATGTCCTATAACAATAAACCCCAAAGACGAAAGGATCTGCTGTTCAGTGTGCCCTTGGGCACTCTCAGGATATATTTACATCATCAGAAGAGACGGCTACTGGGAAAAGATTTTAAAAGAAAAGGTTCAGAAAGTAAACATTTTTAGCTCAAAACATTTTCCTGATGATCCACAAGGCAAAATACTCTGTATCCAAGAGCAGCAAAAAGTCAAGTGCAACACAAAAAATACACTCATTAGGAAAAAAATTAACATTCAGTTTTTCCCATGTCTAACACTCTGATAATTTTTTCTAAAAGTGGAGGTCCATCCAGAGTTTTGAATATCTATGTTAAGTTTCAGACAGCTGCTCATTAGTGTAGTTTAACATAAACACAAAAAAATATTCCATCTTCAACATATATTGAGTTTAGACAGAGAAAAATAGTGGGCCTGCATTCCTCAGAAAATAGATTACCAGATCTGTCCTGTACTGTGACTTTTTATCAGGATGTTGGTTAAGTCATAAGACAATTCTCATCAACGTTGAAAGGAAACAAAAGTCCTCTTGATGTATCTCTGAACTTGCCTGGTTTAATGTAATCTTTCTACCCCATGAATGCAGGACATTTTGCCTACAACAAAATCCAGAGTTCATTGATCTGTCTGGTAACACATAAGTGAATGATTTGCTCTGCAATCTGTTCTCATGGAAACAAATTCTCCTAAATGCACCATCCTAGAAAAATCAAAAGTAATACAATTGCACATTGATTTTATTTTATGTCTATGCAGACACCAGACAAAAATTTGAGAAAGATGCTGGTGCAAGTTAAGAAAAAAACAAGAATTGAGTATGTTGGTTTGTCTTTATTTTAACCAAATAAAAATTATGCATTATATTTATTAATTCATAATCATCACTATTTCTCATTGCAGAAACATCTATGTTATTTTCTCTTAATTCAAAATGGAACAGAAAAGGCTTTTCAGTTACTTACTTTAATAATCAAAGTGATAATCTTTCCAGAATTAGCATATTTATAGAAACATTTCTACAAGTGTACTACATCTGTTCAAAAATGCCTTCTGGCCGAGATGCACTACAGACCACACAAAAGCTCAAGGTTTTTGTTTGCTTATTTTGGGTTTTAAGGAGGGTTTTTTAGTGAAAGAGAGGATACATTTAAATGATGCCACTAGTAAAGAAATACCACATCACTACCTTTCCATTTAAGGGGAAAAAATTAGCTAATTCTGGAAAATTTCCATCTAAACAAGGACTTTTAGAAGCAGAATCATGGCCACATGCCATTTATATAATAGACCCAAGGCAAAGTAAAAAGCCACCTCAATGTCCTTGAGGGCTGTACAATTTTTGAATGTTTTTAACTTTCTGGTTGAGACTGTAGGGTATGGCAAGGACTCTGAAACATCTCTTGACCAAAAACCATGAGAATATGTAGATTAAATGACCAGCACTAAAACTCTGTTCTTCCATACTCTGTTGTTCTTTCACTAGCAACAATAGGATGTACCATGTAGTGGTGTTGTCAGGCATTCCTGCTTACTCTGGTTTGGATTTTGGTTTTTATCCTATCCATCTTTATGTTCCCATATTAGCTACAGAAAAAGGGTACAGGAAGGAAAACACTAAGGTGAAACAGAAAAGAGAATTAAAGGGCTGTCCTTTCCTAGATTTGTTAAAATAAAGATTAATTTTCATCCAAAAATTCAAAATTAAAAATATACGTCCATAAATTTAAAAAATACATCCATAAACTCAGCTTCGAATATTCTGACACTTGTTGAACCCAGCCTCTGCAGTACCAGCAGTAGTAAATGCATCACAGAGAATAGGCAGGGGAAGGACATACACAGCTGCAAGGATTATACACAGGAGAGAATTCTTGCTACTTACAAAAAGACATTTGAGTGACATGTCCATTAATGAGTTGGACTTGCAGAATGTTGGAGGCCTTGTCTGGGAGAGAGAGATGTTAAGAAAAGCAGAAAGAAAAAAAATTATATGTCTGTTGCTTCTTTTTCCATTTTTCTCAAACTCATGATAATGGTCTCTTTTAGAAGGGACAAATAGGACAGTGACACTTATCTGTACCAAACACTGAAAACAGTGTTAAATCTACTCGTGGTAAAAAAAGAAAATGTTCAGCATCGGACAGTGAAACAGTGATGCAGAATTGCCTCAGACTTTGCAATTACTGACATAGACATAAAAATTACATGTGAAAGTGATCCAAGAGAAAGAACTATTGGATTTCAGTGGCATTTCTTTCCTTGTTGTATAGATTAGTGAACCAAAGTATTGCTTAGTTAGGTAGGCCCAACAGCACAGAAGACAATGCATGGATCTATATCCATATACTTCCAACATTCAAATCTCTCAAGCATGGTTTCACTTCAAGTGATTCTTCAGGCAAAGTTTAGGAGTGACTGGCATCTTTCCATAAAAACATTAATACATTAACCTTGGGAACTGTGGAAACAGTGAACAAGACTACTTCAATTAAAAAGGGACAATTCACTTAGGATGGGGGAGAAATGAGTGGTTTATGCTCAGAAGATAACTTAATAAAGAACTATCATTTGATAAGTATGAATTTACCCATAATTTGGTGAGCTAAATAAGAACCCCAGCTTTAACTAAGTCACGGTCTTTATTCTTCGTTTAATTTTTCACATTGCTAACTCTGAAAAATGAAGCAGCAGAACAAAATTAGATAAAATGTTTAAAATATTTAATCAATTTGTTTGGAAAACCAGAAATATTCATATTTTAGTAAGCAACTTTATTACTCCCTATCCAAGTTCTTCTTCCTTCATGGATCAAAATAGGTCACTAGTCAGGGAGTGGTAGGCTTAACCAATGACAAGTATCATACTTCATGTTCTTCAATCAGCACAGGTTTGACATCCTCCCTTCATATCTGGGATGCTTCAATGAGATTCTTGAACTTGGCTCCAAATCAACAAAATTTGGATCCTACAGACAGAATGTATTTAAATAAACCTTTTGTCTGGTATTGCTAATATGTACTTTATTAAATAGGATGCGCCGTGTGTTTAATCAGGGAAATAATTAATTGATTCACAGGCTAGGAGAAATTAAACATTCTTAAAAATTCTTAAGGGGAAACGTTTCTACCTGTACCGATGCTGGAGATGCTGACTGTGAAACCCTTGAAAGATACCTGAGTCCTTGTGATATTTCTCTGTTGTATGCAAAGAAATTATCAGATACTCTGGAAAAACAAAAGTGTCCTCTTTCTTTATACAGAAATGGTTCTTGAAAGCAAATATTAAGTACACCTTCTTGGAAAAAAAAAAAAAAAGGCAAAACTAAAAACCCCCACAGTCTCTTTAGGATATCCCCTTAGCCAATTCCTCTGGATAAATCTAAAACATAGAGCCTTTCCCCTACAGATCTACGGGACCTTACCACAATGCCAAAAATAGGTGTAGCATCAGCACTTGATGAATATTAGGCTCCTCAAAAGCTGGCAAAATTAAGTTTTGGAAGTTCAGCAGTAAAAATGTGGCAGAACTCTTGTCTTGATCCAGCAAAGTTAATCTGAGTTAGAAGCAGAAATACAGTTCTTTGGCAGAGGCAGACAACTTTAAGCCAAATATCAAACCCAGTACTATTGTAAGGAGATTGAAAGTCCCTCCATGAAACAGGAAGAACTTTTATTTTCTTTCCTGGAACTACATTTGGATTTGTAATACTGAACTTTCAGAATCCTTACAAGGATGAATACACAACTTATAAACATTTTTATATACAAAGAGTCTGTTAATTAAAGTTTGTCAAAATTAAAGGAAGGTGCACAATAACAGTACTATAATGAGATTGTTGCCAATTTTTGCGGGCTGGCAAAAAACATAAGCTGGAGGGGATTATGAGGGGAAGAGGAAAACAATATACCTTTTATTTGCACGATTCAGCGGACGTCCGTATCAAGCTGGGGAGGGGGGCAGGGCGTGGGCAGCTTTATCTACAAGTTCTCTAAACAGTGGCAGTGGGAAGTTACAGGGGTTCTGCTACAGAGGGAATTGGAAAAGCAAAATGAAAAAGCAAAATACAGATCAAGATCAATGGTAAAAGTAAAACTGAGTGTTGAAGGAACAGAATACCATATTCATATGATACAAGAAAATCCAAGGTTGTTCAATGAATTCTTCATTTATCATAATAAAAATTTCTGAAAGATAGTAATGAGATCTTTTTACTTTACCATTACCTTTTCTGTTACTTATTAGTTCTGTATCTACTGAAAAACACTGTTCCTACAAAATCATGTTTATCTGATTTCTGATTTTCTACATCAAATATGATTAATCATGAATGAAAAAAAAATGAACACATCCTCAAATATTAATGATTTGAAGCTGATAATTCTATGTTGAGAGAAACCAATGTCTCTGCTGACAGTCATCAGCAGGAGAATGCCTTCCTGATGCACCTCATTCAGAGAAAGTTGTCTCACCACATCCTTGATGGTAACAGCTGAAAATAATATACATCATGGCATTATACCACTTCTCCAAGCAACAGCCAGAAAGTGTGGAAGGCAAAGTACCATTAAAAGAGCCTTAATAATGCTGAAGATAAGTAAAGGAGAAGATTGTTGCCCATCACTTTTGCAGTCCCAGTGGGAAATAATGATTATAATTTTGTGTCTCCACATGTAAAAGACATTTTACCCCACACAGATGTGTTTAATCATCAGAGAAGTAATTTTATTTTGATAGTAAGTTATGACAGCTGTTTAGGATGGGAAATGGTCTCCAATTAGATACATCTCTCTTGCCTCATATTTGCCTAACTTTCATCATAATTTTACTTAGACCAAGAACATTTGGAACTTTTTCCTGTATTAAGACTGTATTAATAATTTGTTTTGTCACAGAAAAAGTCAATAATATTCATTAATATTCATTAATATTCAATAATTCATTAATATTCAATAATATTCATTAATATTTAGTGTATTTGTCAATCTGACACAACCAGCAACTTAAAATGAAAATAATCAAACCCATAAAACAACATCTTTCCACATTTAATGTGGACACAAATAATAGCATTAGCTAAGAGAGATAGAAAGGCAACAACATAATTAATTTAAATATTACCTTAAATGAAGGAATAAAATAATAGATATATTTGTAAAGGAATATCAGTCTAAAACTCTTCTAATTACATTGACAATAAAGCAGGGTAATGGTGAGGAAAAATATATATTTCAGAACTTTTACATCTTTATGGCATGCATGTATTGCACTGGTACAAACCGTTCTCCACACAGTAAAATACAGCTTTCTCATCTTCAGTGAGAAATACTTGAGGTAATTGCAAACAGTTGAGATGAGGTCACATAAATCTCCTTGACTGAACAAGGGGAGCTCTAAATGTCAGGGAACAATTATTTACATTCGGAAAGGCCCAACAGAGTCTTGCCTCCGATGTCAATAGACACAGAAGCAGTCCCAAGGTATACTGCACTGGAGTTCTCCAAAAAGTAAAATTACTGTGCTTTGAGCCCAATACTTAGACAATTTCTCCAGAATTGCAGAATTCTTCCAGCTCTTTAATTATTTGTATATTGGGCCAAATATTTAATTTCTCATTTTAATTACTGGTGTTGAAAACATGCAAGTTGAACTTTAATTAACATTAATTCTGCATCAAAAACCAATAGGGCTTATCAGTAATAAACAGCAATCAGCAATAAATGAGATTACTTTAGCTGCACATTCTGCCAGCAATGAGAATTTTAGGTGCACAATGAATGACTTAAAAATCTAAATACTGTCCAAGACTGAAACAAAACAAATTCTACTGTTATTCTTTCCAATTACTTGCTACAGTCTTGTATATATTATGTTGGACAAGTGCTATGGAGGAGACAGAGAAATTTGAACCATCTCATTATGCAAAATAATGTTAATTACTTTCTAATATGGCTTTTTTTTTTTACTGCAGCCAACTTATACCTTTTTCTGTTATCTGGCCTAATTGTTGCTGTTGTTGTCATGATTACACACGTACAAGCCCTTTTGCTTTTAAAAGACCAAGAAAGCAATACTATAATGTTGTCAGCAATGTTATTTAAGGGAAGGCACAGTTCTCATAGAAATAAAGTTATATTTTATATATAGACACATTAAGACACATATATATATATTATATAGATGTCTTTTTAGAAAGAACACTACCACCCTAGGATCTACTAGTCCCAAATCCTTAAAGGAAATCTAAGAGTTCTCTTCAAACATTTTAAGAGTTTCTCTTCTGCACTGCTACAAATCATGTGGATTCTAAAAAACAATTAAAATATCCTCCTAGATTAGCGAGACAAGCACTTGTTTTTCTGTTTTCCTCTTGTAATGATTTTAGTGCTTATAAAGTCTGTGTTAAAGCTTCTGGGAGTTCTTCTCTATGACTGCCTGTGTAAGACAAGAAAAAAGTGGTAGCACACCACATTTTTGCCAGAGTCATGTAAGATAAGAATTTATTGTTAGTCCAGTTAATGTTGTAACCATTCAATCAAGCACATTATTCAATTAATAAAAAAAAACCTCTTTAATTATTCAATTCAATAGCTATTCTTCCCAAATGTTATGCTCACTCTGGATCCTGAGGTGAGGAATTTCATTCTTCCTCAAGAACAGTGAAGAATTAAAAGTGGTTATCAATGTCCTAAGGTCTGAACTGGGAAGTGTTTGGTCAGTGATAATGATGGGCTCTTTCTCTCCTCTGTCTCAGTGACCACGTAGGCCATTTTTACGTTTACTTATCACAGCTTGCTTGCTCCTCTTTGGTTCCAGCTTCAGCTTGCAAAACATACTCCCTCAGTCCCAATTATCTGGGGTTGGATGCACAGTGATAAACCCAGGTTTGTTAGATGTTTTAAGACATGTATGATTCACAGAACTTACACTAAGCCATGTGAGGCTACAATTACTTTACCACCATGCCATCATTAAAAAACACAAAAATCAACTCTGGTGTAAGCAAACCTACACAAGTTTTGAGATCCTACATTCCCACATCAATACAAAGTCTATGGCTTTATTTTAGTAATGGCAGAACTATATTAGTCAGGACATAGTTGTGAATGTCCTCCAGCCCAGCACTGGCCAATGGAAAACAATCTTTTTTATATGCTACCTGAGGACACCTCAGAAGTGCTGGTGTTGCTTGAAGAAGTGTTCTTCTCCTGTGTATAATACACAGTTAAATTAATTTAGCAATCCTAAAATTTACCTTGCAAAGGATATTGCACACACCACACAGTTCAAGTCTTCATTACCTAAAAATGTCAGGAAAAGTCATGAATTCTCTCATGCCCAAAAGATAAAAACTGAACCTGGTGACATTATGAGAAACCTCCCTTGTGAAATTTAAGTAATTAAGTGATTTGACTTTGCATTCTCCTCAGACCAGTTAGCATCATAAGAATGAGGAAAGGAAAAAATCAAAAGAAAAATGTGTTTCTGTATATAAATGCTAATCCCCAAAGTAGATTCTATTATAATAAAAAAATACAAACAGTGCAGGTAACAGATGGTTTATTCTGCCCTTGAAGAACCAGTCAGTCAATAAATTTATGAGGTACTGAAATTTTTGGAGGCAGAGGTCAATATCACTGTAAATGCAAATAGTTAATACAGAATTTTACATTGAGTATTCATTACTCTCAGAAAGTTATCCTTATACTTTTCCATTAATGTGAAGCTTGTATTTATTCTTCTAATGTTGATTGGAAAAAATACATTAAAGGATAAAAGAAACATATTTTTTTAATGCATAAAGAATTTATGTCATGCTTTCCATAACTTAGGTAAAACTATTTCAAAATCATGTTCCTTTTTGTTTCTACTTCTGTTTGCAAAGATAAGCATTTATAGTCCCCATTTTTCTAAATAGTTTAGCTAATGGGATGAAATGCCATTAAGTTGTTGCTCTGCGATGAATGCAAGCCCTTGGAGAAGAGACTCAGCTTCTTGAAGTAAGATTCAAGATGCAAGAACAAAAATAATAGGTAATCAACCATCTTGAATACTGATGTGAGTATTACAGTGCATTTAACCAAGTTAGCCCTCCTGTCCTTAATTCTTATGTGTGGTTAGTTAAAGGCATTTGCCATGTGAGGAAAAGGTTCAGATACACAAATACTTCTAAAAGCTTTTAAAAATTATTTACTATACATTCACATACCCCAAAAATAATGCCAATTGAACAATTAAGTTGCAATATTTCAAAGGAATAATCACTGCAAAGAACTTGTTTCCTTTCTATTTGATTACTCAGAGTAGGGATCACTATTATTTTCCTGACTGCATTACTGCTGTTACTGTCTTTTGTGTTGATGAGAGTTTGGCAATGAGGCTAATTTCTTCTTCATTGTTTTCTCAAGTTCACCAGATTTTCCAATGAAATTCTGAAATTGTAAAGCACAAATAAATGAATCCACAAAATAAAAAGTATATTCTGAGTTACATGTTTGTTTTTTTTACAGCAACATTTAAGGCCCTCTCACACCTCAGACATGCTTCTTAATAAATGATCAAGGATCCCATCATTATCATATCTTCATGAAGATTGAAATAAATGTACATGTATACATCAAAAGGGAAATTTGAGAATATAACATTTTATCTTAGATAACCTTTCAAAATTCAGACTTAAAGCAGTTAGATCTTCCTCTTTAAAATATTCCAGGGTGTGATATAAGAATAACAAGTCAAGAGGAAACATCTGTTTCCACAGAACAGCAGGGTTACTCTTTCTCAGAAATATTACCATAGGAGAGTATGTACATAGCTGATATGCTACCAGCTCACGTAAAAGGCTAAATCCAAATGGTAAATTAAGCTAGAATTTACATAGCAGAAGACCATTTCTACAGTTTTGCTAGACAACAGTCAAAAAAACCCCAGACAAGACAGGTGGTAATAAAAGTATTGATAAACACCAGACTTGTGAGGAAAGGAGATGGAAAATTATTATCCCATCACAGATATGTCATAGTGTAATCTATACAGGAAGAAATACAGGATAGGAAAAAAATATTATCCTGAGAACTGGCATTTTCACTAAGACAAACTTTAATATTCAAGAAGTGACTGATAAGGGAAACTGAAATAAAATAAAAAAATCTGCAAGTCAAAAAGTTGTTGTCTAGTAAAATGGATGAGATTGTGAGTCTGAAAAAGTTTTGTAATTTCAAAGATATGCAAGGTAATGTGGTGAGCAGATTTTGAAAAATATTGTTAACAATTTTAACTTATCATACTCGAACTTAAAGTTTTCAGCTGCTGTGCTATTTACTGTTTCTCTATTCATAGCTGTTACATAGGGACAGAACTCAAGGACACCATTCTGAATCTTTTAGTGCATGTGAGTTTCAGTACTGAAATTCTAATGCACATAAGACAATCCTGATAAAATGGTGCCATTCTCTGAAACAGAACTTCTTACAGAGAATGAACTCAGAATCAGATGACAAGCTAGCTAATTTTTATCTACTAAGATGGTAGATTCGATTTTTTTTAAATGGTGTGATCTGATCTTATTTGCTCATGTACCTCTGCATGGTAAAATGAGATGCCAGGTGCACATCAGATGCCTAAAGCTCTAACCATGCAATCTTACATGAAAAGCCACTATTTGGTGGTTAAAGCAATTTCTATTTGTAGCAGTAATATATTGAGATTTCCTGCATCTGAGGCACACTCTTTCCTTTCCAAGCTAAGCAAAATGAGGACATAAAAAAAAAATTAAAAATTAAACCTGTCTAACTTGATAACAACTGGTGAAATGAAAATTTTGGTTAAATGTAATGCAATTAGATTTCAGTAACGTGCTTGACTTGGCACAATATGAAAGTCAGAAAACCAGAAAATCAGCATGCTACATATTACACATATTCAGCTCTGAATATCCAGCAAGTCTCAAAGTATAATTAATTCTACAACAAAGACTCCTTAATGAGAGTATGTGCGCCTTAGAGACCCCACAAGGAATAACTCCTGATTCTACTCCGCTTATACGACTGTTAGCCAACAAAATAACAATTAATTCCTTACTGACTAAATTTGAAAATGAAACAAACACAAAATACAGAAGAGAATAGGTGACAAATAAAGAACAGTCTTTATTTTTCAGTCAGGTGGTTAAAACCAAACTTTGTACGACAGTAAGGCAAAGTTTGACATTAATGCAGGAAGTACTGACAGAATGGAGAAGGCTAGTAAGAAGTAGTTCTGCAGAATTAAAACTCATTATATAGAAATATCGTACTACCTTTGTATCTGCTTTGAAGGTGAAAGTTACTAAAATGCTGTATACAGCTTAGGTGTTCAAAACTGAAAAATAACTGGAGAATGACCAATGGACTAGAAATATGAGGTGAAATAGTTCCATTTCTTTGTTCTGTTGAAAAAAAGAATAATTTTCATTACTTTGCTTGAAGTTTATATATCAACATGTGCATGTATATACATCTATATGATATATACTGAATTGATAACAATAAACTTAGTGGTGATGACAAATGAAAATTTTTTTATTGTGGTAAGAAAAAGTCATGTTGACAAAAAACAGTTATCTTGTTCCAGTGAATTCATTTAATTAGGCAGACACAGTGATTTTAATATCTTCTTTTTTTTTTTATTTGGAACATAACATTGAAAACAACTGCTTTTACTCTTATATTTTTTGTTTTTACCAACCTAAAGGATTTAAACGAAAATAAATATCTATGAAAAGACAACATTCTGTAGACCTCCTGGGGTCTGCCACATTGATGTGATGTCATCCACAATTTAAATAAATAAATAAATAAATAAATATATTTTGAATGCTCATCTTTATTACAAACACGAATTAACTTACCCATTTTTAAGATAAAACTAATTATTAACAACACAAAAATATCATAGATAAAATTGATTCCCTATTACGAAGAATTTTAAAATTAATACTAAATATTTTTCAAAAAAATATTTCTATTCAAGATTCAGGTCTCAGACTTAAAAAAAACATTTATTCAGAAAAATCTTACGCCTTTCAAAAAGTGAGAGTAGGTCATGATGTTTCTTCCTTTAACGTAAAAAGGAATTTTTAAAAAAGTTAAAGAAAAATGCACCAGTTGGGCTGGTACTGAACTTTTCCTTCACTTTCCTTCATATATTTTTTTCATTGTATCATGAGAGGAGAGAGGCCATGTAATATCAATTAGGAGTATAATGACACACCAGGTCCTTAAGGCAGCAAGAAAGAAGAAAGGCAAGCAGGCACTGTCTCTTCTTGCCTTATGAAATATAGATATTAGTTTTAGAGTTCCTTCTGCAAAGCTGACTGGCTTAAAATTTTGTTGTCTCTCTTTTCTGAGTGCAATATAACTGAAAAGCCAGATTAATTCCGTCTTTTCCTTACACTTGTGGTTCCACAGCCAGAGTGTGAATGAGGCCTTGCAGACAAGTATCCTTCTGAAACAGCCTTGCTTCACCTACCAAATTGTTTAAAGCTATTTCTGCATCATGTTGCTGTGTTTTGCTAACCCTTAAGCAAAAACACAGATGCCATAGGATATCAAGAAAACACCTTAAACTACCCATACTTTTAAACTATCCTTACTTTTTATACATCTCCTATCCTCATTTTCAATTGCAGTTCAATTATTTTACATTAATTTTCCAAGAATTTCAGCTAATTATAAGATGCCCATGTGAAGAGTTTTGGACAAATGATTGAAGTTTAACATCATCAGAAGAAAGTAAAGACAAGACTTCCAATGAAAACTGCTTGAAATAAAATATAATATTGTAAACTAAAAAAAAAACACAAACACCCAAATGCTTCAATGTTTTCAATGAAAATCAATTGTCATTGTTATAGGTTTTGTTCTAACCCTGAAAACAACATCCAAAAATTCAGGATTTGAAATTTATTTTATTTTTTCATTTTTGAAAGAATTTCTTCTTTTCTTCCTACCAAATGGCCTAATTAGTCAATATTCAGTGTCATTAATCCATAGTAAGGACAATTATGATTACAATCTGAATTACTGTTTTCTTTGTTATTAGTCTTCAGCATCACAAAACTTATTGCTTATTACTGCTGTGAAAACCATAAAGGATATTAAGCTTTTAATTGAGTTTCAGTAATATCTAACTCGAGGATTTTCACACCTTTTTCAAGGCAAAGTGACTAACACAGCAGTCACCTACATGTAGTTCTTATTATCAGCAACTCATTATAGCAAGCTGCAAAAATGGGGAGTCCAACTTTGTTCTCTGAAAGGGGAATACCAGTCTTGCACTGTTTAGACCAACCCTTCAGAAACTGCCTCTGAAAGAATCACATGTAGTGTTCGTTTTCCCCAGACTTTTAGCTAACTTAATTGTTGCTTGTTAATCAGCATGGCACATTTCTTTTTACATATACAACTTCAGCCTTCTTTACAAGGGTATAACACCTGTCTAGCACTAACTATTATTTATTTGTATTATATTCTTGCCTGCAACTTCTGTCACAAGCTATGATCCCATTTTAAGTAACACTTCAGAAGCACAGAGCATGATGGAGTCCACCCAGAACTTTACAAACAAGTTTACAAGCTTCACGACTAAGTGATACAGCAGACAGATACAGACTGCCAGGGGACTGCATGCAAATAATGAGACAGTAATAATTAGTGCAATCGTAAGCAGTGCTGTAGAATTCATGGGTGCATTACAGGAAAGGGAAATTTAGGAAGAAATTTACAGGAATCAGCTTTGTGGGTGCTTCTCTCCAAGTCCCTTGAAAGACAGCAGAGAGAAGAGCTACTAGTTAAAGGCAATTATCTCTTGGTTAATAAGCCTGAGGCTGAGGACTGATCAAAGGAGATGTTAAATGGTGAGATAAAAGAAGAAGAATGATAAAGCAAAACTGCCATCTAAGGTTTCATGCAAAGGATTACAGGGCAGAAGAAAATGACAAAATCAAAGTAGAAAACAAGATAAAATTTGTCAAGTCCTGAGACAAAAAAGTAATGGAATTTAGGACACCAGCTGGTAACAGTTTTACCTGTAGAACTGTCAGCTCAAGCTTTAAAAATAAAACAGCCTCATCACAGCAAATGTGTGTGTAGAAGCCTGAGCAATCAGGTAAACATGTACTTAATAGCAGCAGCATTTAGTCATAAAGGGGAAAATTTCAAAAAGAGAATCACTACCCAAACTAAGACCTCCAGCACACCACGGAAGGCTGCCTAACACAGTCTTTTCCTCATGCAAAATGCTCCCTGCTTTATCAACTTCTGACATCACTTCCATCTAGCAACTTGTTGGACAGGGAGTGACATAAAACTGATGGCCTGTCTGGACCTCTTCCAACCTTTTGCAGGTGATGGGCTTCTCTCAACTACATTGATTTCTGAGGTCTATAAGGTATTCCTGGGTTCTCCATCAAAGATTGATTCTATATTATTAAGCTGTCATTCCCTACAAATAATTGGGATAAGGATACAAAAGAAATTTTCCAGAATTCCTACCACATCCCAGAACTCACAAAATGTTCCACATGTCAATGCCTCTTCCCCTGCCTGGAGTCTCTCAGCTTGAACCAAAGAGAAAAGAAAAGCAATTACTGCCTTTAAAATAAAGTTATTTTTTATTATTTCTCTAAATATTCCTGATTCTCTGAATTAAACATAGTTTAGTCTGAAATATCCAGGGAACAACAGTATTCTAATTTCTGATAACACTGGTTTAACTTCTGTATTATATTGAAGTAGTAACTGATATTAGTGTATAGTGTAGCCTAAGGCTGGTAGTTAAAAACTACATATACAGTAAATGCAGAGAGTAAATTCCAATGATAGTTTAGAGTAGGCAACAAAGACTGTGTTAATTTGCAGCTGAAGAGTTTGGACTTCTGCCTTGGGACCGAAGGCAGTTGCAAAAACCCACATTATGGCCACAGAAATTATGACTTCTATCTGGATTGCATAAATTTATAGTAGGTTATGGTCTCCAGCTGACATAGTAGATCAGCAGTTTTAGGAGCTTTAACAGCTAACACAAAGTAGAACAGAAAAAGGCAGAATAATGACTTACATTTGAAAACCATCCTTTCAAAGTAAGGCTAGGATTCTTCCAACATATCAAGGGGACAGAATTGTAGAAATATCTCTCAGTTTAGAAGTTTGGGCAATATATTTTGCAAAATAAAAGTTTAGCTTAGTTTTTAAGAGCATCTTGCCTAATTAAAATGAGGGTTGTATTCCCTTACAGTGAAATTTGTTAGTATTTTTTTTTTAAGAGACATTTAGAAGTTTTCAAATGGTTTAAAGTATGAGCTGGTTTAATATACTTGTGTAACTGTTCTGTCCCTCTGAGGCAGTGAGAGGTACTCCAAACAAAGCAAGGAGCAACATTTCTAATGAGAGAACAGTGATGGTTCACCTTTAGCTGGAGCCAAAGCTTTGTCAGATATGTGAAACCACACACACACACAGATGTACACACAGTCTCCTGAGGTTTTGAAGTGAACATTGCAACATGCAGAGAACTTGACATCAGTGTCTGCTCAGCAGCAGCATCTGCCAGCAAAACAGACCATTGAATCTGGACTTTCTGTTTCACTGAACATGTCTTACTGTCTGTGATCTTACTTGTAGCATATGTGGTTTTGTTTCAAGGGAGTCATTAATAAAGAAAAGGTTATGAAGTGCTGACAGGTTCTCTGGGCTAATAACAGTCCTATTAGTGCACGTAGCACTAAATACATTAGGTTATAGCCTATGCTGCTCTGTAGAAGTCTGTGCAATGCTGGTAACCTGCTTTATATAGCAAATAATATAGGAAAATTAGGTTCCACTGTCCTTATCATAAGATACAGTTTTATTGATATCTCTCAATTAGTAAGTTATCAAATGCTAGTCACACAATTTACACATTATGGTGGAATTTGATCACCACAACAACCTATATTTTTCTTGCAACATAAGAGAAGGTAATGGGCAAGAAAAGTGCATCAGTATCGAAAATTAAATTGAGGACTTTGTCAGCCTAAAATAGGTTTGTTTGAGAAATTGTTAAGAAAATTAAAGATAAATTACTTCCATATTCCAAACTTACGACTATCTGTTTTACAGAAATATGACATCTCTCTGTAGATAAAATCCTCAGTAATTTTGCTAAAACACTTTTTTGCTCTGCTTTGGGAAGTATTTTCTGTTACTCATCACCATTAACCACAGCCTAGATGCAACTTTCAGTGGCTAGAGGCTTTGAAGTTTGGATTTTTCAACAGTTTGTATGACGAAGTTCATCAGACCTTTGTTATTTTGGTTTGAAAACATGGAATTATCTTCCCTTTTTTCCCCATTTATCCTTCTGTGGATGTCTGAAAACTTACTGACAGTGATATTGGCTGGGCAACCACAGCTGACAGGGTAAAGAGAAATTTTTCTTTATTTACAGTGCTTTGCTGAAAGACAATGCTAATTATTTTGTTTCAACAAAAGTGGTAAACAGCACTGCAAAGCCTTATGTTTGTATTCTGAACTGCTGCAGGCACCTGTGGGAAATTTGTGGTTGGGAGACACAACAGAGGAAGGTGACTATCAAACATCGAGAGCAGCAGAACTAAAGGAGTTTTAGAATGAAGAGTGTGATTACTGTTTGAGTAACAAAAGGACAATAACAGTCAGTGAAAATCTTTCCCTTGCCATCTGCCATGTTGCTAACCCCTTACAGTAGTACCTCATACTAGTCCTTTGACTTTGGCTCTTTTCCAAGGTTATGCTGTAATTCTTTCCTGAATCTGCGTGTCTGCCAAGAGATCTGTTTTTATAAATACACAGTTTTGAGTAAGCATAAGCCTGAAATACAGTTAATACTTCAAGTGCAAGTTACGAGCTTGAAAAATCTCAGTCTGCCTAAGTGGTTTGGAGGGACTATCATGAGCTTGGCAGAGAGCTAAGATGATGCTCATAGTTGTACTGAGTGTATTCCATGTACTTAGGGCTCCTAGGCATCAGGAAACTCCACAGGGACCCAGTGTGCTATAATTTGGTGAGGAAAGGCTTTGTGTAGCTTTTGATGAAGTTGTAGCTAACGAAAACAACTAGAAATAAAACAGTGAACAGGACAGGTGGACAGATAAATGAAATGGGACAGGCCTCAGTCATACAAGACAGATACAGATAAAACAGGTTGTAGGAAGAACAATTTACTACAAGGAATACAAACTGTAAGAAAAAACAGAAGTATTAAATTTGTAACAATGGAACATTCCTTCAAGTCACAAAAACAATGAATGATATCTTCACATTTTCTGACTTCTGGTCATCAACTTTGCACTGTTTTTATTCTTCTAACATTGGAATTTAAATTATTGTTTATACAGTATTGGTACACATGAAGTTCTGTAGAAATTGATCCTCTAACACATAGCTTGCAGTCTGTCTAAGTATGCTATTCCAGGATTTCTTCTACACTGCAGAAATTACTTTGGCATTTCTATGTCCAATTTTCGTCCCCCATAACCTTTGTTCAAAACAAAATATTTTGTAATGGAGTTGAGTTGCTACCCTTTTAATAGCTCTTACAGTAAAAAATAGTCATAAGGTTATGATATATGAATATTATACAGAAAATAGCTTCTTTTGTTCCCATAATAACAGTTCAATCAGCTGCAACATTGTTTCAAGTGCATTAGTTACCAAAAACTCTAATCAGATGTTTATTGGAGCCTTCTATTAATTTTCAGATTTTAAATGCATTGATTCAGAAGCACTTCACTCTTACATAACATTGCTTACACCATCAGTATCAGTATCACTGTACTGAAACATCACTTTTGAACAATATCAGTGTTTCATGTTATATTTTTGCTGTAAAAAAATGGCCAAAAAGAGTGACTCTTCAATAACTGTTGCGGTGCCTCTGGGCGTGGCTGGCGGCCCGGCCCAGCCCCACCGTGCCGAGAGCTGCGGGGGCCGGTCCTTTCCCCTCCCCGCACGATGCAGCCGGGAGTGGCGGGCTGTGGGGGCTCCCCAGCTGCCGCGCTGGCCGCGGCGGGGGCTGTCCCTGCCCAGGGGGATAGTTCATTGATTGCTGAGCCATGTGCAGACAGCCGACTGACTGGCCAGTGCCCCTGTCAATCATTGTAATCCTCTGCAGTGATTGGCTCTCTCCCGACTGCCCTTCCCTCGCCTCTGTACTATAACACGCCCCTGACCTTCATTTTGGCCGTCTTTACTGCCCTCCATGTTCCAGTAATAAAACCCTGCTGGCAACAAGCAGAAAAGAGCCCTTTCTCTTCTCTTTACTTCCCTGCTTAAATTAAACCGCTGTGCGTGAACTACGCCTCAACTCTGCAGGAGATTTGATGCTCAGCTCAACTCGGTTTAGAGACTGGATAAAGCCGAAGTCACTTTCTTCAGGACACGAGACCACTGCTAAAGTCTCTGAGTTACTCATGCTTTCTACCCGCGGCAAATAACTAAATGATAGACAGACTCTTAGATTTTTCATGTTCCCAAGTAGAAGAGGTTGAAGTTTCAGGCTACAGATGAAATATACATGATACATTCCTCAGCTAATTATTTGTCGGTATATTAATAAATAACACCAGTCCCTGCAAGGCTATCTAAATTTAGAAGGTTCATGAAATGTAATACATAATTAATACCCTTAGATTGAATGGCTTAAAGGCAAGTGATTTCCTGATCTCATATGAAGTAGAGAGCATTTATCATTGTTGTCCAAGTCACAAATTGCCAGCATGCCTGCTTTTTGGAACTGTATATAAATGTCTCTATCATTTATTCTGGTTCATAGGAGAAAACAGAAAATACATAACAAGCAGAGCTAAATTCATTAAGACCCATGAAGTTGTGTTTATGAATGTTAAAGTTGTAAAATCCAGTATGTACACATAAGGGTAAGGAATTGACATTTGATCATAATAATCAATGAGAGATTTACCACTGATATAACAAGATTGTTGTCAGGTCACAAATACATGTATGCAAATACCTGCATGCAATATTCCCCAGTCATTTGTGCATATGGCTTCATGTTCTTCGATATCTTCACATCATGTTCATCCATAGTCTTTTGGAAAGATGATCCTCATAGCCTCTCACACTCCAACTCTGTCACCCCTGTGGTCTGTGGGCCTCCATATGACCCTTTCCCCAGTCTCGTTCTCTCCTCTTAATGTTTATTTCTACCTGTCCTTATTCAAGTGGGAGAAACCACAGTGTACAGAATTCATTTTTCCCCAGATGCAAAGAAAGTCAGTATTTGGACAGTTTGCTAAATCTTTCTAGAGTGATACACTCTACAATGGCTTTCACATATCTGGCAATTTCTACAGGCAGGACTGCAGATGAAGGCCTAAATTAACAGGACATAGCAGTGTCTTTGTAAATCTCTCCTCCACCTTCTTATCACCCACCAAAGGCAAACTATTTCCAAAAAAAATTTCCAGAGGGCATAAATTAAGTTCTACAATAAAGCTTCTGCTTTGCTATAAAGACATGAATTCTCCTATCTGAATAGAATATTACCTGACTAGGAAGTGTCTTGGGGTGACTGTATCATTTCCCGACAATATTGTATTCCCATCGTCAGCTGTCATTGTCAGCGGAACTTTCAGCACAGGGTTATGTTTCTACAGGGAAGAGAGTGGATTTCCCCCCAGTAGACTGTTTATAAATAAGGTGACTGTCCCTTCTTCCCAGCTGCGGTGGACAAGGTCGGCACGGCAGAGAGGAGAGGTTTTGTTTCCTCTGGTTTTTTTCCCCTTGTCTTTTCGGCCAGTTTTTTCCCTTTTTTTTTTTTTTTTTTTTTTGCATTTCTTCGTTTCCTTGAACCTGTGCCATCTCCTGGGACTGGGGGCTGATTTTTCCAGAGAGGACCGGTGCACGCACACCTCGACCTGTGGTGGAGCCTGTGCCAAGACCTCAGCCTCAGGGACCATCCAACGGAGGGGACTCTGGGACTCTCTGGTGAGGTTTTCTCCCTTTTTGGGGGTTTATAATCTGACATTATTCATTCTCAGGGTTTTCCCAGTTTCTATTTCTGTTTTCTATCTGTGTTATGTATACATGCATATTGTGTGAATAAATAGGGGTTTTTTCTCCCTTTCTCCTGAGAGATTTCTTCCCGAACCTGGTAGGGGAGGGGCTGGTGAAGGCTGCCTTCTATTTGGAAGGGGTTTTCTCCTAAATTTGTCTCAAACAAGGACAGGAAGGCATCCTTTCAATATCAGGTGCCAAAACCAGAGCTCCTTCCTCTCCTTCAGACCTTCTTCAGTATCTTGCTGACCACTGTGGACAGCACAACTAAACAGTCTTTCTTACCATGAACCAAAAAAGCAAACCCTTCACTGATGAGGTTAATTCTCCTGACATCTGTGACAAAATTTGTGCCACCATTTATGTAGTATTATTTACACTATTAACTTGTCAAAGCTCTAACAAGCAGATTGCTTAAAATCTTCTGAAATTTGATAAAGTCTGTATCTCTAATTACAACAAGGATGACCATGTTTATCCTGTCTCTTAGGTTACATGTGACCCACTCCACTCAGAAAAGATAGAGTGGAAGCAGAAAAGTTAGAGGAAATCAAGAATCAAAGGTATCAAATGAAGTTATTAAATTTTGTATCATATAATAAAAGAGGAGAACAAGTAATCATCTGTAGTTCAAGGAAAATGAAAAAAAGAAGACCCAGCTAACATCTCCATAGTTACAAGTGCTGAAATACCAACTTTTGAAACAGAACTACCTTTCAAGTTGCCTAATTCCTTAAAATATTTCCCAAAATCTTTCTTCTGCAATGGAATGTATCTTTGCAATTGCAACCCAGGCCATTTCTTGCCTGTGTGGACAGATACACAGGCAATATTGAATTTAGACTCAGCACCAACAGAGAAGAAGGTCGCCTGGATAAAATCCTGTTTCAGTCAGATGTGTAGCTTTAGTATGAATCTCATCTCTGACTTAACCTGGTGTCCTGGTATCAGCTGGGATGGAATTCATTTTCCTCTCAGTAGCTGGTGAAATGCTATGCTTCAGATTTAGTATGAGAATGATGTTGATTAATAATTGACGTTGTGAATAATGTTTTGGGTGCTGCTCAGTAGTTCTGACCCAAAGTCAATAACTTTTCAGTATCTTTATCTGTCAGTGAGGAGGTTCACAAGAAGACTGCGGGGAGCACAGCTGGGATAGCTGATCCCAATGGGTCAAGGGGATATTCCATCCTGTAGAATGTAATGCTCAGTGTATGAACTGAGGGGAATTGGCCATGAGCCACTGCCTGCTGCTCAGGAACAAGCTGGGCATTGGTCATTGGGTGGTGAAGGAGTGCATTGTGCATCACTTGTTTATCTTGGGCTTTATTCCTCTTTCTCCCTTCTTTTCATTACTATAATTAGTATTATTGAATATTATTTTGCTTAAATTATTAAACTATTAATATCTTAAACCAACAAGGAGGGAAGGGGAGGTGGAGGGGAGGCACAGAAATTAATTGCCAGTTGGAGTTAAGGCATGACACCTGATTTCAGCAGCTATTTTCCTAGCTTTCACATTCATAAATATATTTCACAAATGTTCACAGATTAGCCTGATCAGAAGAAAATTTGTTCCTGTGCTTCTTTTCACTGATTCCTTACTTTCTACCTCAGCAAACCCAATTAAAAAAAAAAAATAAAAACCCAGATTTTAGGTAGGAAATGACCCCTGTTTTCATGCTACCTTCTTGCTGTCTTTACTTTGAAAGAGGTTTTGCCATATATATACAAAGTGGCATTATTCTTTCTATCTCCTCCTTTCTGACTTCTTCAATACCTGTTTGTTTCATGCCTGCAGGACTCTAGTAAAACTAATGACGGCTTCACTATTGTCTGCTACTCAGAAAGTGCTGCCTGCTGAATGTAGAGGCAGACTACAGAGGGAAACAATGACATGCTCTATCAAAGACGTCATCTTCAGTATCTCTGCCTGCTAACTTATCTTGCCAATATTATGGTTGAAATATGTATCATCCTACCTCTCTGCTGATATATTTCATGAAGATCCTTCCTTTTCTTTTGTGGTGCTGAGAGGTTTTTCCATAATTTAGTGCTGGTTTTCACGAGTATTTTCAGAAGACTCTCCTTCTATAACCTATATGTCTATCATTGTTCTTTCGCAAGTAATGTTTTTATCTGTTACCTTTATTTGGCATTGTTATATCAAATAGAATTATTCATTTGTTGTTATTTTTATTACATTTGAATAATCTTATTGTCATGTAAAGAGTTGAATGTGTAAATCTAATATAAACTTATTTGTATTGATTAGTTGCTTCTGCTGCAATGATCTGCTAAATGGTTATGTGGTTTGTACATCCACCATACACCAAATAAACATTGAATATGTAGTTATTTGAAATAAATGCCTGTAAGTCTTGTCAGTATAGAAATAAAGGCTAACTTATTAAAAGCTTTAGAATTACTTTTCCTTTTCTGAAAAGAGCTGTAAGTGTGAAAAAGTCTATAATGCCATTACTTTTTTGAATGCAGAATTTCTTGTTACAACTATTTCAATGGTCTGACAGAAACAATTACAGTAATCAGACTGATCTTGAACATTACGTATTTCATTAAATCATTAAAAGGAAGACATTTTCCCTATAGAACTCGAAAGCAGATTAACATATGTGTTTTCTTAAAGTTATTTCATTTTTATCATTTAAAAGTTGCAAAAATGTCTCTGTGCTAACAGGCCAGAAATGCTTTTCTCACTGTAGGAAGATTTTGTATGAATGCCATATCTCTTGCTTCAAATCATTCTTGAACGTAAAAGTCCCTGTGCACTGATGAAACAGTAAAATTCTTTCTTAAATAGTTATCACATTTTCCAATGTAATGAATTCAATGGTTTAACTCTGGAGATTTTACTACAGAAGTACAGAAATGTTAAGAAACTAGATATTCAGTAGTATTTTCAGAGACACACCTTTAGAGACATCAGCACCTACACGTGGAATGTCTTAAAATTACAAAAGTAGTGTACTGGAAGGTGATGGACCGAGTTCTTTGATCTCTTCTCCTCTTTTTCGTTGAAGGGTAAGATCAGACTCTTCAAATTTTCCAGTTTTGACCCAGGGGAGAAATAGAATGCTTGTTCTGTTATGTACTTGAAAAGAGGAAGATTTATTTAAAGAGAGATTGATGGTTAGCACAGCAAGGAAAGGGCAAGAATAATAACAAAAAATAATGTGAAAGAAAGGTTAACAGATTAAGATATTTTGTTTCAGATTTTTGTACTGAGGCAAAGCATGCCAATTTATTTTTTTGCCTGTCCATGTGTTTTCATTTTGCTTTACTCTATTCCTTAGGAGCATTCAGATCAGCCCTAAATTGTATGTATTGTTTAGCATCATTCATGGAATATTTTCCCTATTCAGAACAGATCTCCAAAAGAAGCAAGATGCTCAATCAAGAAAGAGACAATGCATCACAGAATTGCGATCTAGACAGTGAACAAGTTCATAGGAAAAAATAAGATCATCTTTCATTCAAGCTTCACAATCTATGAATAAAAATTGCTACTTAAAATTTGTTTTACTGCAGCTCCAACAAGGTAAAATAACTTCAGTTAAAAAAAAACCCTCTGAAATAAAATACTTATACAATTTTTCTTAACATCAAATTTGAAAAAAAACTGTCCTATAAAAAATATACTGCCTTGTAAACAGATGTCCTTTTTGCTGAAAAATGAATGTGACAGAAAATTATAAATAACTAATAGAGTTCTTTTTTTAATCAAAAGATACATTTTTTTTTGTATTTATGTTGTGCTGAAAGTCACAGTCACACTATGAGGCAGTGTTTCTTCTCAGACAGATTACATCCTACATACATGCTAGCACTTCAGTCATGTGGTGGATGAACTCTGAGTCAAGGTAGGGCCATACCAGTATAGGTTTACGTATTTTCAAGTGTTGATTTTGACATATGATAAATGGATGCAACTCTTTTTTTTTTCCCATAAAATGCAAATATTACACAGGAAAAGCATGAGTAACATTCATAAGCTAGGGAACACTTGCTTCCATTCTTCATGGGTAGAAATAGGCAAATGGTAGTAAAAAGAATGAAGAGTAATTCCATTTTTTATGCATGTAACTCCAGTAACAGAGGAGCTATTGTCAAGATGACTACCCTAAACAACATTGCAACTTCATAAATGGCAAAAGGAAATCTATGTACTAGCCCATAAAGTCAAGGTTAGAAAATCAATCAAATTGCTTCCTGCAAAAACTGGTTAAGAACTACATAAAATATTTTGAACATTTTTAAGAAGTTTAAAAAAAATAAATCAAAGTATGGAGCAATTTCTTTAATGCCTCCTTTCATAGTATGATCACTTTGTGATCCTGAGTTATCAGTTTACTGAATGTTCTTGAATAGAGATTAAAGTGTAACAAACTACTCAACACAAGCACCCCGTCTGAGTGTTGCCTAAAAGGCTAGCCCAAAAACTGAGGCCAGTCAGGAGCAAGGGAATAAAAGGTGTGTATCTATTTGAAAGGCCTTCAAAGGTACATTTAGGGCAGACAAATCCCCCTCCTTGGGGTATCACCCAAAATGGACAACGAGTCACAAGTTCTCCACACTTTTATAGGTTTGGTCCATTTGCATATCAGCATAGATTCACCAATTAAAACTTTACAATTTCCCCCTAGCTCGCTCTCTTCCCAGACGCCACCACCTCCTCTCCCCACCCCCTTTAGAAGCGTGGGTCTGGGCAGCCTGAATGTCCTTGAAGGGTAAGTACAGAGTGGCACTGTTATGTCTATAGAGAACAGCAACCAGGGAGATATAAAGCATACATGCCAGACAATGCAGGATTTGAAAAATATAAGGGTTAAAACCTAAGGCAACATGAGGACAAGATTTGGATTTAATGTTCAGGACTATGCAGCATAATAAGAGACAGAGATTACTCCTCTGACCTGTTCTAGCATCCTGCATCATATCATTCAATTTCATCCATGGCTGAGAAACCAGGATAGTCACAAGTATTTCACAAAGACAGTTGTACAGTATATTGGAAGTTACACTTGTGATAAAAATTATTATTTACTATTCTTTAGGTCACTCCATAACTTTCTGACAGCGCAATCATATACTGGGTTTTACATAGAACAGCTAAACCACTTAGAGGAATACAATACAACCAGCTGTGAATTTACTCTTGTAAAATTCTTGCATTAAAGATACAAAAATTATTGTATTCAATTTATTATTGAATGTGTATGTGCTTTCTTTTCCTTATTAGTTTTTATCTTATTAGATTTATAGTTTCAGACCCATAATCAATAGCAAGTGCCTGTCTGGAAAACAAATCCCATCGTTAGAATTTTTGGAGGAAGAAAACACTCTCTCACACAAATCTTTTGTTTAGTTTTTTCTTGTTTTTACTAATCTGAAATCAATAACCTATTTGAACCTGGAGCCAAAATTAAGATGTATCCACCAAGAGTGGTGGCCCTCACGTGAAACACAATTTGTGTGTTTCCCGAAAAAGCAGGAGGGAGAGACAGGAGCTCTTCACCTTTTATCTGCACAAGCAACTAATGAGGAATCTGTGAGGAAATACATCTTTTACCATGTCAGTACATATGAGTGTGGTTCACTGGAAGTCTCTGCACCTAGTTCCTTGAGCCTCTGGGGATGGCCACACCCCTGGCTGCTGTACATCATTTCAGTGAGAAAATCAAAGTGCACATTTTCCAAAAAAAAAAAAAAACCTTTACTTTACTCCAGACGACTGGGAACCTGTCAGCAAAAACAAGTCAAAACACATGAGCTAGTTCCAGGTGGCCTTATGCCATTTCCAGGCACAAGGAACTTTCCCAGCTATCTGGACTAACATAGGTAAAAATGATAACCACAATGACAGCTTTACTCTAACCAGACTTTTCTGCATCAACGTTTTTATTGTAACTGCTAGATCAAATACACTAATAAACTTATTTCTAAATACCCTCAAGGGATATCAGGTAGTCACTTCCTCATTTTGCTGGGAGAGGTACATCAAGGAACTTGTTTCATTTCATACAAAAAACGCCAGTACTAGGGTCAGATATATGAGCCAGAAGCCTTATTGCTTGTCTGACAGCCTGAAATGAGCACTTGAAAATTTTATATTGTGCTAATGGCAACAAACATAGCAGCTTTATATCCTTATCAGAGTGATTCCAGATGAAACTATCCCACATAAACAACAGTACTTGCTTAATAAACAAGAAAATGTTGTGCTTGCCTACATTTCCTCTTTCTCTATATTCTTAAAACCTTGTCAGAAGCCATACTATTTTTTCTCAAATAAATACATTGGGACTAGGCAATGAAGTCTCACAGGCAGAGAAACGAAGAGGTGAAATATTAGTGAAATGCTCTACAAAATATTTCATTGATCACAGTTTAAGAATTTCAAATAATTATGTTTTCATTATTGCTGTTCTCTGTAAACAAAACTGCTGTTCACTCATAGTTTGCAATACTAAAAAAGTGCTAATAAAAAACTGGTGCCTTAGGACATATCAGAGCTAGGAAGCAACATACTCAGTTTAATCCAGTACTGAGGCTGTTTTCATCTGACTGGGAATACAGACAGATAAACTTTATACCTGATTAGTGTGTGGGTCTAAATGAACTAAATGAAGTGCCATGTAAGTTTGTCATTTGCAGAATATGTGATATAAAGCTATTCTTCCTGAGGTGTATGGTCCATCCTCTTACATCTTTTCTCAGACTTCTAATTCTTCCTAAGCTCTCTAATCTTCCTTCCTGATCATTTCTAAATTCCTCCAAGTAAATGCTACACATGGTACATTATTTCTTTCTTATTATATCATGGAATTTTTTTTATCTACACTTTCTCATCTAGTATTCGTTGCTTCAGGCTGAAAATCTTCTGCCCTTCCTGCCAACTGCAGCCTTTAAAACACATGGCTGTTTGCACATGCCTGAAATGAGGCAGGGGGAAGCTGTAAACCAAGAGGTTCATGTTCAAACATCTTCAACAAGTAAACCAGATATACAGAGACCAAAATTACACAGACAAGTATTTAATGGGGCATAAATCTGTGCCCACACAATAGAAGTTAAGGTTGAGTGCTCTTTAAAAATGCATTCAGAATAAATCTGAGAGCCAGAAAACAGTAAGTGAATCCTTAAGGTGTCAGAAATAAAGACTCTAAAACTTACAAAAATATATAGTGTTATCAGGAGCACTCAACATAGCCAACTTAATCCATTTAGAACTGTATCTTCATACCATCTTCCTTTTTGCCCATCTGTGCTTGCACAAATCTTTCCTGTAGGATTACAAAATACACTGTCATTCTTGTAAATTATAAATGTCATTAGTGCTAAGCCCACCCAGGTCCTATGTGTGCATAAATCCTAGAAATACGTTTTCCTTTCGCATTGATTTAAGAAGTACTATGTCCATTCTGCATACAGGATGAAAGACATTGATAATTTTTAAAATGGTGTTTTTAAAAGTGCAGCAAAATGGTGTAGAGTAAGTGTCAGAGACTGAAATAGTTCATACGTTAAACATTGTTATGGAGAAGTTTTCCTTATTACAGCAAAACTGTATAAAGAAGTCAGGACCACCACCCTTCCCTGGAGATGCCTAACTGGAACTTTGAACTGTAAGTCAAACTGCTGAGATTAGATAATGGGAATGCTATTGTTCAATCATCTCAAGTCTGAGGAAAAGTAAACAAGACTGTGCATCCACAAGAAAGCCAAACCCAGCAGCTGTGCTGATCATCCCTGGCTGGGTTTGGGGTGGGGGAGGCCACAGCCCACAGCTGAGAGCAGGTCTGCACAGATTTCACCCCAAACTGAGGTGGGGGAGGGAGGCTTTGAGTGTGGCCTAACCTCTGATCAGAGGCAATGAACACCCATCCTCCCTGACTCAGCTGTGGAACCCCCAAACCTGAGAGAGCTACGGGACATTCAAGTGAGGGGCAGCTGAGGGGGTGTCATAATCTATCAAAGACCCNTGCCTGGATTTTCCTACTTAGCCTGAACATATATTAATCCATTGAATTTTATGCTTCTTGGGGGATGCTCACCACCAAGAAGACCAGCTAGAGAGGATCAACAGAACATCATTGGGATCAACAGAGTGGTGATATTTTCTTTAGCCTGTCTCTGTTGTTCTCTTTCTGTCCTCCCCCCCCCCCCCCACTTCTTTCTCTTACTTTCTCTCTCTCTCCCATCTTTACTATCAAATAAAATTCATACTAGTGACACTGGCATATGGTCTTGTTTCACCTTAATTCGGGCAGGAGAATGTTTGAATAACTTTCATAACTTAACCTTAACAGTAAGTTATTGAAATAAATAATACTGTTCATATTTTTTTAATTGTGTCAATGATAAATTATAGGTACTCATTTTTAACATACATTTCTAATTAGCTCTTAGGAGGACTGGACCATATATGCAGACACATCTGCTACCAGAGCTCACAGGATATTAAGTTCCTCTGTATTCATATTAAATAGTTGTGTACTTCTATATTGCAAAACCATGATTTCAATAATAAATTTCAATTATAGCCATATTTTGAACAAGATATCATCTGTGTTTTCAGATGAGCTCTTATTTCTCATAGTTCAATTTCCTGTAATGATATTTAATCTAACTCAAGCACTATAAAAGTAGCTTTTCTGATGGATACGCAATAGTAATTGAAATAGCAACCATTTAGTTTAAAAAATGAGAATTTTAAGTTCATTATCTGTCCCCTGCAGAATATGCGTGGATAATTTAGTCCTATCCATAATTCACTCCTTGAACAAGCCTCATTTGTACTATGAGAGACTATAACAACCATATGCCCTCCTTTTATTTAGACTTTGGTACAAAATAGCTTATCTCTGGCAAAATCAGTTATTGCCTCTCTATAAATTAGATACTCTTTCCTTTTCTTTCGATGTAACTTCATTTGTACATGGGCAAAATTACATGTACATGTTCAGTAATTTTGCTGATATATTTGCTGATATATATATATCATATTTGCTGAGATAGCATTTCTGTCTTGTTCAGTTCTCATTATGAGGCTAAGCTGCTTACAGAATTTTTGTTTTTAAAAAAACACTTTTCATGATCCTAAAAATGCTAATCCATGTGTTCAAGAATAGATGGATATAAAAGTATCTGCCTACAGAATTCAATAGCTTTCAGTAAGATTAGGTCCACTGACTTTAGGGACACTAAAGCAGATTACAACATCCACTGAAGCAAGCAGATATCTCAAGTCCATCAAGCAGACAGAGAATGCCAGGCTCTGAGAGACAGGCAGGCAATCACTGCTCATCTCAGAAGTGAAGTTGGAGCCAACAAACCAGAACTGAAGTGTCTGGAATTTCCTTTTCGTATGTTTAAGTCTTGATATAATAAAACCAGGGTCATCCAATGGAATCACAGAATTCTTGGTGTTGGAAGAAACCTCTGGAGACAATTTATTACAACAGCACTGCTAAAGCAGGGTCACCCAGAGTAGACTGCACAGGATTGCATCCAGGCAGGTTCTGACTATCTCCAGAGGAGACTCCAAAACTTCTCTGTTCCAATGCTGTATCACCTTTAGAGTAGAGATGTTTATCCTCACATTCAGAAAGAATGAAATGACTATGACTAAATAATTCCTTAATACTTCTACAGTCTGTAGTTGTATAGTAATCTACACTCTAAGTACAGATGTGCTCAAAATCTCCAAAATGCAGGTTGAGGTCTAACTGAACCAGAAAAACTCACTAAGTCTGTAAATAGAAAGCAAAAAAGACAGCTTGTGTAAAACAGTTCAGGCCTACAGGCTTCATCCAGTTCTAAAATGAATAAACCAGTGACATAAAAGGTTCTTACTCACTTCCCAATTTTTTTTTTAATACATTTTTAATGTCTGACGCTGGAGAAAAAGCTGTTGCAACTATCCTTTTGTCATCTGCAGTTCAGTGTTGATATTGATACGAGAGTATTGTGATATTGATATGAGAGTACTGTCCACTGTTTACCACAGGTAACTATGATTGTTTCCTTGTCCAGATGATGGCTGGAGTTCATAACACTGTAATATCTTTTTTCCATTCATTCCTTTGTTTAGTGACAATATAAAACTGCAATTGTTTTTCCCCAGAAAATCAAACTAGACTGTACTATACTTGTAATTCAACACAAGCCAAAGAAAATTAAAATCACCAAAATATGAATCTCATCAAACTTCCTTCTTCCAAATGCAAGAGTTCAGAGCCCCTGGATCAGTGCTTCCTGTGGTGCCCAATGTACCCTAGAGTAAAATGGACTCTGCCAGGAAAGATCCCAGAGAGACCTAATAGACATCCATCTGAAGTTTAATAATTCCCAAGGAATTCCACCTTCTGTGAAACCAACGTGTCCTCAATCTAGGCACATTCTCTTTTGTTCTTGTTTACATTAAATTCCCAGAAAGACTTATCTACACTGCTAATATAAAACATGAGATTATAACAAAAATACTTAATACAAATGAACATCATTTTCTACACAGACTGACAGCTGAAAAGGAAAGACATTTGTCTTGGTTTTGGGTTTGTTTTTCTGTTTCTTGCACCTCTTTATATTAGAATTCCCTCCTGAATCACAGTCTGATTAAAATTTATTCCTTTCTTTTCTTTTGTCTTAGTGAAATAGAAGTATTACACTTTTTACATAAATGATTGTCCACAACCTTCCCCATATACTGAAAACAAAGAAAGCTTTTCTATTGATTATTCAGTACAATGGAACTGGTTTTGTATAAAATCTTTTATGTATCAGTAGAGAATTTTTTTATGTGATAACTTTTTACATAAGCTCAGTATTTTGAATGCAGCTGAGGAATCACTTTGCTATTTATTCAATAATTTCTATTTTTTTCTATTTCTATTTTCTTTAAGGAACAAAAGCTTTCTCCTGTTTGCACGATTTACTAGCAAAAAATTCATCTGCTACTAAGGACAGGAAAATTGACAAAGCTCAATGGTGAAAATGTTTACTGTGTCCTGAAGACAGAAGTACACTCTCAAAAATATTTATATGGCTTAATACCATTTTATATTCCCACAATAAAATCAGTACTTATTTCATCATGTTGAGATCAGTTTATAACTTTCTAATTAGGTATACTATCACTAAATCCAAATTAATTTTGGAATCTTTCCTGAAAAATATTTTTAAATGAAACCTTTGTGCTTTATGCTATACAGCACTTATCACAATTTCAGTGTAAATCACTGAGAATTGACTGCTTATGTAACTGCTCTGTTGCAGATGTAACTAAAACCAAGGAAGAAGTGCATTGTCAAGGTCCAAGAAATAATCACACCAATTTTCCCACACCTGGACTTTCAAGGTATTTGAGTTTTTCAAAATTGAAATAACAGATAACATAGTAGATTTCTGTAGATTTTCTACAGCTTAACTAGAATAGAAATAGTCCAAATTAATACATTTCTGTAACATTTTAGCCTTAGTCTACTTCCATTCTCTGTACTTCTACAATGCTGTAATAGATGGAAGGAATAAAGCTGTTAAAACTTAGATATTCCTTCAAGGTAATTTTCAGATAAGATATTTCTCAAATAAATGCTTCCATCAAAAAATATATTCACACCCCATCCCTCCAAAATTTATGTTATGTCTTTATTATGTAGGTCCACCATGAAATTTGTGACAGGAAGTAGTAAAAGCTCTGAACATAACATGTCATGAAAAGAAATGAAGAGGAAATCAGAAATCAAGGAATGAAGAGAAAGGAAAACAAAAGAAAGTAAATACAAAAATATGAAATGAAATTGCAAAATATGAAAATCCTGATGTAAAATAAATGGCATGGAATGGAATAATAGGAAGTGCATAGAAATGAGCTAAAAATTTATTATTCTTTTCATTGAAACCTTGAGAATTCATTTCCATTGATGAAATGAAAAACTATAAATTACTGGAACGGTAATGAAATGAGAAATAAAGAATGAATGGAAAGGAAAAGACAGGAAATGACACATAATCATATGAAATGAAAAGGCAAAACCCGAAAATTCTGAAATTAAGTAAAAGCAAGCAAATGGAATGGAATGGCCAGAAGTGCAATGAAATGGAGCGAAACATTATGATATAATTATAGTTGAAATCGTAAGATTGTATTTACTTTAATGAAATTAAAAAAAATATTCCATGGAAGGAAACAAAACCACAAAATCAGGGAATGAAGTGAAATGAACAAACAGAATAGCATACATGATGAAATGTAATGTAATTTAAAAAAAAAAAGTAACCTCTGAAATGAAGTGAAAAAAATGACATGGAAAGGGAGAACATAAGATGCATTGAAAAAAACGTAAAATCCAAAATAATACACACAGAAATTTCTAACACAGAGAATGAAAAAAAAATGAACAGAGAGAGAAAGAAATATTATGAAAACAAACGCACATTAAAAAAACCCACAAAAATCAAAGATGAAGTGAAAAATATGAAACGCAAGGGGATGACATGAAGTGCAGTGAAATGGACCCAAACTTGCCCCAAACGATCCTCACTTAACTCACAGGATTGCCTTGCCTGTAATGAAATGAACAATTTCATTTCATGACAGGAAATAAAATCCTGTGACCAGGGAACAAAGTGAAAGGAGCACATGAGAGAGGAGATTTGATGAAATGAAGTGCAGATGAAAAATCCACTACAATTCTGAAATGGAGTGTAAAAAATATTCCGGGCAATGGGACGACACGAGGTGCAGGGAAAGGTTTCAAAAAGCATCCCAAAAACTCTCCTGGACGTCTGGAAGTCAAGGAATGAAGCGAAGGGAACAGAAAGGACAGGATGTCAGAGGAAATGAAATTCAATTGAAAAAAAAGCAAGCAAATCTGGAACTGAAGTGAAAACTATTAAATGCAAGGGGATGACATAAAGTGCAGTGAAATGGACCCAAACTTTCCCCAAAGGATCCCCATTGAATTCACAGGATTTCATTTCCTTTCATGAAATTCTTTTTTTCATAAAAGGAAATAAAGTCCTGAAATCAGGGAACAAAGTGAAAGGAATGCACAGGAGAAGAGTTTTGATGAAATGAATTGGAGGTGATAAGAATAAAGAAAATTCTGAAATGAAGTGTAAAATTTAACTTCAATGAAATGACATGGGGTGCAGGGAAAAATTCTGAAACTTTTTCATAAAATTCTCCTTGTTGTCCGGAATCGTGGAATGAAGAGAAACCAACAGAAAGGACAGGACATGTGATGAAATTAAATGCAATTGAAAAAAAGAAAGCAAATTCAAAGCTGAAGTGAAAACTGTGAAATGCAAGGGGATGACACCAAGTGCAGTGAAATGGACCCAAACTTGCCCCAAATGATCCTCATTGAATTCACAGTGTTTTACTTCCTTTTCTGAAATGAAGAATTTCATTTCAGGAAAGGAAATAAAATCTTGAAATGAGGACAAGGTTAAATGAACACTGGGGACAGGAATTATGATGTAATGTAATGCAATGGAAAATAAATTTTTGTGAATTGAAGAGAAAACCACTAGATTGAATAAGATTGCCTCAGTTGCAGTTGAGTGGACTGAAACTTTCTAAAATGATACTCATTTAAATCTTGAATTCAGGAAATAAACTGAAATGAACAGACAGTAGATGACATATGATGCATTTAAAAAAAAAAAAAAGAAGAAAATAAAATTCTGAAATGTTGTGAAAACAATGAAATTGAATGGCATTACATCTGGTTCAGTGAGATGGTCCAAAACTTGCTTGAGTGCTACACATTAAAATCAGAAGTTTTAATTTCCTTTCATGAAATGCAAATGAAATCTCAAAATCAGTGAATGAATTGAAATTAACACATAGGAGAGAAGTTATGATGAAATGAAATGCAATTGACAAACAAATTTTGAAAATAACTGAAACCTATTGATTGAAATGGGATGACTGGAAGTGTAGTGAAATTGACCAAAACTTGCCAAAATGATCCTCATTGAAGTCACAAGTTTTTAATTTCCTTTCATGAAATAAAGTATTTTCATTTCATGAAGGGAAATTATATCACAAAATCACAATACAAAGTGAAATGAACATACAGTAGAGGAATTACTTTGAAATGAAATGGGATCCAACTAAAAAGAAAATTTTGAAATAAAAACTTAAGTGGAAAGGGATGACTTGAAATTCAGTGAAATGGACAGAAATTTGCTGAAATGCTACTCATTGAAATTGCAAGNGAAGTCACAAGTTTTTAATTTCCTTTCATGAAATAAAGTATTTTCATTTCATGAAGGGAAATTATATCACAAAATCACAATACAAAGTGAAATGAACATACAGTAGAGGAATTACTTTGAAATGAAATGGGATCCAACTAAAAAGAAAATTTTGAAATAAAAACTTAAGTGGAAAGGGATGACTTGAAATTCAGTGAAATGGACAGAAATTTGCTGAAATGCTACTCATTGAAATTGCAAAATTTCATTTCTTTTCATGAAATGGAGAATATTCATTTCTGAAAGGGAATGGAATCTTGAAATGAGGGAACTAAGTGAAATGAACACACAAAAGAAGAATTAAAATGAAATACAGTCGAAAATATGAAAAGAATTGTGAAATGGATTGACAAGTGTTGAGTAGAATGGGATGACATGAAATACAGCAAAATGGACAGAAAGTCAAAATGATACTCATTGAAATAGTGAGATTTCATTTCCTCTCGTGAAATGGAGAATTTTCATTTCATGAAAGAAAATGAAATGAGAAGTCAAAGAATTAAATTTAAGAAAAAGACAGGAAAGAAATACAATTACATGAAATGAAATTGTAAAATCTGACAATTCTGAAATTAAGTGAAAACAGTGAAATGTTTGGAATGGAGTGACAGGATGCGCATTGAAATGAACCTCAAATTAATGATGCAAACATACATAAACTGGGTATGTTTAGCTCATTATCAGTAAGAATAGTACTTTCTTTTTGTTACCTTTCAGTATTTTCTTCTCTGTAAGGTCAGGAGTATTTCTGAAAAGACTGGTAAGTATAACTTTACAATATGGGTGATGTAGTGGTATGATTTAATTTTATTGTATTATTATAAATAATGGAGATTCTAGAGCCCTTTGGGTTTATTTAATGAAGAAACACCTGAAAGGCAACTGAAACCTATTATTTGTATTCTGATCACGGTGTTCAAGAAAACACTGTGTATGGACAATACTTTCATTTACCTGGGATCTTGACATTTATGGACTTTCTGGATGTCATAGGATGGATAAGTGGAATCAGGTCCACATTATCTGAAATTATGGACATACTTCTTCAATTCCTTTCTCTCTGCTTTTTTCCTCACTTTCAAACTCCACTCACCTCCTGAAAACAGTTCTGCATATTTTTACCATTAATAAACAGAAAATATATCCATTTTAGATGAAGAAATATGTGTGGAAATAATAATTCTCTCTCAGTATCTAAGCAACAGAAATCATACAATTCATGCTAACTGACCTACTGAAGTCAACAGAATTAGAAGTGGAAGGAAGGAAAGCAGATTTTATTGATAATCTGGATCATCAGAAGAGAAACTTCAGATTGTGGTCGCTCAAACTGAGGGGGAATTATTAAATAGTTAATAAATAATAATTAAATATTAAATAAATTCAACATACTGATTATTGACTAAAAATGTATTACCTCAAGTCAACAGAAATGGCCACACTGTTATAATAAAGATTTGCCATGAATTTTGTGCTAGGACTTTTACAGTCGTGTATCTTTTTAGAGCACAAAATAACTGTGCTTTCCTTGTGTCCTAATAAGTTACCAATAATGTTCCCAGGTAGCAATCCCCACCTACACTGGTTAAAGAATCTGATTCAGAGATGGATGATTCCCTTGTGGAGACCTAGTGGTTTGGATTCCCCTCTAGCCAGTTAGCATGAATGCATAAAGCTAAATAACAGTCATATTACATTCAGAGTTGATGACCGATTCTTGCTTTGTTTAGATATTTATAACTACATTAATATCTGAATATCACACAAGTTATCATTTATTTATTTTCACAACAGTCCTTAAATAGAAAAGTGCTTTTTTCTTCTATTTTGCTTCTGGGAAATGAATAAAAGAAATACTGAAAATTAGATCCACAGTGGGTCTGTATTGCCAGTCAAAACTCAGAGCCTGAAGTTAGACTCATTATCCCTTCTAGAAACACAGGCTTCATGAATGCCAGAAAGGATACAGGGAATTACTTGTGCTAGCTGAGAAGGAAATGCCTGCAAGTGTTTGAACTTTGCTTGAGCATCCTAATCGTAGAATAGAATCACAGAAATGCAGATACTCATCCCATGACCCAGGCAAGAGAGCACTTGTCCTGAAGATTATACTAAGTGCCATCTTCCTGCTTGATGAGAGTATTTGATCTCAGCTTTTTTATATCCCAGGAGAGTACCTGAACACCAAATCTGCCAGGCATTTCTCTGAAAGGAATTTCCACTGAACTTGTTTCACATGTATAAAAAAGTCACCCTTAGTGCCCAAAAGAATCTCTTAAATATGAAGTTCTGCAACAATTTTTGTGTCTTTTAGTCTATGTACTCCAGTGAATGATTCTTAGTAAAATGCAAAAAATTTTCAACCAAGCAGGCTGAGGCAATATCTTTAGAGTCTGGGACCAAGCCAAAATAGAAAATGTCTAAATTAGGTCAATGGAGAGCTCTCTAACCATTGGTTTTGACTCTCAAAGATGGTGAGAGGCCTGAAGTGATACAAGACAACTTTTAGACTGACTTCTCTAGATAACATCTAGTTCTGGGAAACATGCTTTAATTTCAGTGTAAGGCAGGAGTTAAAACAGTTCAGTAGTAGAAGATTATTCAGCCACTTGACCGTCTAGAAATTCAGATTAATGAAAACATGGAGTATGTTTCTCCATAGTACAGTATTGCACAACAGAAAGAGCACCACTCCCTCTGCAGGGCAATTCAGCTCTGGCAGAGCTGTGAACAAGTATGGCTTTTCTCTAGGATTCCACACAGTTCATTAGGAATGAGCTCAAATACTTGTGCATAAGCAGCAAATTCACTTTTTTTCCCTGGATTTATCCTCTGGAAAAGACAATGAGGCATACTCAACAGCCAACTAACCACGGATTTATTGAACTCAACATCTTAAGAATATGCACACCAAAAGAGAAAAATAAGAAACTATAGCTCATTACAAGGCATTAGAAGTGACAATGAAGCACAGTGATTTGTTATCATAGAACCCCTCTTCATCCTTTAGTCTTCATATCACTGTGGTTATGTTAGGTCTCTTTATCCAAAACTTCTTAACAAATCTTTTGTGTTCAAACCAAAAGAGGTACTTATTATTTGTGTTTTAAATGGAAATAGCAGATACAAAAATGCAGGATTGCCAGTTAAACTTATCCCCATTCAATCCTTCTTTGTTATCACACAAACCAGAAAACACCTTTTCCTCTTTTAATCAAAACTGCAGGTGGCACTAGTAACTCTTGTTTTTCTAAGATGCTGAGTGCCAATGATTCAGACTGCATAATCGGAATTGGAAAGGAGGATCTACACTTCAACAAGTCTGCACCAGGAAAAGATTCCAAATTAGCTGATTCTCTTGTATATCAGGTAGCCAGCTGAAAAAAATAGCAGACAATTCAGCCTCTGAGGCATCAGGCAACAATGGAAGTGTCCATTTCTTCTGTAACCAAGCAGCTGTTGAACAGTTTTTTGTACATATATTTCTTACCAAGCTTATAACTGAGAATAGAAAGACTAGGCATCTGCCAGTGTATGTTCACACTTTTCAAGATGAATGTACATGAAATATTAGAAAATTTAACCATGCTGTTAAAGTAAATATTTCTGTGTTTGACACTCAACCTGGAATGCATTGTTTCACTTCACTACCATCATTGCTGAAACATTTCACTTTTTTTTCTCACTATTTCCACTTCTCCTCAGTGGAAAAACCTAATTGAAATTCAGAATAATGTTCATTGATAAAATGAAAAAACACTAATCAAGGAATTAGATGATTATATCGTGCAGAATAAATAAACCCTCTAACCACTTCAAATCCTTACTATGATTCACTAGCAGAAAGGGAGCTAAGAAACAGCTCTGTTTAGTCTTAGCAGTCAAGAGTCGAGGTGCATGTACATGATTACTGATTTATTAAGGCTTGTTAAAAGCTTCTCCCAGAGGGCACAAACACCAAGAGCCTTTTGACTAAATTCACTAGATGATCCCTAAAAGTCACACATTTTTTCATTCTGAACTTTAGCTGTTGGAGAATGTCTAAGTTATCATGAGCACAAAGAAAAATACTTGTATACAAACACTTTGCCTTTGTCCTCTCTGTAGATGTGTCATTCAAAACCATACAACTTCTCAGAAAAAAAGTAGTTGAAGGAAGAAAGGTTAGTGACAAGTTCCTCTCTCTGTTAAAATTTATGGGAAATATTTTGATTTCGAAGGGTTCTCAGCATTCTGAATGCAAATACTTTTGTAGGAAAGAAAATTAATTTTTTTTTGCCTTTACTATATTCCAAAATAATGCTGCTTTCTGAATGAACTTATCTCTTTTGTTTATCTTGACAAAGGATAAAATACCAGTTGCAAGAGCAGCCTGAAGAATTTATGACTTACTGTGCTACTTTGAGCGGACAGCTTACTGGTCTGAAGAAGAGAGGACCTCCATGTGAAAAAGAATAAGGCAGTAGAGTAGTACACAAAGTACTCATTACATTCTTAGATCCCCAGTTTGAAATATTCAGCACTTATTCCCCTCCCGTGAGTGCAGGCCAATCTAGAACGCAATAGGCACATCCTTTTGAGTAAATTTGCCAGTGCCAGCCACATGTCAGGGAAGATTAGTGAGGCAGAGATGCCAGCCACCTCCTCTGACATCAGAGGTCAGACAAAGGAGAGTGCGACAAAAGCTAAAAAGTATCAACCCTACAATGATGATGTGGCTGACCTGGCACACCTACTATTCCCATCACTTCTCAGTTCTCCTTTTATTGGCATTACCCGCTGTGAGAAGAGTCTCTCTGGAACTAGCAGCTTCATTTTGGTCTGAAGAAAATAATCATAATATGGAAAGAGTCAATCAGACAGAGTTTGCAACTCTGCAGACTCAGGAAACTGAATAGATATTCCAAAGGTTAGAATAAGAGTTCATCAGACATTTCAAAACTTAGCAATTATTACAGAGGGGAGAAAGAGAAAGTCATTCCCTCTCAGATTTTTTTTTTTGTACATGGGAAGTTATATGGTCACAACTTTTCTTCTTGTCTTTGAAAACTTAGATTCAAGCGAAGTACCAAAAATAGAATCACCTCAAGTCTCCCTTTACTCTTCATATTCATCAAAACTCACAGAATAAAGGTATCTTATTTGCAAACAGAACTCTAAGCAGAGATCACTAAAGCAACTGTTGAGATGCATCATTAATACATCATTTTTCTTAACTATTTATTCATGTCAGTTAGATACGAGCAGCAGGATAATGCCATTTAATCAACATATTTATATAAAGAAATTGCTAATTTCAATATTATTTTTAAGGTTCTAGAGAGTGAGATGGAAGGAATTGGCTGGATATTGCATATCTATTTTTAATTAACCCACTGCAGAGGTTATCTAAACAGAGTAAGCCTTTCTTGCTATATATTGTTGAGCTCAGAGAAACAAGTGCTTTGTGCTCTCTGCTGCCTCTGCAGAATTAGTCCATTAGCAAGCACTATTTCTTCAGACCTCACTGGTGCTCTTTCACCATATGTCTGTGCTGCTGTTTATGAAGGCAAATATTTTCATATCAGTTCAATTCAGGTTAAAGAATATAGTTTACAAATTAATATCTCTTAAGAAGATAATGTATGTTCTTGTGTGTTAAGTTATTTATCTCTGGGTAAAAAAAAGAACAAGAATCTGTAAAGTCCTAGCTTTCACCTTCTAAGATGCAGTAAGTCCTTACAGTAACTCTCTATTGTAGTAAGCAAAAGCAGGATGCATAAGTCAATTTTATTTCAAATATTTATCATATTTCAAAATAACTTGTTTTACAAGTTAGGCATATGCCCTGGATTTCATTCACCTGGTTGATTTTTCTTTTCAAAGCTCATCTCTGGAATCATCTCAAAATACTCTGTTCATGATTACTTGTTAATTAATTGTCCTATAACTTCCTTTCTCCATTTGATCTTTTAGCGGTCTCAAAAATCCCCAAGGATGCATATAAACAACTTCTAACATGGGGAACATTCATAGAACTTCAAAATTGCCTTTCAAATACCTAACCACACTTTTACTCTAAGGTAAAATTTGAAAAATCAGCTCAATTTTTCCACATGCATATCAAGTTCCTTAATGCTGCTGCTGAGATACAGACAGGTTTATTTGAACTGTAAACATGAAACACACTGGCACAGGAAGTAAAATTATGTTGATTGTACATGCTCAGCAAGAACTCTCATAAGAAGAACTCAGTAAAATTGCTTTTATTTGCTTATATAACAGATGATAACAGGTAAGCTTGCCACAAAATATTTAGTAGGTGGGTTTAAAGGAAATATGATTATACTCATAACAGCAGGTATAATGATGAGTATCTATAATGATGTGTCTCACCATGAAAATCCTAATAATCTCTACTTCTATAATATTTTAAAATCTCTCAATTTAGCTGCCTTTTTCCTTTGATTAAATTAATTTTGAAGAAGATAGTATTGACATGATAAAACTAAGAGCACACAGACAGATTAACCATAAGCTACTCTGATTTTATTATAACATGGAATCTAGAGGTTATCTTGAAGGAAATGCTAAATTGCAGCTTATTTTCCCAGCACTACCTACAAGCATCAGTACATTTTTATGCTTTTCACCCCTGTACATCAGCAGACACAATCTATTGACAATGGTTTTTTGCAGGTTTCTTTTTTTTCAGCATACATGATTGTGCATTTGTCTGCATGCACCATATAATTAATATACTCACAGATAAAGATTTAAAAAATGAAAAAATGTTTTAAAAGAGAACAAAGTTAAGAAACAATCAAAGCAGATGTGAGTATGCAAAATTCATAACTCAAACAAAATAGAAGAGATTTTGAAATCAGACAGGAGTTTGTTTGTTGTGGAAACATCTGGAAAAATATATTCTCTTAATCTTATCTTCTGACATAGATGAAGAATTTTGCAGCAGTGAAAATAATAGGGAATGTCATAACTAGAGACATGAAAGAACTTGGTTTGGAAAATCCTTATTCAGTGTTAAAAATGGCAAAGTATAGGCAGTTAAAATGGAATTTCATCATTCTCACCATATATCTAACTAGAATTTGTGCAACAACGGGCACTTGTAATAATAAACATGTGGAACTATTTGTCATGTCTCTTCATCCACAACTTCACAGGGTGCCCAGAGAAGCTGTGGATGCACCATGACTGGTGCATCACTGGAATTGTTCAAGGTCAGGCTGGATAGGGTTTTGAGCAACCTGGTCTAGTGGAAGATGTTCCTGTCCATGACCAGTAGGGAGGGCTGGCAGAGAGTGGGGTGGAGAATAGGGGGAGATTTGGACTAAGTGATCTGTGAAAGTCCCTTCTATTCTGTAAAGTGATTGTAAAGTAAAATGATTCTCTAAATCATTCTGTAAGTCTATTTATGTTTACCTGTGGCTCCTTTTAGTTATTAGTGAAATAGATGTATTGCACTCATAGAGTTCCTAGCCAAGAGAAATTATAAACTTCTTATTTGACATCCTGTGGATATCTTGTAGCAGTGTCCTAATTCATAACAGAGGATTCTTGGCTGTTATTACAATTTCTGCAAATAATCATGATGGTTGCAAATGGTAAGAGCCCTATAATAGTTGTACAATGAAATGCCAAA
Organism: Climacteris rufus; assembly: GCA_013398175.1. Lineage (NCBI taxonomy): Eukaryota > Metazoa > Chordata > Aves > Passeriformes > Climacteridae > Climacteris > Climacteris rufus. The sequence continues at coordinate 1,913,836 of VZRZ01002841.1, forward strand.
GAAAGTCAAGGAGCAGCAACAAAACACTCAGATTTTCTCTTTCTGTATAAGGGAACTAAATTTTGGCTGTGGGTTTATAAACTTGAATATTTCATTCTGAATTATGGTCCATAACTCTTCCTCTGTGTCCAATTCTAAATTTAATGTTGAACAAAGATGATCACTCAGAAATCTATTTATTCCTTGATGTCACCAGTAAGGACTTAAAATCCACAGAAAAACTGATTTTGTGTGCTGTTTTCCTATCCCTAATGACATCTCCACATAATTTTATAATTATGGTACTCCCCCCAACAAACCCTTATCATTCCTTGTTTCTGCTTACACAGATGCTGTGGTTGTCTATTTTTACACTCATTCTTACTTGGAGATTTGCCCACAATTAACAACTTTGTCTGTCTGTTAGCAACTGAAGGCACTTTCCATGTCAAATTCCACATTTCTGAGTCCAGAGCACTTTCCAGTATGAGAAGGTTTTTAAAGGATATTTCAGTTTGACTACCTTTATTTGTGTTTCTGAAAAGTCCATTTCTTAATTTCTGAGCATCCATTTTGAGCTAAAATAAACAAAAAAAAAAAAA
>VZRZ01002841.1:1914454-1941300 GCA_013398175.1 Climacteris rufus
AAAAAAAAAGGAGACAAAATAAACGGATCTACTTAAAAAAATTACATAAGTTTAAGCAAAAAAAAAGGTTCTCAAAGATCATCGAGTCCAATTCCCAGCCCTTCACAGCACCGTTCCCAGGAGTCACACCACGTGCCTGAGAGCATTGTCCAAATGCTTCTTGAACTCTGTTAGGTTTGGTGGTCTGACACTTTCCTGCGGAACCTGTTCCAGTGAACAAACACCCTGGGAGAAGAACATTTTCCTAATATCCAACCTAAACCTCTCCTGACACAACTTCAGGCCATTCCTTCAGTTCCTGTCACTGGCCATCACAGAGAAGAGATCAGTGCCTGCCCCTCCTCTTCCCCTCATAGTCATAGACCGCAATGAGGTCTCCCCTCAGTCTCCTCTTCTCTGTTGATGAACAGATCAAGTGACCTCAGCCACTCCTCATACAGCTTCCCCTTAAGGCCCTTCACCATCCTCAGGGCTTACTTTTGGATGCTTTCTAATACTTTAATGTCTTTCTTATATTGCAGTGAACAAAACTGCACACAACATTCATGGTGAAATTTACAGCTGTAGAAGAAATTTCTTTTGTAGTAGATATGTGAAGGGTTGAAGTGAAACTTCATCCATCTTGCATTGAGAAAATTTTCCAAATAATGCAACTTACTTTTGACAAAACTTGAAATGCCAAGTGTCAGATAATTGATGCTAAACTGGAAAGAGGGTCTTCAGAGAGATAACATGGCCTAAAAAACTGAAGGCTTTATAAATCAATGCAAGAATCCTGCAGCAGACCTGACAGTGCAAAGGGAATTAGCAGTTCACCAAATAATGATGTAAAAGACTCTGCAATGGACACATCAAGTCAACAGTCAGGGACATTGACTGAACCAGGTCAGCCCAACAGCATTTCCCTGAAGGACAGGGAATTGTCAAGTTCGAAGGTGAAATGCTGTGCCAGGAGCTCAATGGTTTCATACAAAACCAACAAAAATAGAGACAGAAGTTTTGTCTCTCCCAGCAAATAGAAAAATAAGGATGTATATCACCATCTGGAATGCGGAAAAGGGGCACCCTCATTGTGGAGGATTGACCTTGGCTGAATGCCAGGTACCCACAAAGTCACTTTATCACTTGCTCTCTTACATCAACTGAAAATGGGGAGAAAAATATGACAAAAGCCTTATGAGGGTTGCAGTCAGTTCACCACATGTACTCTCTCACTCCTTTCCCCTCACTGTCTTCCTCTTTTCAGCATGGAGTCCCTACTATAGGAGACAGCACACCATAAACTTCTCTGAGTCCTTCCCACAAGCTACTGCTCCAGCATGCATCCCTTCCACAGAGTGCAGTCCTCCAGTAACAGACTGCTCCAGCATGGAACCACCAAAGGGCCACAAGTCCTGCTAGCAAACCTGCTCCAGTGCGAGCTCCTTTCTCTGTGGGGCCATGGGTCCTGCCACGAAACTGCTCCAGTGCAGGCTTCCCATGGGGTCACAGCCTCCTTTCAGACATCCACCTGGTCTAGCATGGTGTCCTCCATGGGCTGTAGGTGGATCTCTGCTCCACCGTGAACCTACATGGGCTGCAGGGGAACAGCGGTTTCACAGGGGAATGAATCTCTGCTCCAATGCATGCAGACCTCCTCCCCTTTTTCCTACTCTGACCCTGGTATCTACAGGGTTGTTTCTCTTATGTGTTCCCACTCCTCTTTCCTGACTGCTGTTGCACTGCAGTTTTTTTCTCCTCTTAATCATGCTTATCGCAGAGGCTCTATCATTGTCACAGATGAGCTCAGTCTTGGCCAGCAGCAGGTTCATCTTGGAATCAGCTGGAATTGGCTCTATCAGACAAGGGGGAACCTTCTGGCATCTTGTCACGAAAATCACCCCTATAGCCCCCCACTACCAAAACCTTGCCACATAAACCCAATACATTCATCTAGCTTGCAACTACATCCGAATATAAAAATGTAATAAATCAATAGGGAAGTGCAGAAAGGAAGAACTTTGCTGGTTTTGCTGCGGTCTTGGAACAACGTATAAACTCAAGATGACATCTAAATCTAAGCTACTGTGAATCAGATTTTCTATACTCATAATTTAATTCTATAGTGAAAATAAGTAGATCATTTCTTTAAAAGTATTCATTATTTTCAGGCTACTCTGCTTATCATAATAAGAGCAGTAATTGCTTGACATAGGTTAAAGCACTATGTCTCCCTCATGTGTGGATAATAAATACTGAACTGCTCCACTAAGACTTTACACTCCATCTCAGCTACTTGTCTAACTGCTGCTCAGTTTAGAAAGTATCACAAAGCACCCATTCCACATCTATATCATTATACAGGACATGAAATAATTTCCTGTTACCTGGTAACAAACTTAAGGTCCTTCTTGTGTAAGATTCTGTCTCCTGTACTAGACTTCTTCAAGAGAAATCTTTAGAAGAAATGATCTAAAGTATACTACTGATACCACAGACAAATTAAAGCCTATGTAAAGAGGTGGGGGAAGGGAGAGGAGAGGGGGAAAGCTTTACTGATACATATTTTCAAATTTAAAAGTTGCAACAGAGAAGCCAAGGACAGAGAAAATAAAAGAGAAAACAGATCCTAAAACCTCCTCCATCATATCATTTCTGTGTAACTTTGGGGAAGTTCCATATCTTCTCCACACCTCCAATTCCCAAGTGAAATAGCATAACAACTCTTGCAGCATGTTGTTCAGAAACTGAGGAAAAACTAGGAATACAAATAAGACAGATAGGCAGACTTGCAAGGATGGATAGACATTTAACCTGAAGGAGTTTAATGAGGTGTTACATTTACAGGTGTTTATAAATCGAATTAGCCTAAACTAAATCAGAACCTGCAGAAATTAGAAGTGGTCTGTCATTAATATGTATATTTTTAATATATGCAAGAGAGCTTCAACTCTTAGGGACTATGAGTTGGAGACACTACATGAAATATCTGAACCCATCTCCAAGAAACATTAGGTCAGATGGAAGGATGAAGGGGAAAAATCCATTCTTTTTTAAATCATAGCTGCAGGTTTATTAAAAGGCTAATATTTAATAAGGATTTAAAATACCATTGAGAATATGGAAATGTCTACTTTGTATGCATTCAGAAGAGAGAGTTTGGTTTAACAACCATAATTACTCATGACAAATCTTTCTCCTCCTGTTACTGTAATTTCTTCAGAGGGTTATAATGTACCTGTTGGCCTTTTCCTATGCAATAAACCACCTTTTCTAAGGAAACCTGTAGTTACAGTAGATTGACAATATTAAGATAAGCTTTGTTATCTAGTCCCTTTGGCCCCATTAAACTATCTAAAGTATCTGGATTTGATCTCTTAGTAAAATAAAGACTGTGGCTTTCTCTGCAATCTGTTCTCTGGAGTCCTCCTCTCACCCTTCCTTGGAGGTCACTTTTTCATCAGATTCTATTGAGAAACTACTGAGACATTTGTTTATTCAACAATCTCTACTGGCACATAGATCACAGGTGTAATTCAATCCTTGTGCAAAAGAAAATCCAAAGCTTACACTTTCAGAGCCTGCAAGTTTGTCACTATGAAATAGATAGTATTAAATATTTCTAGAAGAGTAAACATTTTCTGAGAGGAGTGAAGGAAAGGTAATGGATGTTCGATCTAAAATTTTCTTCAAACTACAGGCTATCCTCTAATATCAAGGATATTTTTTAACTATGAAAAAATTATTTCTTTCCATATTTAAAAACATTAAAAGCAGCTAATTCTAGATATAGGGAAAAAACTGACCTCTACACTTAAAAACTCCAGTGCAAATGGAGCCACTACCCTCATCTTGCAAATTAAGGTTCCCTAAGAACACTGCATAATTAGAACCCTTAATATGCATTAACTTTTGAACAACCATTTTTATTACCAATTATATTTTTAAATTCTGTTTCTGAATTACTTAAGAATTCAGTTTAAATTAAATAGAAAAACCCTATGCAAAGAACATATCCCATCAAAAAATATTTAGCTAGTGTCTCAGCAAAAGTATACTTTCACCTTATTGGTATTAAAAGTATACTTTCACCTTATTGGTATTAAATGTACTCTTTTATTTTTATGTAAACTAAATTTGGGTTTCGCACATCACAGAAGTAACTGGTACATATTTTTAAAGTAGTAATTAAGTGCATGGATTTCTTTTATTGAGTCTGAGTCTACAGAGAAATTACATAACAGATTCAAAAATAATCAGCAATATTATAATTATAAATTAACTTCTGCAGGGATAGCAGCTGGGTTATTTGGTGCATACAGTGTGCAAAAACCACCTGTCAGGAACTGAAGCACATATTTTTAAATATCTAACACTCTTCAGAATGAGTGATACTGTGTTCCCCTGGGCTTTCTCTCTATAATTTCCATGTTTAAACATAAATTGTCAGGGTAGGAGTCTTTGTGTTCTCTAAGATGAACTTTACTGTACTGAAAAATCAGTGTGTTCACTACTTCTACGTTAAAACCTTGTTTAAATAGACATCAGAAGGAACTGTTCTCAGATGAAAGAAATTCTGCCTACCTCAGGGAGAAAATGAAGTCTGCTACAGCCTAAGTGTTAAAAGCCAGTGACTCTAAAGAGTAACTTCTCAGGTTCAGACTCATCAACATTTATTTTTTCAGGGTTATCTTTATCAGAGTTGATTTTCAGATGCCCCACTCTGTTCCCATACACCACCATACAAGGCAGCACTCTCACAAAATGATAGAGATCTTCTGCAATACCTAGGTCAAAGCTTTTTAATCATCTCCACTTCTTTTTTAAACTGACCTCAACTAGTCCCTTCTTTACTGGTCTGCACGTGGGTTTTCTTTTTTCACTCAACTTTAAATAAAACTCAGGCATTTTAGAACACACTGCTTACCTCCTTCTTAATCTCAAGTTTTGTGCTCTGTTCATCCTGTACCCTGCTTTTAAAAGATCTCATAAAAGAGTGCAGTGGAGAGCCTGATGGAAAAGGCTAAAACATAATTAGCTTTGTCTGTAGCGCATTTTGATGTAAAGAACCTGTAGAGAACACCCAATTCATGAGTAGCTACATGGGATCAAGTGATCTCAAGGTGTCCAGCTGAGAAATGGCATAAATGTCAGCTCTCCATTTGTTGTCACAAAAGAGCCTCATGGACAAATTTTGCAGTTTCTAACACTGTGTCAAGGCAGAGAGCAACTTGAGAGCCTGCTTTTCCATTTAAATGTGTGAAAATATCAATAATGATCTTGGTATTATCACAAGTCCACCTAGTTCCTTAAAGATGGTTCCCCGCTTCAAGTTGCCAGGGAGATGGTGGAGTCATCGTCTCTGGAAGTGTTCAAGAAGTGTCTGGATGTGGCACTTGGGGATATGATTTAGAGGTAATTATGATGCTGCTGAGTTGATGCTTGGTCTAGATGGTCTTGAAGGTCTCCTCCAACTTTGATGATTTTGTAATTCAGTGATTCAATGCTAAGTATCTGAATAGAACACAAACACTTTACAGAAATGCACCCTACTAGGCTTTTCACTAGAGTAATATGTTCCACTGAAAAGGAAATTACAGAAAATTGTAGTTTTCAGGGTATAAAAATCAAGAATGGTTTTCCCTTACCAAAGATGGGGAAAATAACAATTCATTTAGAAACTAAGTTCAAATGACAACAATTAAAAAAAAAAAAAAAAAAATTTTCCAGCAAAAATAAAAAAAAAAAAAAAAAAATTTTCCAGCAAAAATAAAAAAAAAAAAAAAAAAATTTTCCAGCAAAAATAAAAAAAAAAAAAAAAAAACTTTCGCAGCTAAATTAAAAAAAAAAAAAAAGAAAGCTTCATAACCTAATTTTAAGACTTAGATATCTACATTAGTATTTTAATTCTGTAATGAGAGATGCACTCACAATGGGACCCTAATTACATGTATCACTTGCTCTTAATTCCCTTTCATTTTACCCTGTACTTTAAAGAGAGCTGAAGGGTATTACAGAATTCCAGGGAACTGGAGATAATTCAACAAATGGCAGTAAGTCGGATTTTTACCACCAAAAAGCTGAGCTTAATCCAGCTTAATAACAATTACTGTAAGATACTCAATGTGACGTAAGAAAATATATCTGTCCATTTCCTTAGGGAAATAATTTTTTAAAGTTAACAGCCAAGATGGCAGGCACAACAGGAAAATCAGTGACTGAACTGGTTTGTCAATTGAACAATATCTTCAGCATTGTGGTTTACATACACAGCTAGTGAGCAGAAAGAAACTCGCACTATACTCATATGTGCTGTTTGCACTCTGAAGAATCACAGAAGCTTTAAGCTCAAAGTACTGTCTATTTTCATTTCTACAAATGCTAAGCTGTTGAAAAGGTAGACATTGAGTGGGAAAGAAAATTCTTCTCTTTTTCCACTTTTATTAATATTTGTGCCTACAGCCAGAGTGAAGGTCAGCATACTACCAGGAGAAATTTTATTTCAGGAATCCAGACACACAACAGTGAAAGAAAACAAATCCAAATGTTAGGGTGACAAAGTGCATAGGGTAAAAGCACTGCATTATTCTCAACAGCATGTTCAGCTTACTTTTAAAAAAGGTACAGTAAAGAATGATGTTTCATTTCCACAGGAAAGAATACACATACCAAATTATACAACTGGTAAAGCAAGTAAAGGAAAAAAATATGGTGACAAACATCAGCACAGAACTTTTCTTCATGCAGAATGCTAAATGACCTGCAGGCTTTTTGGGATCCTGAACAATGAAGTTAAAAATATTGCTTGAGATACATCGGTGGTGGTTTTACAAGGAAGGTACCACACTAATTCAACAGGTGAGATGTCTGATTACCATAATAGTTTTAGACCTTACTGGGTTTTTTAACTCTGCTTCTCCATTTGAAAAATACATGGAGTAGCTGGCTTCATTAGTACTTCAATAGAAAACCACTACTTGTATGGGTTCAGTAAAACTAAGGAAGCACTATTTCTCTATCGTCTCCTTTCTCCTTTCATGAATACCTTAAAAATCTAGATGAGTTAGAAAAATGAGACTCTTACCACTGGTCAAAATGAAATATTTGGAGTTAGAAAATTTGGGAGTGGTAGCCCAAATTTTCATTTTAAATAACATTTTAAATTATTACATTCTGCTTAATCAAGTTCCTGCAGTAGTTTCATTTGGGTAAGCTATTCCTTGTTTTCCATTCTAAGGCAGAGCTCATAGGAATGACCGTAGATGAAACCATTGTTTCTGTGACCTGTAAATAAAATGGGCATATTGATCTTATTTGGGTAATCATATTAGGAAGTTGAAATTCACTGGAGGGGGCTGTAGAAGCAGCAGCAGGGGGCTGTAGGAGTGGCTGTGAGAAGAGGACAGGGGTTGCCCTGTGCCAGACATTACCAATTCCACTACAAAACCACTTACAAGATGCAGCCAAGGCCATTGACAAAGCTGATGGTACCTGAGGTAAAACACATTTAGGATCAAAAAAATTACGAGAGAGCAGACAGAAGAGTGACGCAGAAAAAGAATGAGAAACAACCCTGAAAACACCAATGGTGTGGAAGACGGGGAAGGAGGTGCTCCAGGCATTAGAGAACATTTACATGCAGCCCGTGGAGGAAACCAGAGTGGGGAAGGCGTTTTGAACCAGCGAGCAGAGAGGATCCATGCTGGTGCAGATATCCACACTGTGGCCCAAGAAGAACACCATGCCAGAAGATGTGGTTATTCCCTGTAGGAACTGTGGCCTGTAAAAAGCACACACTGAAGCAAGATCATCCTAAAAACCTCCAGCTTTTGAGAAGGATCCAAACACTTGAAGTTTATCTTCAAGGACTGGGGCCCATGAAAGCCCATAACAGAGAAGGGGAATAGTGTTAGAAGGAAAGAGCAGCAGAGAGAAACTGCTAAAGATTGAACACATTGCCCATATTCTTCATCTTCTCCTGCATGGTTCATCAGGGAAAAGGGCAGAAGAATTAAAAATAGAGGAGGAGTTTGAGCTTACAAGAAATAGGGTTGGGGTGAAAGTTTTTTAATTTTTGCCTTTGTTTCTCACCATTTAAATCTCTTTTCATTGGGAATACATTAAACACTTACTTCTCACAGATGATTTTCATTTTAGTCTATGTTGTGGTTTGAGCTCTGGCCAAATGCCAAAGCCCCCACGAAAGCTGCTCACCCCCCTCTGCACTTGACAGAGCAGAGGAATTTTTTAATGATGTATTTTACCAAGCTGAGATAAGGAGACTAAGAGAGAAGAAAAGGTCTAATTAGGCTGCTATGCCAGGCAAAACAGGCTCAAACTTAAAAATGATAAGTGAATTTATTACAAAGTCAGAGGAGTATATTGAGAAGCAAAATAAGCTCTTAAAACATTTTCTTCACCCCCAAATCCCCCCCTCCTTCCCTGTTAACAAAGCAAGGAGAAGAGGGTCAGGGGGAGTTTCTTCTGGTCAGTTCCTTCCCCAGGTGTTTTCCTTCTGCTGTAACTGCTTGGGGTGTGGGGGGAGGAGGGGGCGGTAACTTTTGCAGCCTCTGTGGTGTTATTCTCTTTTCCATACCACTACGAAGTGATGTTGCCATCAGATAACACAGTTCATCTGATATGGTCACCACTGGGTCACCACCAAGAAGATACAGTCCTTCCAAAGCCAAGTTCCACTCAGGGCAAAGCTCTATTATGACATGACTCCCTTGGCAAGCAAAGAGCAGAAGCTTCTTTATCTTTTGACCCACCCAGAACACCATCCTCTAGGCATCTACCCCTCCTGCTCTGGTGTGACCTCCTTGCCCACAGCTGGGGTGAACTTCAATATCTCCAATGGGGGGAGTGCGGGGGAATGCCACACCAATAAAGTCCTTACCACAGACCACAGGCTGCAAAGATGTCTCTTAGCTTCAGTGTTTGAAGCTCCCCCCTCCTTCTCCTTCTTGGCTGACCTTGATGGTGTCCATATGTGCTGTTTCTTTTTTTTTGTTCTTTGTTCTTTTGTTCATTGTTCTTACTCCTCCTCTTTGTCTAACTACATCAACGGTGTATGCACGCATACTATCTGTGATTTCTTCTTAAATATGCTGTCACAGAGGCATTACCTTCATCTCTAATTGGCCCAGCCATGGCTAGTAGCATGTCCATCTTCAGAGTTATTAGAGATTGGTTCTGCTGGATGGCTGTGGAAGCTTCTGGCAGCTTTTCACAGGAGCCATCTTTTTGGCCCCTACCACACCCAAAAAAACCTGGCCCTGTCTAACCACCACAGTCTACAAACATATTCTAGTTATGTAAATAGATACAACTATAGACAGAAGTGCAAAAAATTAAGGTATCTACTGACTTATATGTGAACAAAAGCAACACATTTTTGCAAGTATATTGATGACATATTTATGCATGTGCAGAAAATATTTATATTTTGTGAAAAACTGTTATGTTTACATTGATAATTTAGCCCAATGTTCAGAAGGCATAACTTAAAATTTCCAGAAATTCGAGGAGAAAAGCATTATTTATCTCTTCTGCTTGTTTAAAAAGCAAATAGGGCCTCCATGTGGCTCAGTGTACAGGCTACCTACCTAATTCTCTTGGAGTCATCATAAGTATGCAGAAATTGTGACTTTGGAAAGAAGTATTTCAAAGGCTAGAGGAAGGAAAAAACACCCTTGAAACAACAAACAAAAATACTCCACTAAGATGGTTAGAAGGCAGTGTCTTCCAGTGACATGAGAGAAGTAACTGTTAGTACTGGATGTGACTTGACTATTTGGATTATGTTATTTAACTGCAAGGGGTGATGTTGGATGTGTGAGATCTAGTGAGTCAAGGAACTCATAGTTACCTCTGGAATACTTCTCACCAAACACGGGAAATGGTATCAAATTTTTGATTTAATGAAAACTATTTATTGTATACAGTCTGTCTTTTTCCAAATTTTCAGTCACAATCCTTTCCCCAAATATCGTTTTCTTCATTCCTACACAGTCTATGAAGGGAAAAGTCAAAGAAACAGCATTCAGGATTTCTCAATTTATGGATAACATTTAAGCTAAGCTCATGTTTGTCAAGAAGAAACATGATAACATTGTTCTTGGCTCTTGCTGTGAAACAACTGTCTGAAAGGTTATCAATAACTAAATATTGTATACAGCATGTCCTAGACAAGCTCTCTATAAATGTGTATTAAAAACATCCTGGAAGTCTTCTACTTTTTGTATGCATGGTATTTCTAGAGGCAATTTCTTTTTGGTGGCCCTGGGAATGTAATTTCATCAAGAATACTGAAGATTACACTGAAGCAAATGTAGTCAAAGGCGAGAAAAACTTCTGCTTTTAATGGAATTATTATTAAAGGAAGTTTTGGGAACCATTGCCTGTATGTTAGTTCTTCACATTTCCAAATTACTCAGGGAAGTTGACAAACAATTGCGATACACAAAAATACGAAAAAGGCCTGTGTCTCTTGGAACTTTTCTCCCTACAATTCCCGCCTTTGATAAAACTGAAGTTCTTGGCCCTCTTGTTTTATTTTCTTTTTTTCCCCAAGAGATCTATGGACCTTAAGCTATGCTATTTACACTTTAAAAAAAAAAAAAAGGTAAAGGAAAAAAAGCCAAAAGAAACTTACATGAAGGAGAGTCATGACAAATCTTAGAGGGTAAAAATAAATGTCTTCTTTGCAATGATAAGCTGCTCTTGTATGTAATTTAGGAAAGGCCAACTGTCATCAAAATTCTTAATTTATAATGTTCAACAAAATGCTACTAACTGAAAAGCATTAATCAACATCACCAACTTAATGTGGTTTGTCAAACTTCTCAGTCTCTTCTGCCAAAGAAGAACATTTTTGACAAGTAAATTGATTGGTGAGCTAACAGTGTTTGACTAAGGGGAAAGTGCACAACAAGAACCTTATAAAACGACATTAGCAGTAATTTTATTTGCTCATACAGAATATGTGTACAATTCCATTGTTTTCCAAAATAATGTCAATAAGACTAATAAATTATTATGTGGTTACAAGAGATTCTGTTTCAAATTGGATTTCATTCTCTTTGTGTAATAATTCATAAAGAGTGAATACGTGCAACTGATGTGAAAGATGCCCATTAGACCTGAAAAATAATCAACTACAGAGTGCTTTGCTAGCTCAAGTGGTTTAAAAAAGGCCATTGATATTCTAGCTTTCAAGCTTAAGTAAGCAAAATTAAAAATAATATACTTCCTTCTACTTTGTTAAGTGTAAGAGATACTCCACAACTAAGACAAAAAAACAGCTCCTTTTACAAAGAAAGTGTAACTGGGAATCCCATACTTCCTCAGAAAACAAACCACTACTATGTCCTGGTCTTTTTCCTAATTTTTCAGGTATTTCATCTATTGAAACAAGACTTTTTTTCTGAAAGTGGGTGGGATGAAAAAAAAGGGAATTTTAACACAAAAGGCTTGTAAATAAGACCATACATCTGTCCTCTCATTTAATGACAGTGCTGTTTGGAACAAAGACCTACCCACAAGTGTTTTCCAAGACTAAGGGATCCCAAATGGCATAGATTTAAAGCAGGAAATTTTGTGCCTGACACTTATCTCTGTGTGAGTATCTCTTGGTACAGTAAACATGGAAGAGTGTGGCACTGAAGTGTGTTTTACTCTGTTGATCCTGAGCCAAAGGGGCATCACGACATGAAGCTGTCTTCAATTATCCCACTGAAGTGTTTCAAGTATCTCCCAAGTCAAAAGAATAGCCCTTCGGGATCGGATCAAGGGGTTTATCTAGCCTTTTCTTCCTTCAATAGTAGCTGTAAATAGATCTCTAGGGGGGAAAAAAAGTGGAGTAAAACTATGCAATGTTTTAAACTACTATTTCTTCCTATCCTCTAACCAGTTGTGGTTCAAATTTCCAGAGCATGTTACAGTTTGCCTAGTTAGTAACTCACAATGATGTCTCATTCCGTGCGTTTTTACAGTCACGCCTTTGAGACTACATAAAATTTCACATGCCTCTGACATCTCTTGGGAAGGTGTTGGACAGGTAAAGAATCACTGTGGGAATTCCTACACCACCTTTCAGGTATCATCCCCTAGGGGCAGTAACCAGCAGTCTTTCCTCTAACCACACTACTTGTATTATGTGGGATTTTTTCTGTAAAATAGGTACACCAACTAGAAGTTTATAGGCATTTATTTATCTGTCTACCAGAATGCCATACTAGTTTTCTTTTTGATTAATATTTACTTTTTTTTCTTTTTTTTTTTTTTGCCTTTTGCTCTTTGACTCATTATTTAAACTCAAATATGCATGAACTTATTAAGAATCTATTTTTGGTATTTAAAATTCTTCCAAAATTGATTGCATTGGTTTTTAGCTCTCATACTCAATATATTAAAATGGAAACAAGCATCTTCCCACATTTTAACTATAGCACCTAGAATGTGTACCTGCAGGTCTAAGTGCTAAATATTCAGTACCAAAACACAAGAGACCAGTCATGTCAGCTGGCAGCAGCAGCAGTCTCCTGGTGAAGTGCAAGAGGCACTGGGAGACATGGTTCTTGGGAGGGAGGCTGGTGTAGCCAGACCCCTGCATCAACAGAGCTGTTCTTCAAAAAAACAGCTATCAAATATTCCTAACGCTGCACATATTTCTGCAATTTCAGTCACAGTGAAGAGCTTTTCCACATTTAGTCCTTCTGGAAGGAGAACTTCAGACTGAAAATCTAACCCAGATAAACGATTTTATACAGTTAAACAAGTCAACAATGTGCAATAGTCCATCATCCATACCAGTGCACATAGCTTATCACATTAGCCTTTCTTAAGTAAGCTCATATTTTATGTTAGCCCTGGGCTAATAACATTGGCATGCCCAATTACAGTGAGTTAGCTGACCCATGTAACCTTGTTAACCTGTAATGAGCCAATTATATGCCCCAGCCTTACAACGAGGTCAGCAAAACTTCCCAGGAAGAGACCACAGTTCACCTCTAGCCCTCAGCCTTTCACTCCACCCCTGCTGGTGATAGTGGAAACCTCGAAGTTACTCAAGAGGAACAGAAACATCTCTCGTACAAGACAATGTTAAGCAAGTACATGGCTATTAGAAAGCTTTAGTGGAAAAAAGTAAAGGAGGCCATTGTAGTAAGTGCGAAATATGTTTTGTTGTTTTTCAGATTTTGCTGTCTCCAATTATTGCAAGTTTCACACAAATATGAAAAGTTTGAAATCTCAGATTCCTAAAACCAATGCCTGAGGACATTCTCAGAAGATAATTTTAAATAACTCTTGAAGTTAACAAGTGGAAAACACCAGAAAACAAATCTTCTCCCGAGTGTTTAAAATCAAATATTTTTAAGTTGATCTTGGAAGGGAAGAACAGTTTGAATTACAATTTATGAAAGCTGGAGTTTTCTTTTTTTTTTAGGTTTATGTGCGGTTTTAATCAGCAGTCTTTCACATAAATAGATTGAACCCTCTTCTTTATTCTCTAGCAATAGTTAAACCAACTTGCTCTTTCAGTGCGAAAAAGTCAAATATATGCATTTCCTCTTTCTGTGAAAATTGTTTCTAAAATATATCGCTTTTTAGTCTCTTTCAATGAGAACTATATCCCAGTATTTTCCCAAGTAAGAAATAATGACAAGACAGGACCTTAAATATTGGGATATGCCAATAAGTAATATTACCTTTTTAAGAAAACCATTTCCTAGCTTCAATATGATAATTGTAAAAATATTTGCAGTCTAGGAGACACAGCTGCATGGGTTATAAGGAATACATATTTCACATACACTCAATGGGCTTTTTTTTGTATCTTCTGAGGTACCTCAAAAGAAGCATGACCAGCATCTCAATGGAGGTGATTCTCCTCCTCTATTCCATTCTTGTGAGACCCCATCTGGAGTGCTGCATCCAGCTCTGGGTTCACCAATGCAAGAAGGTCGTGGACCTGTTGGAGCAAGTTTAGAGAACAGCCATGATGTCCATATGATCAAGGGTTTGAAGCATCACTCCAGTCAAGATAGGCTGAGAGAGTTGGGGTTGTTCAGCCTGGAGAAGAAAAGGCTCCAAGGTGACCTTAGAGCTTAAAGCATACCTAAAGGGTGACTACAAGAAAGCCAGGGAGGGAGTTTTTACATGGGCATGGAGTGATAGGACAAGGGGAAAAGGCTTTAAAGAAAGAGGATGTGTTTAGATCAGATATTAGGAAGTAGCTCTTTACTATGAGGTTGATGAGGTGCTGGAACAGGTTGTCCAGAGAAGTTGTGGATGTCCCATCCCTGGAAGTGTTTAAGGCCAGGTTGGTTGGGGCTTTGAGCAACTGGTCTAGTAAAAGTTGTCTCTGCCCATGACGGGGAGGTTGGAATTTGAAAGTCCATTATAGCCAAAACCATTACACAATTCTATGATATAAAAACATATTGGCAAAATGTGGAATGACAGGAAATACAGGAATTATTGTTTTAATGAAAATATTCTACCTGAAACTCTGTAAAACGAAAATTTAGTGAACCATTTTGTCTGTAGCACTACACACGTTATTACTCTACATACTTTATGTTTCATATAGCACCTTAGGGGACTTACTAACTATAAAAAACACATCATCCTTAAAAAAAGTTATGAAGCATTGAACATGTACAACTAACTATGGAATTAAAAGTAGCAGCAAAGACTTCCTTCTTCAATCTTATATTTAAATAAGAACACCGAGTGGGAAGAAGGGAAGGATCTTGCAATATCTTTAAAAGGATAGAGCTACAAAATTTTCGTGACTCACAACTCACAAAATTACAGTATAGAAAAAAAAGAGTAACCTTATGATTCAGACTGTAATTAGCAGCTTAGAAAATGCAGAAGAGAAAATGAGTCAAATACCACAGCCATTCAGAGCCTTAAAAATAAGGACAAGAACTTTAAAATCACTGCACTAAATTTACAGTAAGCCTGCAGTGAAAATAATTTTTTAAAAGGAGATATTTATAGGAAAGAAATCATATATAAGTTAGAGATGAGAGACTTTACATTGAAAAAAAAATCCTCTTCCTAGAAATAATACAATAAAGAAATTCAGAAAATAAAGCAATCCTTTCACTGATCAACTGTTCTAATTTATTTACATTAAAACAATAAAATCCAATATATGTTGCCCTGAGTCAAAGCGCGACACAATATCAATAGTTTTTCCAAAATTCGTATTTCTGATGGCAAACAAATACCATTAGGCTGCGTAGAAAGTATGGCACAAGAGTTTTATTTTTGAACGGAATGAAACAATTGTTTATTAAGGAGTGTACCTGTCATTAAAATACTGTCCCAGTGTCAAAATAAGGACTGAATGGTAAAGTGGATCACTGAATTTTGTAGTTGAAGAGATGTGACTGTTCAGCTCTGCATCTGAGTCTGAGTAAGTTCATTTGAATACTGTTTTCAAATCCTCAGCACTGAGAGCAGAAAGGAAACCAGGGCCTGATCTGGATGCTTGCCCCATTTATGAGTAGCTATGTTCTTTCATTGGAAATTAGTAGGTCCCTCAAGGCCTTTCACAGCTAAGACACAAAAAAAGCCACAGAGATAGAAAGAGATTGTCAGCAAACAAGCTAATAAAAATGTCCTTCAAGCTATCTCCCACTGCTTTCTAGGGCAAACCTAGACATTTCTTTATAATGAATCCAAACAGTATACTTCTGTGTCTGCAAAACTTTACTCAGTCTTTCTATATAGTGAGTTTATCTGTCCCTGAGGTCAACTGTAGATCTCCCAAAGCTTTACACTCCAATATGGTTTTAGCGGGCATGAAAAGCATTAATCACATCAAATAAACAAGGGATGGTATTGACTATGTATTCACTTAACATAGGTAAAGTCATACTTGTATTTTCAGGAACATGTCGGTGTCTACAGGATAGGAAAAAAACATTTTCCACAAAGTCCAGACTTCTCTACACTTACTTATTCTTTAATTGGTCTCATGCATCATCTTTGGTTCTAGAATATGCACAGGTACAGCAGAAATCTTTCCCAGGCTGACTAAGAGCTGCTTAGCCTCTGCACCCAAAACTAACCCTCAGTGACTACAAAAATAAAAAACAACACAATACACTTTCTTTTTCCTTTTCCTCTTCTCTTTTTTTCTAAGTGAGAGTTCTCCATGTTTTTGTGTGATATTCTCTGAGTTAGAAGCAGCTGAGGATACTCTTGTGGTACATTCCCTATAATGACATATTTCCTTTCCTGAGAGCAGACATTTCTCAAAATTCTTAGTAGGTTCTTTATATGGATTTTTTCTAAATGTGTCAAGGGGGATTTAGCACAGCATCATTATATGAAAAAGAAATAAGAATTGGGGTTGTTTTGGATACAACATTAGACAGAAAAATTATTTCAAGAAAAGGAAACTCAGAAATACACAACCTGTTGCAGTTTTCAGTGGGGATTTCTGAAGATATAATAGCAGATAAATCTAATTAGCTGCAAGGAAATGACAATAAGAGATCAGAGGAATGAGCAGACTGGTTAAATCCACACTGACTTCAAAAGATTCTCAACAGAAGAATGCGAGAAAGAGACTAATGAAGGAAATTAGCAACTGTGATACGGATAGCAAAATTCAAATTGGATTCCAGAATACCACTGTTAGGTTAATGATTTGTTGTATAGCACATGCAGGGAACAAGGGTTTCTGTATATACATGGTCTAACATTTAGTTCAAAGCTGTAGTAATTACATAATGTATATGCTACTTTTCCCCTTCTGCTCTGGTGCAAAAGTGTTGTGAATTCACCTGATCTTGGTTCCTGCACCTGCTTATTAGCTGCATGCTAGTAATTATTGGATCAAAAATGGAGCCTGGGATTAAAAAAAATACCCTGAGAAACCTAGAGAGCTCCAAGTTTAAACAGTAATGTGATGGCAATTCTGAAAACTTGATAGAGATTAATGGCTATGAACTGTATGGATTAGGGTGAAATGAAAGTTGGAGCACAGTCAGTCAAAGAAAGACTCCATAGAAAAGAGGTAAGGATATAAGGATATAAACAGAAGAAAAGAATGACACTGCTCCAAGTACTGCCTGAAGCAAAATATTAAAATTACTTTAAGATCAGTAACCAGTAAAAATAGCAAAAAAAATGAGATCGCACAAAATGCACAAAAAAAAAAAAAAAAAGAGATTGTTTAGTAAACCTTACTTCTACATTTAAGAAAAACACAGCTCTTTCATTACAAAAGTTATCATGAGGACTGTTCTACAGCTGTTTCCTTGGGACATAGAGTCATTATTGTAGATCAGGTCATTCAGTATGAGTCCATAGCCATGCACTAAAACATCACTGTTGTATCAGTCTTATCAAAATTAAAACCTGGCCTTTCTTTTAAGTTTGCAATTCATATATCTTCATTTCATGGTATTTTACTCCAAGCAGTACCTGGAGAAAATTATTCAGTTGTCTGAATCTGAATTCACATGCAAAGGCACTCTAGTTTCAAAGTGCTAAAGTAGCACTATACTACTAGTAGCAACATTAGTCAACTCAAATTATGTTTCAAAATGGTCTTAGTTTTTTGTTAGTGGTCTGCAAACAGCATTAAATTTTGTGTATTTTGCATATTCTATACCTATCACATGCCTAGCTTTCCAAGGAGGTGTTGCACACAGAGGAAGCAAGAGCTAAGCAAAGGGCAATACAGTGGCAAAAGGAGTGGCAAGGTGAGAGGAAAATGGACCCAAAATCCTATACGGTGATCCTATCTTCAGCTCCTGGACAGGTTACAGCAGTAATAAGTCAAATCAATTCTTGATACCTGAAATCAATCCAACATTTATTATACTAAGGCAAAACACAACCTAAAAAGGAATTATGCCAGATTCTCTTTCAGGCATAACCAAACAGTTAACACAATCTGATGAACCAAATCTGATGTAATTGAACAGTTGGAATGAAAATTTTCACCCTTGACCAGTGGCACAGAGCAGCATAATGTAACAGCTTATCCTCGAGAATGTCTCCTTTTAGCACCACAGAAGAGAAAGGAGCTCATCAGATGTACATAGGACAATGCACATAATAGAAACTTTGAAACCCCTTAAAAACTCTTAATAAATATGCAACGTCAATTCATAATTGTTCTAGAAGACCACCATGGGAAACAAAAACATAATTAATATTTTTTCCAGAGTGAAAAACAGTTAATCTTTGATATGTAGATAGAACACATTTTCCCCCTACTAAACATTCTCATATAAAGACAGAAAAAACGAAAGCCTCAAATATATGTTTAGTTTTGGTGATACAATATTTAACATCAGATACAGAGAAAATTGATTGAGGGCATGAACCATAAAACATCCCATAAAGTCATAGCAAAATTGTATGTAGAAATGTCAATCAGCTGAATTCTGTGGAAGTTAACAGAGAAATTCTCTCAAATGTGCTATTAGAAGTCCCCAAGCATTAAAAAGCCTCCAAACCACTCAACCAAAAACCTGTCATGCTTGAATAACTATAACAAGCACAATAACAGGTGTACAGTCTCTGAGGCTGTTTGGCAAGCTACAAGATACTTTGGTATTCTTTTCTCTGAATATAAATCTCAAGTAATATGTTGTAGACCACTTATACCACACACAAAATAATGAAATCACAGTTTAATGACCCATATTTTCCACACAAATCCACTAACAAAGAATAGACATAATGGACTGTTATGTCCTTCTTTACCTGGAGAAAAAAAAATGCAGCTATCTGGGGACAAAGAGCTGTATTAAACACTGAATAAGATACAGACAGCATTTTATTGCATCATTTTGCAAACACTGAATAAGACAGCCTTTTATTGCACCATTTTGCATTGTCAGAACACCACACACCATGACCTAATGAAGCTTCACAGTTACATCCTCAAATTCTTTTGGGGGTTTAGTCATTAACTTATAAACACAGAACAGAGATACAATGAGAACAATATAAATCTGGGAGCAGGTCTCAAATTAAAAGTTTTCAAGACATCATGAAGGATTCAGAAACACAAATATCCTTGAAAGCCAACCCCTTTCACTGATAATCCACTGTACTGTAAGTTGTCTAGCTCATAGATAGATATTCTATTAAGTTACTCTGGGTATGTCTTTTTGGGTGGTGAAAGGTTTACAATAAAAGAAAGTCACTTTACCCTTTTGACTGCATGGTGTGCTTAATTTTCAGGCACTACATTAAGTATAACACTGGCCTTAATAAATCATGTGTGTCACAAAATACAATGCAACTGAACAACCATCTTTTACATTTACATTTCTATCAAATGCCCTAGGTTATTAACATTGAGAATGAACTTAGAAGTTACTAAAATCTGCCTACCTTTAACAAAATTAAAGCCTCACATATAATAAACTCTGGTTGTGCATGTGACGAGTGCTACAGAAAATATACAATCAATCTAGAATATGTCATTTTCAGTTTATTGTTGCTCTTGCCATTATGTCAGCTGCTCTGCAATCACAGAAGTGAATCATGTCTGTCAGTGCAAGTGAAGTCTGAGCAATCATCTTAAAAGCATCTGTCTGCAGCACTGCTTAAAGGTTGTTTATAGATTTATACATATGATACTAAGATTAAAATTAGATTTTTGTCCTTTACAGATATTTCTTATTGCATAACTACTTTCTCTCCCAGAATATCTCTCAGCATATAGTGTGATGTTTAAGAGCAATCAGTTGTAGAAACCAGAAGCTTGCATCGCTCCTGCCCATAATGTATTTTGTTCTGTAAATGAGAAAATTAATATCACAGTATGAAATCTGTTCCTTGACAAAGCTTTTTATTACTTCTATTGGCAATTTGTGTAGTCTGGAATTGTTGATATGCACTAATTACACTTTTTGGAGAAGCCAGATGCAGATACATAACCTTCTATGAATGAAGACCTCCCTATACATGTTTAACACAAGACAACCTTGTTCATAGTCAGTTTTCCACATTAGGATTGGAATTCTAATATTTCACCCACTTTTGGTATTTTTTAGTTTTTTATCATACTGTGGGTCACACCTACTAAATATTTAATCAGGAATAATCACATGCTGGATAATGGGCTGTCAGCAAGGTGTGCTAGTTTCTAGTAACTTACACCTGAATGTTTTCAGGTCTACACTAGCACTAAAATCAGTAAGAGATATCTGGTCTCGGTTAACTGAGAGTAGCTTAAATTCTTAGTATCACTGAGTATTTCACAGTATGCTTAGTTTCTAACAGTCAATTGTTTTGTTTTCACATAAATATTTAGTTTTTTTGAAGAAAATTTTACATATTAGGCTGGTGTCATGAGGACCCAAATGAGATGGAAAAGATCTAAAATGTTGCTCAGATTGGTATCTACAGTGTACAAGTCCAACAGGAAGCTAACAGCTCTTTAGCACATTTAATGGGAGAGTAACAGATCTCATTGTTACACAGGTTTTTATTCAGGTAGTACAGGGAATTCAGTCTGTATCTCCCATGTCCCATAAAGACTATCAAATTACTCTATTTCCTCTCAATATGATTAATAGAAAGTGTTTACTTCTCACAGAAATACCCCAAGATACAAATTACTGTGCTAACAATTTAATTAGTATTCCCAAGCAGTTAGGTCTATTAGGGCTCATTATATCAATTTCAGATTAGTTCAAACCCAGCATAATGAAGAATTTCATCTGCTCAAAGCTACCACAGAAAACTGTAGCACTATAATACAGTGGACTCAATCCTACGTTATTTTCTGCTCTGCAAATCCAAGGCTTCTCGAGTAGAATAACCAAGTTTCTATTGACTGGGATGATATCCAGGTTACCAATGAAATAATCCTTGTTTTTAATAACAACACTAACTTTGTATCTAATCCTGTATTCCTAGAATCATCATCAATGACATATTTCAGCTGAAGTTCATTAATAAGATTTTAAACTTTTAAAGCTTGACACTGACTCTATCCTATACAGTTCTTGCAAGCTTTAATCTAGAACATGGTATGCCCTTATTTCCACCAACTCTTAGCAACATAACATTAGTGTGACAGCAAGCAATGAAGGAGGAAAAGAGCAACAAGCCCTGAATTTTACTTTGTAAAGTTTTAGGATTAAGAAAAAAAAGTTTCCACATCACATTAAAACTCAGCTGGGAAGTTTTCCAAGTGTAATTTCACTGATGTCATATTCTAACAGTTCAGCAGTTTTCTCTCACACATTATCTTTCAGCAGAACTTTTGTATGCACAAAAGCAAGGGAGGTACCCCAGTAATGAATTGCATTTTAGATTAATGTGGAAGTTTAAGGACTAAGGAAAGTCTTTTGGGAACCTACCTACTGTATATTACATATTACATCCTGAAAATCAAAAATTATTTCTATTTCTTCAGATCTGTGAAGCATTAATAATACATAACTTATAGGTACACAATTTCAAAAGAATATACGCAGAAACACAAATAATTGTATTAAACATGGGCTATGGGAATTTCAGAACACATGCAGAGTTCTGATTATTTTTAAACATAATTTAGAAAATGAAATTATATAAAATAAACACAGAGAACTTAGAAGTAAATTTTGGTGTAACTGAAGAATTCCTGCATTAGTTTGACAGTCATATTCTCACTTTGAATAGCATTCAAAACACATCTATATTGGCCACACTCATTTTGCTCTTTACTGCTGTTTACTTCAAAAAAATACAAATTTTTTTTCACCATGCATTCTAATCCGTTTCTTTTTTACTTCTTTTTTCAAAAGTTTTTTACAGAATTTCCCTCCTGTCTGGTCATTGTTCTTTGATGTTAAAAATTATCCGTTGATATTTTTATTGTTTTATTATATGTACAAATATTTTGCATTTTAAAAAATATTCTTTGTAATATACCCACAAGAATCAGGACTGAGTCATTTCCACATAAAATTTTTCATACATTTCAAACTGGAAAACATTTATAGTCCATGTTTATTGTGGCTCTCCAGCAACTCTCGTGGGAGGTCATACAGAACTGCACAACAGCTATGAAATTATGCTGTATCATTAATAAATAACTTACCATAAATGTCAAAATCCCTCAGCTTCTGAAGACTGCTTTAGTAATTATGTTACACTTAATCTTAAAACAGTGACATTCTGCCCTTTCTTTCTTCTTTCCTGTACCTCCAAGTGGTAGAGTATCTCCTACTTATCCACAGTTTATTATGAATGAGACTACAGAGGTTTAAAATTGTTAATGCAAATCAAGTCACTTGATAGCGTCAGAGTGAACAAACACCAATTTTTTTTTCTAATTGTCTAATACTTTCTCTTGAATAACTTGCAAACATTTGAAACACACTGCTATCATTAGCATAATATAACCATAATGTTCCCATTTAATTACAATTTATTTGAATGACTAATCATCAGTTACATGTTTTAAAATAATAGAAGCATTTTACAAATGGCAATGTACTATCTGCCTATCAAAGCATTAGTATAAAGACAAGATGCAAGACACATGGCTAATACTTTTATTATTTAGGTCATTGTCTTTAAAAATATTATCTACTTCTTTTGCAACCCCTGTGACAGACTAAAAAAGGTAAGTTTACAGCATGTCCATGGATGATGCAAAGACAACTCTCTCTCAAGAAAAATTTACCCAAACTACTGGGTTTTTTCCAGCCTATGCCACTAATAACCTCAGTTACTGGCATCATCCCAGTAAAAATGAGTCATCTTAAATTTTAAGGATATCAACAACATTTTTATAGCCATGTTAAAATGAAGAACTTTATAGTCAAATACAGCATTATTTCAATTTAATCTTCTCTAATTTCATTAGATGATAGAAGAGCAGAACACAGAAAATCAGCTAGTAGAAATGAAGGAAAACTCTCAAGATCAAAACTTTCATACTTTTCATTCAAGTTGTCACTCCTCTCTTACCTAAGATATGTGTGCATCAATGCTTGTTATTTGCTATTTGCCAGATAATCCATATGCCTATGTTTCCACATGCAAATAAGAAAGAGCATTGCAGGTCAGCATTTTTCCCCCTACACTTCCTTTCTGTCATGACTTTCTGTCTTTTATATGCTCGTCCTCTTTATCATTAACCCATCTGTGGTGGGACAGGCACTAAGGAACTGTCAGCAAGTTTCTTGCTAAGAGATAATGCCGTTTGTAGCCTTGTTTTGAAAGCCAGACACAAAGTCTATTCATTGCAAAAGTTTACCACAGTGACTAAGGAAGTAAAGGATCACATTTTACTTATTTATCCAAACACTTATGCATGTGAAATAGAATATCAGACAGCAGTGAGAAAGCTCACTCTCAGTAAGAGATTCAAGCCCAAATCTACAATCTCAGTCAAATTATTTGCTAAAAGAGACTCTCCTTGAACTGAATACAAGCCAGCAGCCTGACTGTTATTCAAGGAACTTACAAAACCTATAGTAAAATAAAAGGACATATCTACTATATGATTTAGAACTACTTCAAAAACTAACAAAAATCCACAATTGTTAGCTGGTAATAAAAGTTTTCCCTGCTCCTGGCAAATGTGACTTCAATGCTCAACCTCTCAGCAACTTTTACCTTTCCAACTAAAAATTAAAAAATGAAATTATTAATGGGTGAATAGATGGAAATTAAAGCAATTTATATATCTGAACTATTTAGGTCCTAATCACTTTATGTTATTTTATTTTGAATTGCTCATTCACACAACAATGGCTGTAGAATTACAAAACAGCTTGTCATAATGCATTCTCCACTAGTAATTCAGAATATATCCAAGTTGTAGCCATTAGCATAAACTCTTTTAATAAACCTGACAGTTCTGTATGGTTTCTGTAAAGAAATAATCGCATCTCCTTAAATACCATCAAAAAGATTTAATCCATTTCAGAAAGTTATCACACATTTATTCCTCTAGGATCTTCTTATTAGAATCAAGATTTCTCCCATCATCTTTTTTTTTTTTTTTTTTTTTTTTTTTTTTTTTTTTTTTTTTTTTTTTTTTTTTTTTTTTTTTTTTTTTNAGTTCTTCATAGATAATTTCTTTGCTAGGATAACCTTACTTATTATGGCTGTGTTCTATGTAAGGACAGAGCTGGTTGTTTCACTATTGATCTTTGTTCAATTTCATCAGCATAATTTGACTGCTTTTTTTCCTCATCCATATTCATATCCAAGTGAAAGTTGCTCTGGACTTCTCACTCACTCTCTCCCCTCCTCCACCCTCTCTTTTGCTATATTTTTATTTTAAAGGCAAAATACTAGTAGTTCAGTAAAATAAGTAATAGTGATGCAATAAACAGCTCCTCTAAAATAATTGAAAGTATAGTTAGTATCTGTTAAAACATAAGGGGCTATTCTCCCTTTTCAAAGATATAAAACAAGAAGAAAAGATAAGCTAAAGCATGACTCAAATGGTTGATATGTTAGAAATAGCAAAACAAGTCACACCAGTCCTCCAGGTTCCTCAGTCTGTTTATGCAGATTCTAACAGAGAAAATCTTGTAGATCTGATTGCAGACAGTACAACTTCTCTTTCTGATCTTTTGGCCAAACTAGAACAAGAAAGTTCCAGACCAAAACAATACTTTTCACTGAAGGGACATCTGGATGTTAGTCTCCTTCTCAAAATAAAATTGAAATTAAAAGTAAGATCAAAATTGGATCAGGTTGCTTGAGGCGTTTTCCTGACATCTTTTGAAAATTTCCAAACATACCTGTCTGCAGAAATTGTTCTACTGCTTAACCAGACTCATTGAAAAATAAAAGTATGGACCATTTAGCAAATTTTGGGAAGAGTTTCTGAAATCTAATTATGATGTTCAAAGAGTGTCTACTTTGGCACAGATATTTTGGTACCTTAAATTTTGGTAAATAAATAAGAGTGTGAAGCCTGTAGCAGCTGGAAATAAACATCTGTGATAGAGAAAATTGAGAAGAAGAATACAGATTCTTCTACAGATTGAGAGAAGAATACAGAAAATGATACACAAAAGAGATAGAAGAGTAGGAAAGTAAAACCAACAAATAATAGAAATACCGTTGTTCTGATAAGATAAACATATAAACAACAATATTTTTATTGTGTGAGAGAAAGTAACAGCTGAAATATATAGTTCCTACTCTGCAGGAAAATGGTATTTTTTATTTATCATGGAAACTTCCTAGAGCTTGATTTTATATTCAGGACATTTTACATATGTTGGAATCACCTGTTCTACTCCATTGCTTGAGTCAGTTTCCCTACACTGGCCATTCTCAGACAGATGTTTTTCTGACCCTTTACTGATCCCTCTCCTGGTGAATGATGCCACCCTCCCTATTGACCCAGTCACAAGAGTCACCATTTCTTCCCTCAAAGGCTGATTTTGAATCACATTTTTTGCAATGAAACACATTTGATTCCAATATTTGTCCTTAATCTCCAGGAAAACTTAGTCTGACACAGGATGAATTAAAGTCTCTACCCTTAATAGTTAATGGTAATGCATGGCAGTCAAAGTAGCCAAATTGTGACTCTCCTTTCTGACTACATACAGTAGCTGTCCAAGATGAATGAGTATCTCTTTTGAAGGCTTTGACAGCTCTGGTTTTTTCCCTGCTGGCTGTTCGGAGAAGTGAAAGTAAATCCAGCTGATTGCATTCTCCTTTGTAGTGCCATTGACTCTAATATCTATGTTTTTGCCATATTTGACTTCAAAAGCCAATGCCAATATACACATTAAAACTTCTACAAAGTGCTTTTCTTGAAGAACAAATCAAACTGTAGGCATTAGTATTATGATTTTGATATATGCCACTTGCAATAAATGAAGGAAGAAAATCACCATTTCACTTTAGTAGATTTTTCCCTTTAAGAAAAAATAGCAGGTCTGTTGGTCAAAAGGACACCACTTCTTTTAAAATTGAAATGTCAAGCAAAATATAAAATAAACTTACAGGCATCAGGACAGGGCTCTGCATTAACAGAAACCTGCAGATTCTAGACAATCTCACTTTTTGTAGAATTTTACTTTTATGTAGTCACTATTCTGACTGTATTTCCACAGCTACCTCTGCAACCTGTGGTTCTGCCTAGTTTTTCAGAACAGGAAGCTGTTTACATATTATTTTTCTCCCCCTGAAGTCAGACCCAAACACAGCTATAAATTACTAAGAGTAGGGCAAAAAAATGGTGAAGATTGTAGGTATTTAGATTCCTATAAGGAAAGTATTAATTTGATTTTTGGTTTAAAAAAAAAGTTGCTTTCGTTTTTTCTCATAGCTGTGTTTCTCCTCCCGTTCATCAGTCCTCATTTCTAATCTGCAATCATCTGCAATAGGGAGGACTGAATTACAACATACACATATATTTCACTTGGTAAACTACTCAAGTTGTAAGTAAGAATCAGTTTCTTAGCAGTGACATTTGAGGTAGAATCTCACTTCTATGAATAGAAAATATTCGTCACAATCATTAGATACAAGGCAAAGCATAAAGTTTCTAATATACTTATATACGACATTCCCTCCTTAAGGAAAAAGGAATATCCAAGATTCATAGATGCTCATGGTTGAAAGGAACAGCATAATTCGGAGTGTCTGCAAAAGGTTGCAGAATTTAATTAGTTAATTACACACTTACCATGGAAATTGGTATATTAATCCCTAATTTCCTAGTGTAAGTACACAGCAGTGGGTTGGGGATAAAAGGGTGGGGGTGAAACACAGGAAAGAAAGAAAGAAAAAGATTAATTAATGATGGGGATGTGGGAGGGAGGCAGAGAGGCAGGCAGGCAGGCAGGCAGGCAGGCAGGAAGGCAGGAAGGCAGGAAGGCAGGCAGGAAGGCAGG
>VZRZ01002841.1:1941366-2018543 GCA_013398175.1 Climacteris rufus
GAAGGAAGGAAGGAAGGAAGGAAATCAGTCCTGGCTCCAGCATTGATTCAGCTGGGGTCAATGTTCAGAATCCATGGTCCTGAGGCACATGGACACCCAGGCTTAATGGGGTACATTTTTACAGTTATATTTTCTCCGCCCTAGAGATAAGTTTTTTGCTTTCTATACAAATTAGTTATCATGTGCAGTCCATTCTTCTGGGCCTTTCTGGAAATGGGTCAGAGGTGCTCAGGTGTCCTTGGTGGTCTTGATCCTCCCCTAACGTCCATGTCTGCATCTTGACCTCATTCCTGCTCTTGTGCTGCACTGTGTTAGCACTGTGTGCTTATCTCCAGGAACTAGAATAAGGACATTTGTCCCAGAAAAGTGCTGCCCTACCTCTGCATGGCTCTGTTCTCCAGCCACATCCTGTTCTTCCTCAAAATGCACTACTACCAACAATCCTTGTCTGTTATTACCAAAAAAAGTCTTGGCTGTCTCCGCAGTTATCTGGCTATCCATATTAGGCCCTTATCTTCTAGGCTTCTACACTCTTCCAGTAAAATCACTTTGTCAATATGGAATGAAAAATTGTAGGGAAGAGGGAAGGATGAGGACAGAAAAGTAAAAAGGAAATTCATGCAAATGTACCTTCTACAAAGCTTTCAGAGTCACTTCATGAGGGATGAAGAGCTCTGAAAAAGAGTATTGCCCACACAGCAGTAACTCACGCAAGTAGAAAGGCTATCCAAAGAATCAGACATGGGGTTACTGGAATAAGTGCAAAAGAGCACTGGATGTACCACTTCTGTCACAAAATGTAGGACAGCAGTGACTTCAGGTACTCCTGATCAAAAATAAACAGGCAAAAATTGAGATCTGTAATTGCCTTTAGTGGTTTATCTTGCGATAATACGAGGGCAGGATGATTTCCTGAAGAACAGCTAATGGGCTAAGAAATTGGTTAAAGGTATTTTAGAAAGAGTGAAAGGCTGCCCAGCAATGAAGGATTTAGAAAATAATGATGAAAAAAGAGATAAGTGCAGTCTTAGAAGCCAGAGATTTAAATTCTCAAGCCATTAGCACAAAGATTGTGCTTTCTCTCATGTGATTCCACCACTGAAAATAGAAAACAGCAGTAGTCTATCTATTCTGTTCAGTTGAACAATAAAAAAACAAAAACAAAACTTACAGCAATCAGATACCCTATTTCAAAACAAGCCCAGTCAAAATACAAAGAATATGATAATGTTCTATGATTGACAGACTGCTTTCTTGAAGAAACTGATCATCATGCTTTGATGCTTCAATAAACTACTTCTATAGCACAGTGTCCTTCTAAGAGCTCATCTGTGTGACCCAAATTAATCCTACTCTCACAAACTTTTGTTGTTCTAGCAATTTTGTGAACAAACCAAGAGAGCTCACCTGCCAGCAGACTTCCATCTCTGAAATTGCTGCCAAAAAAAACCAAGAGTGACACCTCCCTGTTATGGTTGATGACAAAGTCAAGGATCCTGCCATAATACGATTATAGGTCATGTACCTTGTTACAGAATGACAATTCTTGTAGAATCCTGCTGCACATTGTAGACAAGTTCTGGATTTTTTCAAGTTGCTCACCTTTGTCAGTGTTAATTGCAGTTGAAGTAGCATTAGACCATCATGAAGGGCATTTAAAACCCTCATACATTAGTACCTCACAATTTATCTTGCTCTTGTTTCTGATTAACCCTACAGAACTCTTGCACATTGTTGTTTTTTTCTTGTCCTCTTTTCCTTCCATGCACGTTCTTGATTTCTCCCAACAGAGTAAACCTGCTCTGAAACTGGAGGTATAATTACAGAAATGTCCAAGTTGACTCTGTTCTTGTGACTTCAACAGTATAATAAAATAGTAATGAAATGTGCAATTTTTTTTCAGAGATGTTTCTATTCAGCAGGCTATGCTGAATTGTGTTCTGTATATTTCCTGTTTACTATGAGCAAAGTAGCTAGATTAAAACTGGACTTAAATTCCCCAGACAATTGCACTATATACCCATCCATGGAGAAAACAAAAAGTAGTTGTTTCCAGAAGCTGTTAAAACAATGGGAAAAAAATCCAGCCATCCAGCCACCTCGTAGCACTGTGAAAAAAGGATTCCTATGCTGTGAAAAAAGATTCCGTTTCTTGGCCATCATGTCATCCCTGACAGCTTTACACTTGTCAAATCTAAGAACTTGCCCATTCCTCATCATCCTCCTTTCAGTCACAACATTTTACCAAGTCTTCATGCTTCAGAAGTATCCTTCCCAGAAATATAACAACAGCATAAATGTAGGGGGGAAAAAAGCAGAGAATTGCTGTCAGTATAAATAAATATAATTAAAAAATAGATCCTTTTCTAATAACTAAAATTCAACTGCCTTATTTTGAAGGAAAATAATGCAGTTTTCCCGGTGTTCACCCTCTGAATTAGTCCATGAACACACATAATATCTCTTTGTTGAGACATAATCTACTTAATATTGGGAACATTTTATTTTAATTAAACTCCACCTACCAATAATAGGCCTTTGATATCATATCTTTCATATTGTATTTACAGTCTCTTTCAATTAATTATTTTT
The DNA here is from genome assembly GCA_013398175.1 of Climacteris rufus. Lineage (NCBI taxonomy): Eukaryota > Metazoa > Chordata > Aves > Passeriformes > Climacteridae > Climacteris > Climacteris rufus. The sequence goes on from VZRZ01002841.1 coordinate 1,943,959, forward strand.
AAAGAAATAAATGCTCAGATTTGTCATTATGAAGAATATAATGTTGTAAAAGACTGCCTTACTGCCTGAGACCACTCAGTTTTATACGTAACTTTATATTTTTTTTCCTTTAAAACACAGATAATTGCTACTCATATCTGACAGAAAGATTGGTCTCAGCCACCAAAATGCATATATCATTTCACTAGTTCAATCCCTCTGTGATCCCATAGAACAGTAACAAGTTCCAAATTACACTGGTCACCAGTACCAAAACCTCTTCTACAGTTCAATGGAAAATCCTCTCCAAATACCCTCTTCATATAAGACCAACAGAATGACCAAACATGACTCCTGAATAGCTCCAGATAGACTAAATTTGAATGATCTCCAGGTACTTCACGCCCAAACTGCTTTGTATATCACTGAGGTAGCAGAGCTGAAACTTTCCAGACAAAGGTCATTATATATCTCACCTTTCCTACTCTATGGAGTAAACTGCAACTCAATAGGAATCTACTGATATCTTCCTGTCCTTCAGTTGACTACAATCACTCTATCTGATCGTGCTGTTCACGGCATGATAGTCATGTTTTTGAAACCCATGAAGAACCTACAAGGAAACCAGGGTTTCTGGATCACAATTAAACCAAGACATAAGCCAGAAGTTTAACTGTGCATCGCTGCTAAGATTGGAGCAGTTCTGCAAATGTTTACAAAAACAGCACTGAGAATCTGGGAAGGTACTTGTGTCCAGCATTAAATGCCAGCTGAGAAAACTCTTTCTAAAATTTGTCTTTAGGCATAGACATCTGCATTCAACAAGAGCTCTAGACATTTTTTATTGCAGAAGTCTGACATGAAAGGCATGAATTATGTGTTATACACATGATGATGCATTTGGTACAATATGGCCAGCTAGTGGACAAGAAGAGTAGAAAGCATATAAGGCACAATGACATGGAACAAACTTTCTACTAAAACTAAAGAATAAACTTTCTTCTGTATTTCCATTGGCTATATTTCCAAGACACAGTAAATAGGACCTAAGGCATCCTTATAGGCTTCCCTTTCCTAAAGAACAAATACATTTGCATCACCTGATAAGTATCTATGCACAATTTATAGCATTGATGCTAAATCTTCACTGCAAAAAAGTAATATTTTAAATTAGATATACAGGATTGCTCAAGCAATGTGTTTAGAATTATGCATATTTACATCCATTATCATTTGCATATAATTAGTGAATATTCATTGTCTAGTTAGTGGCATAACAATACTGAGCATTTAACTGCATTTACATGATCACCAAGATGTAAAATTATTGACCAAATTTTATCAAATAGACCCCAATGAATGGCAAAAAAATTATGTGGTACATATATCATGAATATCTGCTTAGGACACCTGATATAACACCACCTGTACATATTTATCTGATTTATACAACACTTCTGGTACTTGAAACTATGAAGCAAAACCAGAGCATTATAAGAGAAGAGTTTATGATTCATGACAGAAATTCAGTTCCTACCAATGTCTGTCATCCATAAATAATTTGTTGGCTCAGTTGTGCTCAATCATGGACTTATTTTATATGCTTCATCCACCAAGTAACTTTGCAAAATACATATATCTAGGAGAATGGTTGCAGATATTCTTTATTCTTTCATTTTAGTTCTTACAAGTAATTTTCCCCCTCATTACAGAACTTCTAAAATACAAGTAACATGAGAAAAAGAGATAATACTATGGTCCAAACATGCATTCCTAAGAATACCAAACAAAAATAAATGAAAGTGTTAGAAAAAATGTAGCAAATTATATTTACAGAAATAAATGCATTTCTTTATATGTGACATCCTCATTTTCAAGGAATCTGCTTCATTTTTCTTGGAGGATGGAGAAGGATATAGAAAGGAAAGGTTCTTGTTTTTATGTTTCATTTTACACACCATCATCCAAGGTGTTTTTAAAAAATATTAATTTTCCTCACAGCATGTTATTTGGTATCCTCATTTATATCCTGCCACTATGAGCACATTCATATTTTCTTTGCTTTAAGCATGTGACTAATGGAATTTTTAGTTACTTAAGTAGCTAAAAAAATAAAAGACTTCCTAGACTGTTATGAGAAAGGTAATAAAAGTTATGGTGCAGAACAAAATACAATTAACTACTTAATACTAACATGGGCAGAGTTGAGACTCCAAGTTTCATTATAATATTTCTTAGCCACACATAATGGGTAAAAACTTCAGTCATGTAAATAACCAACCAAATAAGACCTACTGTAAAAAAAGTATGGATGCTGGTGCTAGAACTGATCTCCCACAAACAACCCGTTCCCCTCTTCCACTATTCAGGTGGAAGATCAAAGGAAGGACATTTCCAGGAACCTTAGTTAGAGCTCAACGAGTGCAGTCCAGGAACCTTAGTTAGAGCTCCATGAGTGCAGTATTCTAAGTACTTTATGGTATTATGGTTGCACTTGCACAGTAACACATATCACATCAGTGTTCTTTGCTGCCTCAGAGTCTGGTCACCTTCCTTTCTTTACTAAGAAACAGGGTGATTTGCACAAACAGCAGCAGTAGCCATGCTACTTTCACATTGCAGCTAAAAGGTAAGGTCTCAACTACCCAGCAATCATATAATTCTGTTCCCAGAGTGCTGTCAGTACCTCACTTTTCCTGGAACTGCCAGAACAAATATGTTGTATCCACAATACAAACCTAATTTGTAGATATAAACTCTGGAAACAACCTTCAAACAGAATGCAACTCTACATAAATCTAATGAATTTTCTTACAGAGAACAAAAATTACCTGTAATTGCCAAACTGAAGTCTGACTTCAGAACACCCAATAAAATTATGTGTGCAAGGGTTTTATAATACAGTCTTTGCACGTAGCAAAATGCAATGAATAGCCTATCGTAGACAATCCTATTAAAATTAATTGATATCTTGTCTCAAATACATTAGGTCAGAAGGAAAAGCTCAGGCTATGTATAAAATGTTTGAGATGTTCATACAATGTACCGTATTTCATTGTATTTTGCAATTCCTAAGTGACTGAAGCAATCAGTGATACACGCTAAAATGCCAGTGGAATCACAGCTGCATTATTATTATTAATTGTAGCTAAAAGGTAATCAAAGAATTTTTTGAATGGTATAAACAGTGAAACTGTTCCATAATGGCAGGATGGAGAAAGAATCTTCAATTGTAAATGCACATTACACAAGCTTGTTTGCATGGACTCTGTGTTCACAGTTCAGCCATGTTCCCTTCATATATCACATGCATGAGAAAAATCAACAGAAGGAGGAAATTAATGCTTGAATTTGAGCACTTAACTGAACAGGTAAGCAATTTCACTATTGGACCATACAGTAAAATTCATAATTCTTAGCAAAAGTATAAGAAATTCGTCACATCTGGGAAAATCTACTTTAAAAATTATTCCAGATCATATTTAAAATATTATTTCACATCATGTTTTTGATCTGTCATTTGAAAAATTGAATTGACCATCTAGTAAAGCTTTCATAGGACTATTTTATCACTGCTTAAGTGTCTTTACTGATATAAAATGAGTTTTGTACTGGATACATAAGCCTTAATTGAAGAGATTGGCAAAGATCTCAAACAAATCAATGATCCAGACTTCATATAACATGTCTGGTATGCTTTCAATGAATCTTGTTTTTCTTGTGCAGAGTGATACATTTATCAAACACCTCACACGCATTTTTCATCAGTTCTGTAAAAATTGATCTTGTCTATTTGCTTTAGCTTCTAAGCAGCTTCAGTACATGCAGAATTAAAAGCTGGGAGAATCCAGCCATAAACAGATATGCCTCAGAAATGAAAAGTAAAAAGCCAAGTTGATTACAAAAAAAACAAAACAAAAAAACTCCCATAAAATTGTTAAGTACTGTGCTTTTTAACTGCACAGGCTGAAGTTATTGACCATGGGAAGAAAAGGACAGAGAAATGCAAAAGCAGAAACCACTGTTCACAAAATCTCTATGTCAGACATATGTACTTGCTGAAATTTTGATGTTTACACCAGAGACAAATCTGAATCATATTACCTACAAAACCTACTAAAAACATACTTTCAACATTCACCAGTATCTTTAAAACTCTTACAAATCATAGGCATCTTGAGAAGTAAAGATGGTATCTCAAAATATCTGCAGTTAGTGAATTTCAGTAGCAGAGTGCTGGAATGCTCAGACACCCACCAAATGCTCTTTAGTTTTAGGCTGTCTCTGAGCCTCCTTACTACTATGTCAGTTCAGAACTATGATGAATTTTCGAGGGGAGGGGAGGGGAGATTTCAGTTGAAAGGGATACACAGCGATCATCTAGTTGAACTGTCTGACCACTTCAGGACTGACCAAAATTTAAAGCATTTTGTTAAGGGTGTTTTCAAATGCCTCTTAAACACTGACAGGCTTGGGGCATCAACCACCTGTCTAGAAAACCTGTTTCAGCATTTCACCACCCTCTCAGTAAAGGGGCAAAACCCCCGAGTTCTATACAGTTACAAAAAACGAAAGGATTGCTTGTGTAAAACTTCAGGCAGAACAGTGCATGATTGCTTCTGAGCTACTGAGCTTGAGGCAATATAAAAGGTTTCAGTTCAAGTGCCAGTGATGAATCATGCTGAGCTTGGCCTGAGCTTCCCACCTGCATGCAGGGGAGAGCGTGTGTTTCCTGTTCTGCAGAGGTCCTGTGTTGTTTCAACAGAGATCCAGCCTCAGACATGGAGGAAAGACGGTGTTGTGAACTATGTCAATTTGTATCTCCTGATGCTGCACTCAGACACCATGTACTAACGCTGGCTCCAGGTGCCCACTCGAGGCCACTCAGCATCAGTTTGGGAGTGACCCTGGTTTCCTGGGGTCTGCCGCTCACAGCTTCCCCAAACGCAGGGTGTCCTCTGGCAGCTCTATTAGTGCTGGCTCCTCTGGGTGAGAGAGAGCCCCGGGCCGATGTTGTGAGTGCAAGTGAGAATAAAGGTCAGAGAGAAGGGGCCTGGTGTGATTTCCAGCTCTTTTATTTCCCGGGGAGAGGCAGCAGGGAAGGCAGGAGAGGGTCCGGGGTCCGGGAGAGGCGGCGCAAGGATCCCAGAGAGCTGAAGGTTTCAGTAACCAGGAGCAGGGACTGAACGGCAGCAGGAGATTAATAGGGATACGAGCTGGGGAAAGTAACCATTTGGGGCACAAGGATTTGCATGTAACCAATAGAGAACTGAACCTCAGCGAAGTTTCTAGAACATAACGTTATACAGAACATGAAGTAATAGGGTAGCTAACCAATGAACTGAAACATGTAAACAAAGTAGCAAGGGACACTGGGGGGGTGAGCCAGAAAGCTCACCCTGACGACGGAGTGTGGCTCAGACTGTGGCAACCTGGGGCTGAGCCCACCACTCTTGAAGCTGTGGGGCTGTGGCTTTTGCCACATATGCCGCCATAATGTACTGTCTTGAGGCAGAAAAAGCTTGTTGTTGCACAAGAGGTGTCTGTCAGAGGACAGAAATGTCAGAACACAAAACTGGCTCAGAGAAGTATCTCATGTCCTCTCATGTACTACTGTAACCTCTGATTTTCATTCAGTGTTTCTAGGTATGTGCAGGAAAAACATGTGTCAGGTTTAGGGTGTATTGTACAACAAGGTTTAGGTAGAAGAGGAGACTATAGGGATGGCTTATGTAAGAAGCTGCTGGAAGCATCCCCTATGAGCAACACTGTGGTGGCAGCTGTGGCAAAAGCCACAGCCCCACAGGCTCAAGACTGGTGGGCACAGACTGAGGTTGCCACAGTCTGAGGCATACTCTGCTCAGGGTGAGTTTTTTGGTTCACCCCCAGCGTCCCTTGTACCTTAGTTTACATGTTTCAGTTCATTGGTTAGTTGTTACATTACCTAATGTTCTGTATAAGGTTATGTTCGAGAAACTTCATTGCAGTTCGGTTCTCTATTGGTTATATGTTAATCCCTGTACCCCAATTGGTTACTTTCCCCTGCTTGTATCCCTATAAATCCCCTGCTGTCCCTCAGACCTAGTCTTTGGTTGCTGAAACCTTCAGCTCTCCCGGATCCCTGCACCGCCTCTCCTGGACCCTGGACCCTCTCCTGCCTTCCCTGCTGCCTCTCCCCGGGAAATAGAGCTGGAAATCACTCCAAGGCCCTTATCTCGGCTCTTTGTCCTTGCCTGTGCCTCCAACATCAGCCCGGGGCTTTCTCAATCACAGAGGAGCCAGCACTAAAAGAGCTGCCAGACGACGTCCTGTGTTTGGGGAAACTGCAAGCTGCAGCCCCCAGGAAACCAGGGTCACTCCCAGAATAACGCTGAGTGGCCTCGAGCAGGCCCCCAGAGCCAACGTTACAACACAGCCAATACCAGCCGAGTCCAGGGCTGATCCGCTGCTGGCCAAGGCTGAGTCCAGTAGCAATGCTGGTAACACCTGTGGGATAACATGGCTAAGGGGCAAAACTGCTCTGCAGCAGCAATCACAGCTGGAGAGAGGAGTGAGAATACGTGAGAGAAGCAGATTTCCTTGCAGCCCATGGTGCAGAACATGGTGAGACAGCTATCCCCCTGCAACCCATGGAGGCCCACAGTGGAGTAAAGATCCACCTGCAGCCCATGGAGAACTCCATACTGGAGCACGTGAATGCTCAAAGGAGGTTGTGACCCTGTGTGGAGTCCATGCTGCTACAGACTCCCAGCAGGCAGTAGAATAAATGTAAAGTTGGGCATGGGAAGAAGGGAAGGAAGGGGGAACTTGCTTTTAAGTTGCTCTTGTTTTTTCGTCTCATTACCTTACTCTGGTTTGATTGGTAATAAGTCAAATCTGGTTTGCCCATAATTATAATTGATGAGTGATCTCTCCCTGTCCTTATCTCAGCCCCCACACGGCTTTCATTATAATTTTGTTCCCCTGTCAAGTTGAGGGGAACAGGGAGAGGGAGGGAGTTGTAGAGAAGAGGGAGTTATAGAGCGGCTTTGGTGGGCACCTGGCATTCAGCCAGCATCAAACCACCACAGTCCTGTTAGTTAAAGTAGCAACGGTTGCACAGAATTAGTATACAGTGCATTTTCTGGAAAACACACACACATACTTACACACAAAAACAATACAGTCCCTGTTCCTGGAAGATTGCAATTAACGATGCTAACCCTGAAGTTACCTTTACAGAGACAAATCTTTAAAAAAAAAAAAAAGTAGAAAGTCTCTGAACTCAACAGCACTCCTTGCACCTGTGCAATTCCAACCAATTCCAAACAATTCCAATTCAAAAATTGCTGCAGGTTAACAAGGTAGACTGAAGAAACTTGATGAGTCGCTGAAACATGAAAAAAGGGATGATATTTAGACATGTGACAAGGAGCAACAGATTAGGATTTTGATGAGAGAGAAGAGTGAGAATAACATTAGAAGTTAGAAGCCAAAAGAATAGTACACATAGACAAAATGTAATAATTCCAAGCAGAAAAGACGGAAGATGGAAACCCCAGGGCACAGGAGATTATCTTGATAAAGTGAACACATGAAACATGCACTGAGATAGTACAGCACAATTATGTCAGGAATAGACAGAGAAATTCAAAGCTCAAGTTGACTGGTGAAGCTGTAAAAGGTTTTAAAGGAGTCTAAGAAGAGAGCTACCAGTGTAGGCAGCAGGGGAACAAGTGACGGAGAAAGGCTTCTAGGCAACATTTGTATAAGGATGCTGCTGTGATAAACTGTGAGAAAGGGGAGCCTGCAGGGGAACCCTGGCAGCCCACATCAGGTTGTGATGTTGTTTCTAATGTTTCCTTCATTTCTATGATAAAGCAGCAGCAGCAAAGTCAGAACTGCTGAAAATGAACATGAAGGATGACAGAATGTCACTGAATCGGTAATGGATCTAATGGATCACTTTCATCACAGAAGGAAGTAACATCAGGGGAGAGAGGACCCTTTAATCATTCTGTGGTTCCTCCCAGCATCATCTCTTGTATCCACCAAACTACACTGATAAACATGTTTTTTACTTAGTTTTACACAACTAATCTCTTAAACTAAACATAAACAACATAGCTTAATTTTTGAACAACTAAAAGGTGCACAACACAGTCATGGTCCAAGTAAAAATAACAGCAGTGATCAAAAGAATGCTTTTGAAGTGGAGGGAAAGTCAACCCCTCCACCTTCAAATGCTTTTTGAAGCTGAAATTCATGACCTGAGTTAATGTAATGAAAAATGTTTTCAAAATACAGCTTATGGGGTGATAGAATTAAAGGAATATTTGAAAACACACTTTAAAAAGAGCTAAACCATAAAATGTTTGTAGTGTTATGACTTTCTTCTACAATTTTATACAGAATAGAAAAAGAATGAAGTCTAAAACAGAAGAAACAAAAGCAGTATGTTTTCCTCAAAAGGTCATTATGGTATTTTGTTACATTTTTATACAGAAGCAATTTCCTGAGCAAATAATAAGTTCTTTGTGTCAACTCCTTAGCAAATTGCATTAAAGTTTTTTCTGTAAATGTGGTTATTCACATTAAGTCAACTCATTAAAAACATGGCTGAAGAGTTTCACTAGTAATGAAAACCATTTACAGTGCAGTCTGCTGAGCAGCCTACATTTGTGAGCTGGGCTCAGCCCACAAAATGCTACCACAAACCACCCTAAGTCAGCTATTTGCATTGCTTTATTGACATTGACACTTCCCAATACCAGCTAATGTGCAGTGCCTGTGACATGAATTTTTTTTTCTTTTGCTGTTGACTGTAGTTTAAAGCATTTCCATCTTAATTCGTGTAAAAATGAATAAATTTATAATTTAAATTTCATCAAATGCAAGCAATGTCTAATGCCAGGACACTAACACATAGTCAGGTTTCATTAGTTATGTAGGATGTTACTGTTCTCAGCTCTCTGCTCTGAGACCTGATCCTTCCTCTGCTGTTTCACAGCAGAAGCAAACACACTGCAGCTACTCAGCCTACTCAGCCACTCACAGGCTGAAGCAGCATCTGAGGACCTAACACTCAAGCTGGGAATTGAAGGCCAAGAGAGGATTTTGACCAGGTTTTGTCCAGTGGACTTCACACAGCAAAAAGAATGCTCAGCAGAGTGAACCAAAGTTCATTTGTCAATTCCAAGTGCAGTAAATTGTAGCAATAGCTTTGATACAAGGTGGGGAGCAGTTCTAATACAAAATGAAGGAAAGCATGAGTATTGTTCTGCTAAATTTCCCAACACAAGTTGAACCCTACAAAATCCAAAGTATTTTGTAACAGTGTTATACTCATGCTCAGACTGGAAATCCAGTACCAGCACATCTGAAACAATCAGGGTTCTTTCTAGGAGTAGATGGACATTTGGGACATGAAAACACTTTATATAACTACAACTAGAGTTCAAAAACATACTGCCAGGAAAGAAATAGTTCTACAGAAACTGGAGGAGACAACTTGGTAGGAGGGGAGGAACGTGTGGAGTCAGTGTGTGGCATAATTCATAACAAGCCTAAAGAAAGGTTTTTGTACTACCACAAAGGGAAGAGACCAAGGTGTGGACTGCAGAGTCTTTGAGTTCTCAGGAAATAACTTCACAGATAATGACGCACCTTTCCACACTTACTTTATGGCAGATAATCCACTCCTTTGCTTCTATGTACTCTGCATAAACCCAAAAATTGACAAAAATTGGTGCTATTCCAGTTGATGTAATCTGTTCTTGTTATTTGCTTCCTTTTAGTACAATTGGCTATTCCTGTCACTGTTGCTCACATCAAATTTCTAGTCTTTATTCCAAGAAACTGCTACTTGCTGAACCATGTCTTTAGAAAGATAAAGAGTAACTTTGGTATTTTTCTATTCCATTAGTGCAGTAATTCATCCCATAAACAGAAGCTTGTTTGGGGAATATTTGAAAAATCATTCTGTCATTTTAATTTTAGTAGGACGTGTTATACCAGACCTATTGCTGAGCAATTCACCTTCCCATCTGTGTGATTTCTGTATTAAATATTGCCAATTTCACATAGATGTCATATAAAGCTGTGCATTAAAATGTTCTTTTCTTCCACTTATTGATACCTGCACTGGATTTTTTTACCCCCTCCTTCCACACCTCTTTTACAAGATATATATTCCCTAAATCCATCCAACTGCTTCTTCCCTTTTCCATTTCAACAGTTTTTTTCTCAAGGTCACCAATGAATGTATTAAGATTATCTTTTTTGACTTAAACAAACCAGCTGCTCTCTATTGCTGTCTGAAGGGGAATGAAGAGGGCCAAAAATGGTTGGGAATTACTTATTCTGTTCAGTGACTCCAGATTATTTTATTACCATCATATTTAAGATAAGAGGTACTACTTTTTTTTTTTTAGCTTACTTAAGATAATGCTTTTTTGCTTCTGCTGTAGGTTTTGGGGTTTAGGGGTTTTGTGGAGTTTTTCTGTTTTATTTTAATAAGCTAGTTATGACAATACACATTTATAAAGTAGCATGCTCTTTCATTACAGGCTTCTTAAGCAACCATTTTTCTAGTGAATTATCAGAGAAATTACTGAAGAAAAAAATATAGGCTTCTTGCAGGAAATGTCAAGTACTGTATTAACACAAAGTGCTCAGAGTTCTCTTCCTAACTGCAAAGTTTCTGTTAGTTTATTCTTAGCCATCCATTACATCTGATTAAGTTTTGGGGTTTTTTTTAAGGAATACTGTTCATCCTTGAACTTCTATTTGTGATATTGAGAATTCTTTGCAGAAACAACAACAGGAGGATACAATAGTGCCTAAGCATATTGGATTGTGGCTCCCTCTAGACATACCATTTGTTTTCAGTGCAGCTGGGTAGCCATTCTATTCTTGCCTCTTTAAGCTCCCAGGTGCCCAAAAAAATTGTTAGAGAATTCTCAGGGCTCAGATCCCCGCACAAAGAATCTATTTTTATATATTTTATTTCTGTTTGACAGATGAAAACATAAAGCAATGTGGCTAAATCCTTACAGATACTCAGTTAAAACTGCTTCTGCCAACTTTTTTGAATGAGTAAACAAATCTGGGATGAAGCTTACATTTTCCATTGCACTGTGAAAAAAATGCACAAAGAAATTTCACTAACAGGCCTCAATAAGGTAGAAGAGCAGTCTCCAAGGACAGACACAAAGGACTTACTATTATTTAAGTTAAACACCACATTTTCAAGTTAAGCAGCGGGAACACAAAAACAGCAAAAATGTATGTTGGATGTCTAATTGTCATCCAGAAGTCAAAATTATTCTGAAGACCCTGTAGGAGCTCCCCAGATCTCCTCCTCTCTGCCACTCTGCCAGCAAGTGATTCCCTGTCAGAGCACTGTGCAAACAGTTCTAAACAGAGAAAGAATTAGGAGTGCTCCTGCTGTTGAAAGTAAATTACGTCAAGAGGATATTGCTGAGATTACTAATTTATTTAACACATTGAATTCCGAATGTGAATAAAACTTCATCTGTTACCATTTATCAGTTACATATTGCCTAGGGCCATGAGCCTGCTGATCACCTGTTTCGCCTTGTTTTTGCACAATTTAGTTTTCTTTTTCTCTCCTTTCCTGAACTTCATTTCAAAATGAAAAACTTCAAACATTGATGCTCTGGTTTGTAACAGTCAACATACTGTCACCTCACAACTTTTACAATGACAACTGCCAAATTTTTTAAAGCAGAATCAGGTTTTCTATTGGCAGCTCTAAAAGCCCTCTACTCTGTAAAAATAATTCCTTTCTGGAAAACAACTGTGAGAAAATAAATTTTTGCTAACAGCTGGTCTTCTTGATTGTCTAGATAAGCCTCCTCAAGGAGATGAGAGATACATACATGTATACTGAGCTACAGCTGACCATTCACTCCTTACCTTGGGACCTTCTCTTTCATTGGATCAACTGGAAATAACTCTGGAGATAACCATGCCAACTGGAAATAACTGGAGATAACCATGCCAAGCAAGGTAAAACTGCAAATACCACCCCTAATCAGCTTTCAATGTCCTTCTCATGCTCACCGGTCTGAAGAGTAAAATGGTCACCTGGATGTGTAGAACAATCTTCTGTTACAGGCTTTAAGAGATAAATTATTTAGTTCCCTCAAGGATTATTCTAGACGAACCTCAAAAGTTGTTTAGCCTGGGAGTTTTGAAAAGCATGCAGTATACTGCCAAAGTGGCAGAAAACACAGAGGATTGACATATTCAGGGAAAACAAACCAGCTCAGACCCACTTCCTCCTTTCCCAGAGGAGAAGACATTACTCTGCAGGCACAGGCATACCAAGTGGGATCACACCTCTGCACAGAAATGTTTGCCTAACTTCCCTAGCCTGTTGTCATCATTCTAGTAAGTCAAATTACAGAAGAAAACATTGATCAACAGGTGCTTCTACCCCAATTAACACAGTTTTCTGTTGGATGGAAAAGGGAATTTAAACTGCAGAGAAGTAAGGAAACAAGTCAGAGGACTGAAAAGTAGAAAATAAACTTTTGAAAAAGTGTGTAAAGGGACATAAAGAGAAAAGAGATGGGAAAAATAAATAGCAACCAACTGAATAGGATCAGGACAGGAAGAGAAAGGGAGCACAGCTACCTGCCAGCACCATCAGGGACGCTCCTCCGGCCACATGCATACTCCCTTAAACAGGAGATGAAGGAAATGAACATTGCTCCCTAGTCTTAATATCTTCAGCAAATCACTGTCAATGTGGTACCACTCTTTCTAAGAAAGCACTTCAATCTGAGGGTTTCTTATATCTTGTCCTCAGCAGCTGCAAAGTCTCAATTTCTCTCAAGACAGTCATTTTCTGACCAACTTTTCAATGTTTGCTTCCCCTCTTCCCCTTTTACATCTGCTTCCTCTCATCCCCTCCTTCTCTTCTTCCTTTTGTTCATCTTCTCATGTTTATTCCACTGCTCCTAGGTCTCATGCACTCTGCTTCAAGACAGTATTATCAACTTATTTTGAAACACACACACTTGTGACAGCAGGAAGACTCCACTTGCAGCAGCCTGTTCTATCACAGGGAACAGATTTTTATGTAGTATTAACTTTAAGAGGGAATCAGAACACAGGCAATTTATAGAGAAGTTTACTTTTTCAATTAAATGGAAGGTTAATGAAGATAACATTAGAAGGAAACATGCTGAAAACAAAAAGCAGTCCACTGGGTTCTGATTATTGCTTTTTATGTAGCCTGCCCCTTCTCAGCCGAATAATTAAGCTAAGAGGACTATGGCTAATAAAATGTCTATGTGATTCAGTTCAAGTAAAAACAATGTAAAGAACAAGGCTTCTGCTTTCACTCTTAATTGATGGGAGCAAGGCATTTTTTTGTGGGACTAGAACATGAGAATAGATTAAATCAATAAGTTAAAGGTTATTTTTTAAAGTCCCATCACCGTAAATTCCAAAAATTTAAAATTCAGTTTGAATGAAAATTTACCTAAGCCATATTTCTGGGGGCAGTTGAAAAGCTTTTGGAAATGGTGAAGGATTTTCTTTTATTTTTTCAAGCTTTAATATAAGTATATTAAAACAAACAGCTATCTAGTGACCTTTGTGACTTCACCCAAAACCTTCCAATTTTATTCAACATATTCAGACAAAAATCAGAATGCCATCATCTCTACATTTCCAGAAATATGCATAATTTCAGTGATGCTGTCTTGTTTGGGTTTTCTTTGGTTTTGCATTATTTTTTGACATCACATGAGAAAAAGCAATAGATACCTGGATAAAAACAAACAAACAAACAAAAAAAACCAAACAAACCACCTACATTTCTCAGTTCAAAGCCATTACAGAGAATGTGTTACTTTTACCAGAGAGTTCTAATTTTAGTCATTAGTCTTGAGTCTGACATAATATATGACTTGTGAAATACACTTATCCATCTGATGAACCTGCATAGAAATAGATCATTTTAGTTGGTGATTGACGACTATCCCTTTCCTTCCCTGTTAGCTGTAGAGAGCCCAATAATTGTAGGCTAGGGAGACTACACTGAAATGCCCATAGCTGGACAATCGAATCAGAACTTTAAAACTTCTTTTGTCCATCTCACCTATTTACATCTGCGATGGTCTGGAATGAAAAATGTCTTACTATAGAAGTCTCCAATCTTGCAAAGAGATACACACCTAACTGCACAATGGATACAACTGATAACCAGTGCATCTTCTAAAGACAGGCACACGTGGTGCACCAATACAGAGAATTCCTGATATTGGTTGTTGCTTTTAATGCTTTATCTCCACTAACAAAGTTGCCATCTGAAGTTTAACATGGGAACGTCTGGCACAATACCTGCATGTAACACTGTATTGTTACTGCAATATGATCATTTTGATAGCTTCAGTTATTTTAGAGTTGTCCCAAACTTTTACTTACTTGATGATATTTAGGTTTTGCCTTTGTGATTTCAGAAAAGAAGCCATACACTACTTGAATCCAGAAAATTATTAAAATGTAATTCTTCTCCTTCCTCCCAAGATATTAAATGTTATTTTGCATTTGACAAGACCTCAGGGTAGCTCAGTGATTGCCTTTATACCTGCCCATGACTGGGAGAACAGAAGAGTTTTGTGACAGTTTCCTCTACCAATACTTACACTATTGAGGTGGGATCACTTCCAGTTTGGCAAAGAGAAAGCAAGCAAGCATCTGTATAGAGTCCCAGAACAGATGCACTGTTGAATATAGACTGATACCAAAAGATAAACGTATACCAAAAGATAAACCATCAGATTAAGAACTCCTTCACCTGCCAAGGTTTTGATGTATAAATGGAATGTTTAATGGGCTGAAGTAATATAATTAATTTATCATCATTATAAAAGAATACTTGGGTTGTAGCTCCATTTTCTAATCTGATTTTTCCCATTAAATTGACATCTCCAGCTGACTTTCACATTCCCACTTGTAATAACTAAGTTCTTTAGGATTTAACCTTTAAAATCTTAAAGCAAATAAATTCTTCAGAATCCCATAACCTCCAAAATTCTTTTTTCTTCAGTAAAAGTATTATTAGAAGAAGAAAAAGGAAATGTCACTTTGCTTTACACCACAAGCAGTAGAAGAAAAAGTCTAGCAACATATGCAACCTGATAGGCTTTCATCCTGCTTTTAAAACAGTTAATTCAACTGGATCTCACACATGCATTACCCCTAGACAGATTTCCCTCATTAACTTAAATAACAGCAGACATAAATCTTGACATCATCTTCTCCCTGAACTTTACTGTCTGTTAAGCATATGGAGTCTTTGCCAGAGAGAAACGCAGTCATTTTTACACTCCTGGTGTGGATCCAGGGTGTTGTATCAGTCTGGCTGGCAGGATGAATCAGTGAAATAACTCTACCTTTCTGTCTTTTATTGAATCCTATCAGATTACCAAGTTATTAAAGGCCCCATAAAAGGTTCACAAACTAAGGTCTTCATTTATAACTGTAGATAAACAGACTGTCAGTCACCACCAATGACAAAAGCCGTATTGGGGTGCCAATGTGAATCCGACATGATGAATATCACCAAGATCTAACAGTCCCTCTCTTGGCATTCATACGCCTGAATCAGGGGTGCTAGAGCTGTTGCAGCCAAACCATCGATTTCCTATTATAGAACCTTACTCTGACTTTTAACTCATGTAACTCATTTATCATTTCCCTTTCACATCACTTGAGGCAAGAGGCAAAATTTTCCCTGTTGGAAGAAAGAAGGAATTCTGCCTTCAACATTAGTGAAGGAAAGTAGAAGCATTGACTATAGTCATCAGTTAGTTGCACTGTGGGGGAGTTAAGAGTCCACAAATGAAAAGCATTTAGTAGTATGTGAAGAGCAGACAAAGGCTGGGAAAAAAAAGGAGTCCAGAAAAAAATAAATTTAAAAGGCTTAGAGACGCTACCTGGAAAAGACTGAGAAAATACTCAAAGCAGTAGAGCAGTTCTACTTGGAAGTCAGCCAGAAGACAGTATGTTAGCACGAACAGGGGCTGAGACACACTCACAGGTGACAACCTTTCCTTACCAATTCCAAGGAATTACCTTTCTCACTGTTTGGATGGCCAATCTTAATGGTTTAACCATCAGAATTGTGAGGACATATGAAATTCTTTGATCTATGACATCCTCTAGACATATTTATAAATTTTTAAAAACTTCAGATGATAATCAAGACTCCTGAGTATCATTACCATTTTGTGGGAAACACTGTCATGATTCTGTTACCTCATACAGATAGAGAGAAATACGGACAGACATTTGTATCAATGAGAGTTTTTCTTCCATGTCCCCACTATATAGAGACAGCACATAGACAGATTTGCAAAGAAAACAAACTAGACAAATCTTTTCTTCATCTCTTCTGTGTCTCAAGAATGCACACATCTGCACTGCTCTAAGTAAAACATGTAGACAAGATAATTTTTATTTTACTTTATACCTCAAGCCCTCTGAGCACATGGAGAATAAAGTGATAAATGAGGGTTTCTCTTCTCAGTAAGACACAGACACACAACAAATCACAGGAGGAAAGTTTGTTTGAGAAAGTTGGAAGGGTTTCTCAATGTCCTGCTTGAAAATTCATCTTCCACTTAATCAGACCCTTATGGATAAATAATATTTTTCCTGTCAACAAGACAAGATTTACTAAGAATTCTTATCTGGAAATTGCAGACTGGATAACTTAGGCTATTTTTATTACTTTTATTTTAACTTTAATTTTTTTATATTTTATACCATTTCCAGGTCCTATACTCAGGCCAGAGGTCTTAAGTAGTTTTACAGGCATAACCTACATGACCTCAAGCCAGAATATTTCTGCATGTGTAGAGCAGAAACAGAGGGAGGGACTTTTCAGGAGAAACGTCATGAGTCTGAAGTGCTCTCTGAGTTGACCAGTGGGCCTTGCAGAGCACAGTTTAAGACTCAAGTCCTTAAGTTCTGGTTTAGGGGGGAAATCTCTGTTTCAAGTGGTCCTCATTCACAAAAAGTTGCAAATTGCCTTCTCTTGTTGATAACTCCCTGTTGGGTATTTCAAACTTGAGAGCATTAGAAACTGTTTTAAGTTTAGTATTCATCATTCTCCCATTGCTTGAAAAATATTGTTTCTTTTCCTCCTGTCCAGCTTTCTGTGGATCAAATTCTGCCTTCATTTACTTTGTTGCAGATTTTCTACTTCTCCAAATGTACTTTACGTAGTTTCTCAAGGTTGAAAGAGGAAAGCTAAATTTGATATTTCAGATCCATGGGGTTTCACCCCATCATACTTTTGAAGCTGGGATAATCAGCAATGGGTTTGGTCAAGAATATGGTTCCGAATGAAACTAGACTGTATGCTTACATGATAAAAATACTTAAATATAAGTGTCATTTATGTGCATGTAAAATGTTACAAGGATTCCATTCAGGGTGTCATTTTCAAGACATCATTTTAGACTACATTATGTTTGTCAAATTGCTGACTATACTGCTTAAATATTGAGAATAAAGGAATCAGGAACAAAAAGCATGAGGATGAAATTGATTTAAATTATTCTCCTCCTAACATTTTTCTTTATATGATATGATAAAATTATAAATATGATAAATACTATAGATATGATAAAAGCTTAAGAAAAAAAATTGTATATCAACAAACTAGCTAATCAAAATACTTCTAACCCTATCCAATAAAACATATTGCAACAGCATCCCAGTAGATTGTTATTTTCCACAAGTGTTGCGGTGGCCCAGCCCACCTTGGGGCTGAGTGCCATACAGTGGGTGGAATTCCCCACCCAGGATTCCGACCCGGAGGGTGGATCCGAGGGCGAGGCCCAAGTCCAGGGCTGACACCCACTGTGTGTCACTCCTGCAGCATCTCCTCCCTCCCTTCCAGAAGCTTCACTGTTCCTTTCTCTTCATTGGTTCAAACCCCTTATGTTTAATAATGCAGCCTATTCCTTATGTATGAAGCTCTGGAAGGTTCTGTTCAGTTCAGTTCTCTATTGGTTGGTTTGTATCTGTTCCTCCCCTGATATGTTATGATTTGTTCCCTGTTACCTCATGTCCTTCCCTTACTGGCTTGCTCCCTTGCTCCCCTCTCTCTCCAACCCCCTATAAAAAGTGCTGTCACCCCCCTCACGGGGCCTTTGACTGACTGTCTCCCTTCCGACCACACCCCCTGCCCTTCGGGGAAGTAAAGCCGGGACAAAAGACACAGCATTGGCCCTCTCTCTCTCTTTTATCCTGGCCAAGTTGCTAGGCAACAGCAGTGCTGCAGCCTGCCTTTCCTGCTTTCTCAGGCAACCCGACGGGTCTTTGGTAGCCACGCTGCATGGACACCGGATCCTGTCGCTGCCGTGGCCACCGGGCAGCTAGCAGCCAGAGCGACACACAAATACTTTATAGATAAGCCATCATTCTCTAAAGCGAAACAATGGGACAGAACTGTAAGTCAGAAACAGATTAATGCTAAGAGTGGTGAAGGAAATACAGTAAAGATCCCACTGAAAAGGCTTTCTATATTACTTTTCTTGGCCTGAATTGTTTGTTATTGTACTCACAAAGTTCACAGCTAGAAAAAGAATAGACCAAGCTTTGGCTTTGGTCTCATGATAGGGTCTTATGACTTCAGATAAATATTGCAGACTTGAGCTTTAAACATTTATTCTGTCTTTTCAGAATTCCTTCTACTTCCCCAGATATTATACCTCTTGCACAGACACAGTGACATGCAATCTTCAAATATAAACTCACATATAATTTTGTCTGCATCCCTGTCTCATTTAGTGTGCAGGGTTTGGATTATAAAACAGCACAAAGTTTACAGATGTCATAAAATCTGCCTCAGATTTTGTCTGTTGGAAACTATAACCAAAGCAGCATTCTTTCAAATGCCTCATACATATGTATCATAATTTATATTTTCTAATAAATACTCATCCTGAAATAAATAGAATTTTTCCATTTTCTATGACCATTCTACTTAATTTTCTCCACATTTACAGATAAAATGCTTTTTATTTTTCAATACTTTTCAATCAGCTGTTGAATTATTAAAATTATAATACTTTATATTTCCCATACAATCTTGGAAACCTATTCATTTTTTAAAAAGAACTTGGAGTGATTTACAGAAACTTCTGAAGATAGCCATCACTGGAAAAAATCAGCTAACTAAGAATTAAAAGTGAAAAATGAAAAAAAAAGGTAACAAAAAAGACATCTCAGCTTTTATTAGTTCACCTAGATTGAGGCTTCAGGGGAAAAAATCTTTTTTAATTGCAGCTCAGAAGACAAGTATTTCACAACAGAATTGAAAGAAATTCTGAATCAAACAATTATCTAAATTTCTGTAGCAGGCCAGCATTTGATTTTGTCTTGTATTTCTCCAAGTTTAACAGAAGAAACTTTAAATATAAGGCTTTCTGAATTAAACATTAAAATGTGTGACAGTCCAAACTGTATGCAGCAATTTCAGTCACTTTAATATTTAATTCAGCACCAAAACTACATTGCTAACTTAATTCATTCTGCCACATAAATTTCCATTCGCTGCGGCATTTATCTTGGACTATACTTCATCCCTCTGCAACTCCCATCCAAATACAGGAGAAAGTTACTGTACCCCTGTGGTAGGCATGATACTGAGTTTGTGCCACAAGAGCATGAATCTGTGATTTTTTTATTACTATGTTGGGGAATTAGTGAGAGGACTGCTCACATGGATCTCCACTGAGGAGACAGCAGAGTAAGACCATGAAGGTTTGGAATGAAATATTTTCTGTGGCAGACATCTGCTCTAAACTTCAGCAAACCATTTATTTATCTTTGTCTTGATTTCACTCTCTAAAAGACAGGGTAAGAGGTCCATAGTAACTCTCAATATTACTAGGATTTTAAAAATACCAAACAACGTACTCATAGTTTTTTCCAACAGTGATGAAAGCAATACTCAGCTTGAAAACAGCAACAGTTGTTTATATCACACAGAAAAGCAGAGCCACTCTGAGCTGTTCCAGACTAAAACATTCACATCCCCTTTGCACTTCTTTTCATATTTACTCCAAAGCCCTTCACAAGTAGGCAGCTTCAAACAATTAGTGTAAACTGAATAAAATGACAGGATGATGTGAGCTGTTGGGGTTAATATACGAGAGGTTAATATGTAGATTTCTTCTTATTCCAGGGACCCAACCCCCCAGCTATCTTTTCTCTTTCTGCCCTTTCCTTGTCTTCCTATTTCATTATTTCTTCCTCTTCATCACCTGAAACTGCAGAAAGGTAATTTCCAAGTGTTCTTGTTTATATTTCTATTACATTGGGTCAGACAACTTTGACCTCTGCTCTCAGATGCAACTCAAAGCATCATGCAGACACTCCATGTGCCGGTTTGCCCTCTCCAGGGCTGGTAGCCTTGCAGCTGCCTCAGCACCATTCCACACTGGCGTTCATTAACCCAGGCACATGCTGATATAGCTGTAATGCTTTCAGAGCCTGAGGAGTCTCTATGTTGTGCTGTGTAATTAGAGCAGTTCTAGGTTGTTACTCTTCATTCTCACAAATATCTTTCCATTATACTTTATAATGGTTCCATTGATTAGTTGCTACATCACCGGCTTGGTTTATCTTTTTTTTTATGTAATATCAGTCTTCCTCTCTTTTCTGACTTCACCATTCCATTTGTCTTTCCTTTGATGACTTGTACACACAGTCTTCCTTCTCTTGTTTTGGTATCTCTGTTCTATTGACACATCATTGTATCATTCTTCCTTCAGATTTAAAAGAAATAATTGATTTATTTTATTATTGCTAATTTTAACCTTCTCTACACTCTGACCTTTCTGAGCAAAAGGCTGACTACAGGAGCATGACTCACAAAAGCAACAGTGTGTTTCAAGAGGAAGTCAGCCCTTGAGATCTATAGTGCCATTAACCACTGCAGTACATATGAGTCGACAGCAATCTCTTTTTTCTCATTTTATATTTATGGACCTCACTTTCTGCTTTCCTAGAAAGTGAGTCGTAAGGCAATAGTGGAAGAGAGGAAGACCTGCTGCCTTCCAGAATGTGAAGTATTTGTGGATTGAGAAGACAAAAGATTACTATTCCCTGGTACCTCATAGTATTTATCTTACACAGAGAGAAAAAGAAGGCTGCTGGCAGCTGGTTCCTGTATTTGCACCAGTTCTGGGCAGTTCTCTGCTCCCACGGAGTGTTAGTTGCATGTATCACTCTACATCGCTCTCTGATGATGGAAGAGCACTGCTAAAAGCACAGCAAAGCAAGCTATCTCTTAGGATCTCATACATCCAATAGCTAAAGGACTGTCTGCAGCTCCTTCTATGGCTGTTGAATTAAGAAATTCAGAGACATTCTTAATCTCTCCTAGCAATTTCCATTCTACTTTTAAGCTACCCCCACAAATTTTTCTCTGCACAGTGCATGGACTGAATACATGAGGTATAAACAATTTCTTCTTTCTCTGCACCAATATTTGTAATAAAAATGTTAAATATGCTAGGAAGAGAGAATGCATGGCTGTGGAAGCACCAGAAGGAAGAGAAGAAAGGGATGAAAGGACGACAAATTTGGATGACACAGCCCATCATGAAGATTCTAGCACCCTCTAAAGGAAACAATAGACCAAAGCCATTGGACAAGATGGCAGGAGACACAAGGAGAAAAAGGAGTATGTCAGCAGTACAGCCTAAAGGCTCTCAGGGCTTGAACAGGATGTAGACACATCAACCACAATCACCATCAGATAACAATTCACACCCAAAAAACCAGCCCAAGGCTGCCAACCATGCTAACCAAATGTTTCTTCTCACTTTCTCCTTCTCTAGCCTACTCTACACAAAAGGTCACCTTCACAGAAACTGCATGACCCAATGTGTTATTCCATCTTAAACACATTAAAAAGCTATTTTAAGGAAAACAATATATAAAGACACAAATCCAGAGACAGCAATCAAACACTTCCATAGGCACTGACACTTTTTAAACCTTAGTCCTCTTGGAGTAAATACAAAAGATAAAATATCACTGTCTGAAGGAAAACTAACTAAAACCCTGTGTTTTCAAAACAGAAGGTTCTAACGTAACTGGAACAGCACAATGAGAAATAATTCCAATTCTGAATATAGCTAAAACCTTCTCAGATGTGAATACTTAAAGAAAAATGTTCTACTAGGCATTTAGAGAATCTCTGTAAAAGCATGCAGTCAACCATTTACACCAACATGGTACAGTGTCAGCAAAATAAATACGACTGGCCACTGAATTCTGGCACAGCTCTTACTCTGCAATGAAAAACTTCTTTAAATGGCTGTTTACAGGGTAGATATCACTCCTTTGTGCAAATATTTTACAGGATTATGTTTTTTCTTGATCAACATCTGTGGCTGTTTTCAACAATACGTATCAGGCTGAAAGACAGGTCCAAACTCCAGCAAAGGTTGGAATGCAATATGTTTTTTAAAAATTACAGCAAGTGCTCTAAACTAATGGTGAACCTAGCTAATGACAAACCCATTTAGTAACTAACTCCTCTGCATTTCACTTGTGGCAAAATCTCTGTTACTTGATGAATTGGTGCTGAATGGATGCCTCATCGAGAGTACTGAATGGGACTGTTTCACCACAGGTACCATTGCAACTCCAGTTGTAATTGCTCAATTCTCAGACAACTTCCTTGAAAATGGGTTACAAATAACAATTTGGAGAGCAGAGCATGGGTAGGTGGGTGTTTTTTGAACCTGCATTTATGTAAACTCCTCTGTTACAGTGCAGGATGTTGATGGGACTAACAAAAACTTACATCACAAAATGCTGTGAGAATGCCTGGGTATTAGTGTCGCCTCCTGAAAAACTCCTGTAAACATATATCCCCCAAAAGACCAATTATTCAGCAACTTCAGAATCAAAATTAATTCTGTCTTATCTTTGATCAGCTCACTAGCTGTTTTCAAGGTTAGAACCAAGACCCAAAATTAACATCAGATGCTTGAAACCAATGACAAATTAAAGAAAATGAAAATTGTAAAGATAGCATTGTAGGGAAATATACAGAACAATTACAGATTAAGAAGGTCCTAGAGACTTGAGTATTTATCAATCCTCTAAAGATGAGGTTGTAGAGAAATAAAGTCTGAAAAGGACATACAGACATCAGTAACAGAATAACATAAAGTGGAGAAAAATTTCAAAGTATTGAGATCTTATAATTAGATCTGGGGACAAGAATTCAGCTTCTTCAACTACTTCTCTGAGACAAGTCCAAAGATAAAAAACAGTAAAGAGATGAAACAAACTGGTAGTCAAACACTTAAATAAGTATAGCAATGAATTATTTCCCAATATCAGGGACAAGGTGGTGCATTTTGCATGTCTCCAGTCTAAAACTACCTTGCTTTTTCTGAAGTTCTTGTGACTAGAACCATCAAATAAATATTGAAAAACAATCCTTCACCACCACCACTATCTCCAACCTCAATTTCCAAAGATGGTAGTACCAGTGTGAGAACTCACTAGAGAAAGATTCCTTATATGTGTATTTTTTAAGGGTAAGAAGCCTCCTATTCTACGTGCTTCAGACAGTACCTTGACAGTCTGTTGAGGCACTGGGTGACAAGCACTGCAGAGCAGAAAGAAAAGTTGCTAAATGAAATCCACTCCCCCACAACACTTAGTACAAGTAAGTTTTACCATCCATTGGGTTCTCTCTATAACAACACAAAGCCTGGTATTTCTGAAGACAACATTTACAACACACTTGGAAAAGGGCTTCCATCAGCTATGTTACACAGGAGTGTAATTACATTATTAAGTCCCTTACATCAATCTACTGGTGAGCAAGTTGCAGCTGTGGGACTGCACATATGGGTGCTTCAAACTTTGCTGAAACTAAAATATATAGCCTGGCTCACTAAGTACACAGTTTTAAAGAGGAAAATGTCCTCAATCCCATTTGCAATAAAGTGTTCCCAAAAGACAAGTTATGGTTGAAGTGTTGACTGATGGCCCAGTTCTTAGGCTTTTGGGATAATTTGGAAAGGGTACTCTTTCTGAACTTTACAAAGGAGAGAATGTTTTTCTTTTTTTTTCTCCTGAAGATGAAGAGTCATAGAGAAGTAGAAGATAAATTAACTGGACTGAGTTCTCATTGATTTATACCTCACAACTGACCCTAAAATGTGGATATATCCAGTTAGATTTGGCAGCCTCAGGCTGAAATAGTATTCATTTGGAAAGAACATTTTGAAAAATAGTGGTTAAGAAGAAATCACCTTCAAAGGGAGTTTTCTTATTCTCTGTCTCTGTAGAAACACTATTTACAAGTCCAAATTGTAAAGTAATATGAATATACAAATATGCAAGCAGTCACAGTCTATATCATTAATACGAACGCTGCTCAATAAATACCTTCAAGGTTATTCTTCTAAGAAATGCTATTTATTACTAGCATTTGCAATAGCTGTCTAGAACATTATCTCCTGTATAAATCCACCAAATATACAGAAAAGACAGTTCTTCAGTTTGTTTCAGGACCTGTAGATGTGTTTGAAACTTTAGTATGTACTCAAGGGCTTTTTTTATTCTCTGTGTAATTCTCTGGTATTTCCCTAGCTTTTTTAAAAACTGTTAGCTCTCAGACCTACCAGAATCTTCACAAAAGTGTTCTTTTGTTTTGATCTGATTTTTTTTGTTTGAAGTCAGTACACTGCAAATCAATTGAAATATCCAGGGAAAGAGAAAGATGACTGTATATGGCCCAATATTTCAGGATTTATTTCTAGCTGATTGGTACAATGGATTAATATATTCCTGAACTACTAATTTTCATTAAAGACTTCTACAGCAGGAATTTAAACTCAAAACAAATAACGCAAAACATAGTAGTGACACCAAATAATGCCAAACATAGTAGTGACACCATTTAATAAGCTTAAGTTCTATTTCTTTCCATATACTTACCTGTACTAAAATCAGGCAGAAATACTCAATATCACAATATACAGCAAAATACACATTACAACATTTTACCAAATTTTCCTGCTAGTATTTTGTATCGCAATAACAATAGAGAGAAAAGGTCAAACCCAAATCTATTTCCCACTGTATATTCTGTTGATATTTAATTCCCTTTAATATTTAGGTAAAATTAGATACTTGACTATCAATTCCTTATACCATGGAATATTTGATAACACAACTTATTTTCCTGCATAAATACTGATGGCAATGACAATGTACCTGCAGTCATCCCACACAAGTCATTGTGTGTTCTGAGTTATTGAACATACTGTTCTCCTTACAAAAGTTCTGTCAGTAGTTTTAACTACAGCACTTATCCTGAAAGGGAAGAAGCACATTTACACCTGTGAATAAGGAGAAAAACATACTAAGGCAGAGTGAGAAGAGGCCTCAAGATCCACAAGTCTGACCTTCAGCAGGAAAGGAAACTCAGGTAGATCATCTCTAATATCAAATTTGTTGACTCTATACAGCATGAACTGAAGGAAGTTCCGCACTCTTCCTCAGTAGATTATTCCAGTGGTTTATGAGCCTTACCATTTGAAAGTGGTTTCCTCATTTGTTAACAACACCTACAAATTATTCCTATTTTCTTCTAGTACTACTGTGGAAGTAGTGGGGAAGTAATTCCCATCTTCTTATTAGGGATTTGCACTCTTGCAAAAGCTATCGTCTCTTTTTAAACTTACCAGAGCTGAATTCTTTCACAATTTTCACTGTTTTCTGAACCTATTGGATTTTGTTTCTTCTAGATATCTTTAACTACACATTCCTTCAAGGATGATACTTAAAACTTCACACACCATTCCATTTGAGGGTTTAATCCGCATCAGAGAATAATAATTAACTCCCACACATTACCATCAAAACTTCTGTTACTTCATTTCAATTTAAGGTCTGTGATTTTACTCCTACAAGAGAAAGAAAAAAGTTTATTCAACGTTTTTCTTGTTCCAGACATGTGGCTGACCATCTACTGCAGGTGTGGGATCCTCCACAGCAGTACTGGTGATTAGCCAGTTCCCCAGTTCTCAAAGCTTATTCTGGTATTTTCCTATAATATTTCGTATATACCTAACAGTTAGATCCAGAGATGTTCTAACTATATGCTGCATTCTAACAACAAAGCTAAATTTGAAAACATTAGATAGAGCTGTACCAAGGAAGGTTGTGCTGGTTTGACAGGGCCAGGTTTTTTGGTAGTGGGGGGCCACAAAATGGCTTCTATGTAAAGCTGTTCAAAGTGTCCACAGCTGTCCAGCAGAGCCAATCCCTGATAGCTCTGAAGATGGACATGCTGCTAGCCATGGCTGGGCCACTTAGAGATGGAGGTAACACCTCTGTGATAACATATTTAAGCAGAAATCAAAACAATGTAGGCATGTGCAGCTGTAGTTTTAGCTAGACGAAGAGGAGGAGTGAGAACATGTAAGAGAAGCCACTATGAAAACTTCAAGGTCAGAGAAGAAGGAGGGCAAGAAGCTCCAAACATCGAAGCTAAGACATCTCTCTCACCTGTGGTAAAACCTATGTTTATGCAGTGTCCCTCTGCAACCTGGAAGCCCACAGAGATGCAGAGAAGCACCCCCAGCTGTGGGGAAATTTGCCATGCTGAAGCAGGAGGGGTGGATGCCTAGAGGGGCTGTGGTCCAGTGTGGGGTCGACAATGGATAACAGGGCTTTGCTCCCGGGGCCTGAGGCAGTCATCTTTGATAAAAAAACCTTGCCCCTCCACCACCCCCCACCAAATTTGGACCAGCCCATCCTTGGAAGGACTGCACTCCATGGCAAAGAAAACCCTCAGCAGCAGTATTGAGTGGAATCGTTTTGCCTGTGACGGGAAGTCGTACCATAGAAGTTTGGAAAGGGGATTAATGCCACAGTGCTTGCAGGAAGAAAAACTGGGTCTCTCCCCCACAAGCAGCTGCAGTGGAAGGAAAAAAAATCTTGAGTGATGAACTGACCAAAAAACCCCTGCCCTGTCTCTCTGCACCTTTATTGGGAAGGAGGAAGGGGCTGGGGCGAGGAAAGAAGGTGTTTAAGGGCTCATTTTTTGCTTCTTGTTAAAAGATCCTCCTCTGATTTTGTAAGCAATAAATTCACTTAATCTCTTTAAGTTTCAACCTGTTTTGCCTCCCATGGTAACTAATTTGAATCTTTCCCTCGGTCCTTATCTCAAACTCCGTAAATTTTCTCTCCTCTGCCCAGCTGCAGAAGGGGATGAGTGGCTGTTCATGAAGGCCTGGCATTTGGCCAACTTCAAACCATGACAAAGGCCCTTTAAATCTGAGAGAAAACCACAAAGTGTGGAGTAGGGGATCACCCAGTTGCATATGTACTGATCAACAGTTTCACCTGGGCAATGTCACTGGTCATTTTCCTCATATCACATAAGACAATATCAGAATTCTTACTGGGATAAAATATCACAGTCTGCTCTCCATTTCTTTATCCACTAGATGAGCATTTTTCCACTGAAGAAAGTAAACAGATTTTTTGGACACAATTTGTTCTTGTCAAATTCATCTAGTTGCTTTCTTCTTATTTCATTATCCTCTAGGATGTGTAAATTGATTCATAATTCATTTAGAGCTTTTTTTCTGTTCTAGTACTGCATATTGTGCTCATTTTTTCCTCACCCTGAAACTACATTTTCTGTATACTATTTGTTCTTCTTCAATCCCTTAGGATCTAACCTGTCCCCCAAGATTTCTCAAAAGTAATTAATGATTCAAAAAGTGCCTCTTTTTTTTAAACCCTTGAAGAAAAAAATACACTACAATTTGACAATTAAAAACAGCCAAGCTAATGAAAGACTCTTACAACTATTTTCTTTGCCTGTATTAAAAATTAATGCATTAGAAATCTAATTACAATGTATCTTTGTTCTGCCAAAACAAATGCTTTAATGGTATCCTCTGTTTGACGAGTGATGGGTACTTTCTTTTATTTCTCCAATTTTTCCATTAATCTTTTCATCTTCTTTGCCAATTAGGCATTTTACATGCTAGTTTGATTCTCTGTATTATGTGTTTGCTCATACTATCCCTTTCCTGTTGTCCTTAACCTTTCTTCTGCCCTTCAGATACAACCTGGATGCAGAAAAATTATTTTTAACCACGTTAATATAAGGGAAGTATCTTCTCAATCATTACTGATTACAAATGAGAAGTGGTGGAAGAAGGGTGAACTGACAGGAACTCAAAAAGAGCACATAAAATATATTAAAAGTATAATGAGAAATGAGGACCAGGGGCAGCACTGCAGAAATATTGAAAAGACCCCAAACCAAAACCAACCAACCAACCAGAAAAACCATCAAAATAAAAAAGAACAAAACAAACCCAGAACAACAACAAAAACCCCCACCTCTTTACATGCTTTCATATCCCTCTTTCTGCACTAGTGTAGATTGCTACTGGTCTTTTAACATATTCCACTTTTTAACATATTTACAGAAAGTATGAAGAGAGAGCTTTATTACTTAGCCATTTTTCCCGAGAGACCCTGCCTGTCATTTCCAAAAGACTGCTTTTCCAAAGTTTATTAACTTTACTCTGCCACTCTATTCCTTTCTGTGGGATTGTGAACACTGTCATTTTGCAAACACTTCCAACACCTTAATAGGTCACTTTAGCTTCTCCCTATGCTCTCCCTATGGAGTGAGAATATAACCTAAAATAGTCACATTCTGTACCTCCTCCACCTTCTGAAACAAAAGCCTAGCTGTCAGTGTGGCTTTGCAGTGCCACTCAGGCTTGCTCTGACCTGTCAGGCTGTTCTTCCTCAATAACTGAAGTATAATATTGTCATGAGCTCCTGTTCTTTGGATAGCTCTTTAAATTTCTCAGACATATGACAAATACAGGAACTTCTTGTTCTTCTCATGCTTAATCAGTGACATTGTGTATTTGAGTAAGTTTGAAAACCAGAGCAAGGACTTGATGAACTATTGGATACAAGTGGAAAAACTTACGGTTTAGTTAAACAGATTTTTCCATTTTTACTCATATTGATAGTACTTTATTCCATAAGTAAATGTGATTTTTCTCATTACTCCAGGTTTAAGGAGAAATAGTGGCAGAAAGAAAACTTTGGCTGAAGTAACAGGGTGGAGGGTGTGGAATTAGTGACATGGCACTTAACTTTGCATTTCTTAATTAAACAGTTCTCTCTGTAGCTACAATTGTGGGACTCACAGTTAAAGACTGTAAAACCATGTTAATGGTTTATTCATGCCCAATGAGAAATTTTAACTGGTTAGATTATGTAGTTTTAATAAAATACAAATAGAAGATGCAAACATACGCAGATAAAGCAAAGTAAGTTGGATAAAGCAAACTAAGTTGGATAACTACTGCTATGTACATAAAAGTATGCAGCAGCACAGTTGATAAACATGTAACACACAATGTTTAATTAACAATTTAAGTGGGAAATACAAATGTATACTAGAGAATTCAAAAGTAGGCTCTTCTTCAATGTGACTTGGCTCTCCTATACATAAAATATAAGAGAACAGAGATCAGCTAGGCACCAGAAGGACATATATAATCAGATACAATGGAGACATTTTGTCCTTCACTACCCAATACCTACAAGTAGAAAATAAATAGAACACCCTCTAGAATGTTCATCTAAAATGAAAAATTAATTTTGAAGTGCTCTTTTCACTCAATATCAAAGGACTCTAAACTAGTTTCAGTTCAGACATGAAACTCCTCCAGATTATGTCCTCCAAAGTACTAAATACTCCTCCAAATTACTGAATCCTCTACAAATTATTGGCTCTACCTACAGGTCCCATCATGAAAGCTCACACAAAATTCAGAAAATAATTTCATCTTGAAAGATTAATTTCAATTGCATACATGACATAAAACAACACCTGATTATGTAGAAGTCTGTGTCATCCTAGGAGTATAAAGACCCCCATTGGCTGAGCAGCACTGACATCTGAAGTTAAATGCTAAGTGAGAGATGTCAGTAAAGGCAGGTGGTTAAAAAAGAAAAAAGAACTTGAAGAAACTGCTGATAAAACCAGAACACTTGGTGTGAAGCCATACCTATGCATCAAGTCCAACTAGAACAGTCTGTAGTTTACTTTAGTGTTTGTTACCACAACCAAAGAGGCACTGCCATCCTGTGACAGGACCGTTTACACTCCCCTCTGCCACTAAAAGCTTATCTGCTGATGCATACATTTGGGGAACATCTCCCCCTAAGTCTCTTGGCACCAGCAGTAAGATTTATAGCTGCCAGTAAACACTTCTTTGCTGGGAAGGCAGGACATACAAGATAGGCTCAAACTTGTGAATGACAGACAAATGGGATTTTGCAATTATAAAAGGCCACTGCAAGTTCCAAAAAATCAGACAATCATTTATACACTCTTCAGAGTGTGCAAACGGTTCTCTCCAGAATATCAAGACGCTGGTATTTTGCCTCTTTGCTGCTCTTCTAGAAGTTGAGTGAAAGGAAGCTTCTGTATGCAATTCATCTGATTGATAAGTTACATTGGCTCCTAATCCTACTATTTCTTTGCTAGCTGTAATATAGGTACCTTTTACGGTGCCCAGTATAAATCAACTAGTAGTCTTTGCTTATCCTGCGTAGTAAGTAGCTGTTCAAGTTTTGGTCATATTTCCTGTGTCTATTCAATAAACCAGTTCATGTTGTAATAGCCCTGATGAGTCATTATCAAAGAAGTAGAGAGAGACAAAGTGATCTTGGGGTGCAGGCCGCCCCAATAGAGCTAAAAGCTCATCTAAACTTACTCTCACATTCATAACAAATCCATTTGTGTGCAGATCCTTCTGCACTATGGTTGCATGTGAAGCTTTTGCTCATAGAGAACAGATCTTCTCTGCTGCCAGGACATGCCAGCAGCCACCTCGCAGATGTTCTCTTACTTGAGGGCCAAGTTGATGTAGGAAAAACCCTACTCTCAAGGCAGTAAATACATACTTCATACCATCAAGAGAAACCATGGGTACACTAGGAATGTTGGAAGCTACTTTGGCAACCTGTTCCTGAGATTTATCTGGAGGAACACAAAAAAGCAGCAGAAACAAGCTGAGTCAAACATTTTTGGCTAGAAATAGCCCGTGGGCTAATGACTGCTCCTCCCTGTTCTCCATATTCAGTAACACAAGAAGCAACTTTAATGACATACTGTGAGAGACCTAAATGTTATGGTCAACGGCTTAAACATTGTTATGAAGCACTTTTTCCCCATATGGCAAAACTGTATAAAGAAGGTGTGACCACCAAATCCTGCCCTGACTGAATATGCCTCCTGACTGGAACTTTGGACTGTCACTTAAGCCTCCTAAGGAAACTTGAGGTAAGATAAAGGTGATACTATTATCCAATTATCTCAGGTCTGCGGAGAAGTAGAGAGGGGAGAAGAATATATCCCCAAGAAAGATAAACCCAGCAGTTGTCCTGAAAATCAGCTCTGGCTGGGTTCGAGATGGGGAAAGCCATAGCCCACAGGCCCACCTGCTGAGGCCAGGGTTGCATACATTGACCCCCAACCAAGGGGGAGGAGGAGAGTTGTGGGGCTGTGGCTTAACCTCATGTCAGAGGCAGTGCACACCCATCCTCTGTTACACAAACTTGCTCAGTTGTAAACCCCACCCCACAAAGGTCACATACACACTGGACATTCATGTGAGGGGCAACTGAGGACATGTCATAAGCCATCAAAGACCCCTGCAGCACCCCCAGACTCATCCCTGAGGCCTTGCAATGGAAGACTGCACATGATGCAAGGTGATGCAACAGATCCAGAGTGTCTTGCATGAGACAGTGTCAAATTTGTCTTCTGTCTCTTTGTCAGTCTCTTTCTTCCCCCCACCCCACCTTTTCTCTCTCTCTATTCCCCTTACATTTACTGTTGAATAAAGTCTATACTATTGACTTTGGCATATGGTCTTGTTTGCACCTTAATTTGGGCAGAGGCAAAAAAGCAGAGGGAAACTGTACATAAGCAGATCATCTTGGAAATTGTAAGTCTTCATATTTTATTAGTATTTTTAGTGAGAGCAGAGAATAATATCAGGAGGTTTTATGGCAAATCTAATTAATCATACCAGCATTTTGAAGACTCTTCAATTTAATTTTCAATGCTTGTCACTTTGTTCGGATGTTTTAGCTATTTTCTTCATTGAGCACTGAAATGAAGAACTTTAAAGAAGCACACAAAGAAAACCCAAAATCCCAAGTCCACAACATTTAGATTCCTAATATTGTTGCCTAAAAAGGCTAGCCCAAAAACTGAGGCCAGTCAGGAGTAAGGGAATAAAAGGTGGGTATTTATTCAAAAGGCCTTCAAAGGTACATTTAGGGCAGACAAAGCCCCCTCCTTGGGGCATTGCCGCGGGTAGAGAGCGTGAGTAACTCGGAGTCTTTTGTGTTGGTCTCGTTTTCCTAAATGAAGCGACTTTGGCCTTATCTAGTCTCCGATCTGGAGGCGAGCCGAGTATCAGGACTCCCGCAGCTCTAGGCTTAGCTCACACACAGCGGTTTAATTTATGCAGGGAAGCAAAGAGACGAGAAAGGGTTCTTTTCCGCTTATTGCCAGCAGGATTTTATTTCTGGATCATGATGCGATAAAGACAAAATCAAAATGGAGGTCAGGGCATTTTGAGAAGGAGGCAAGGGGACGGCAGTCGGGAGAGCCAATCACTGCGGAGGGCCACAATGATTGACAGGGGTGCCAGCCAGTGAGTTGGCTGTCCGCAGCCGGCATGGGAACCACTGAGCTGTTCCCCTACGCAGGGACAGCCCCTGCCGCCCTGGCCCAGGATAGCCCCTGCCGAGCCGGGGCTGCGCCATCCCGGCTGCCGCACGAGGGGGAAAGGACCAGCACCACACCGGGGGGAAAGGACTGGCACCGCACGGGGGGAGGAAAGGACCGGCAGTCCCGGCCCAGCAGGGCTGGGCCCAGTCACAAGCCACGCCCAGAGGCATCTCAACAGGGCATCACCTAAAATGGACGACCAGTCACAAGTTCTCCATGCCTTTATAGGTTTGGTCCATTTGCATATCAGCATAAATTCACCAGTTAAAACTTTGCAATTTCCCCCTAGCTCCCTTAGCTCGCCTGCCTCCCCTCCCATCACTCCCCTTTAGAAGCTTGGGCCTGTCTTTGAAGGGTGAGGCCAGAGAGACATTGTTATGTCTATAGAGAACGGCAACTAATGAGCTATAAAGCATACACACCAGAAAATACAGAATCTGAAAAATAAGAGGGTTAAAACCTAAGGCAACAATACTTATATGGAGTTAACAGATTAAGCTCAGAGTCATATTTCAGCTCCTTCAAACTATAATTACAGAGTAATTCACAAGGGCACTTTCCAGGAGTCAGTGTAAATGTTAAGGGAAGAATGCTTCAAAGTCTCTGAGGACCTCTAATTTTTTGTGAACCTGGATAAACTATGGAACATGCAAATTGATTATGTTTTACTAATAGCTAACAAAAACAGGCTGACAACATTGAAAAAAGGTTCTTCATAATCATTTAAAGAGCAACGTAATGCCAAGTCAAGCAATATATTCATGTGTTTCTCCCATCCAACAATGTTTATTTCCCTCAAGATTGCTAGATTTCTGTCTGCCTACTCTTTTTTGTATGCTTTTGAATTTAGTTGGGAACACCAGGTTTGGAAAACATACAGTTCAAAGTCAGGCCCTACTACCATTTACCAAGTACTTATAAATCACCTGGTAAATGCCTGGAATGGATTTTCCACTGCCTTGTCAGTCCGACCACAAAAAATGAAAAATGTTTGATTCAGACAGAAAACAACCATGCCAATAAATTTAGTAGTTTTGAACCTGAAATTGGCCTGCCTTGTTAATAAAATATATACAGATTCACTAATCAAAGATATTAATACTAAGCCTTAAGCTGGTTTAAGTAAGTAAATTGCAACTGAATAAGCTTACTTCTGTCAAATTCCACAGATCTGATCAACTGGAATAGCTGTTGTATCCCCAATCAAGGAAACACACTTAACGAAACAACCTCCCACTGTGGCCAGGGAGCCCCCGCAGCGGCCCGGGGCTTTGCCACCCCCGACTGCATCGCTGTTCAGGGAGAGCCCAGCCTCCGTGGCTCTGGCACAGCGGGGCCAGGCCGGGCCGTCAACTACCCCCAGAGGCACTGCAACACCTCTGAAGGGTTACTTCAACACTCCAGATCATGGTACTACAGCAGCTTAGGTAATGGTCCTGTTGGGCTCAGGGATTCTCTGTCCCCTCACACTTCTTAAGTTTCCATGGAACTGCCAGCCTCTGTGAAGAAAGCAATCATCATTCCCCATTTACATACAAAGGTTTAGTGCATTTGGATGTTCACACGTAGACCACACTATTCTTAAACCATATTTGGGAGGCTGTAAGTCAACATAAGGGTATCATTTATATTTTTCAGAGTTTGCTACCTATGAACATGTTCAGACATCAAATTTCTTGTGTGGCATCCTCCAGAGATGTTCAACAGCATTGTACTTTGCTGCTGGGAATGTCAGAGTTTAAGGGGAGTATATACTCATTAGCAAAATGTCTACCTACCAAAACGTCTACCTACCAAAACAACCTTAATAAACCTTCAGAGTTTCAAACAAACACCACACTTCTCTAGCAAAAATATACTTCAAAGCTTCACTTGCTAGTTAAAAGCCTTACAAATTACAAAATCTACAGTGAGCTTTGCAACACAGTTTGTTTCTATTCTTCCCCCTGTGGTCTGCTCCTCATAAATTGCCTGGCCTTTAAGAAAGACCCTCATGGTAGTGACAGCAGAAACACGTTTTGGTCTTGTTCTGAAAGCTATTCATTCCTCAACCACAGATTCACAGCTAAATTTTTCTCTTTTACTCATAATACCATCAAATGGCAAAGAAATGGCATTGTTACATGGAACTTGATAAAAGATGGACCAATTTTTTGTCAGGTTCCCAATACAAAATTTTCCAGGACAGAAGAAAGTTATAGATAATCCTATGTTTCAGGTCCAACATACATGTTTGTGTATATTCTGGAGCAGTTTGGATGTGCTGCAGTTATATATCACCAGTTAAACATGAATAGGCCAGTTTGTATATTACGTTAACAGGAAAAAACAAGGGAAAGCTTTGCATACTAGAGCAAACCTAAGTAAATAGTAATAAAATAACTTGCATCTTGGAACATACTTGGTGAGGTACTTATGATATAGAAATAGCAATTCATATTGCATATTTTACTTAAGTTATTAGCCACAATAATAACCGTGTACCATACTCCCTTAGGACCATATTTTAGACACACATTTTTAAGTGTATGAAGTGTACATGCTTCTTTGACTCTACCTTCTTCATGTGTCAGTGTTCATCATCCAGCTGTAACTCCATTAACCTAAATTATCTCAGAAATATTACTTAGTGACAGAAGGACTGGTGATTTTTGTTAAATCGACCCTCCTTTCCTAAAGTGTCAATGAAGATATTTAAAAGATAAACAGCGCAGTTAAATAATCTCTAATGTATATATATATGTTCAACTTTTTGCATTTTCTGCTGAAGTAGAATATTAATTTAAATGAATCAGGAAATATTAATGTAAATATGTTGAATGTTAGATGTAATATGAAATATTAAAATAACACTCTGAATTATTTTTTAAGTGTTAGTATAAAAACATTTCTAAAAATAAATGTTGATTGTATCCAAATCACTTCCCAAAGGTTACTAAGAATTTAATAATACAGCCATTTATCAGTGTCTGTGTCCCTAACCTGCTCTTTTGTACACTTGCTCAAATAAAGATTGGAACTGAATGGAGAAGTGCTTTTCTGCCATCTTACACTTACTAGGAGTTAAGAGTGGTATCTCAGAATGATAACCCTCACTATTAAAATACTAACTAAATAAAATATTTAAAGGAACTTTTTGCTCTCTTCAAAAAAGATGAATCTCTTAGCTAACTGTGCATCTTCTGGCATCCTTTAAAAGCTTCTTTCTTTTCCAATACTTCTTTTTATTAACTTTTGAATCTTATCCATCAAGTCCGGCATCATGGCCCCCACAGCGTTCATGGATTATTAGAAGTGGTCCTGGGTTTGATGCAAAAAGACATTGAAAATGTCTGTGCTTCCGACTATTTCTGTGTTGTTGATATTGTAAGGACATCATTAGTTTTTTAAAAGATCATTAACACTTAGGCTGCAATTGACCAATTTTGGTTTTAGGTCATATTCAACTCTAAAAAAAAAGAATAGGAAAAAAATAATTGAATGTTTCTTGCTAATAACAAGGTGAAAGCATACACAGTTTATCACGCAAAAAATATATCTTATACTCCAAGAAGTTCATTGGAAAGGAAACTGTGAGCCCTGGTTTAAAATTAGGCTGAACTCTTCAAGATCATTGAAGCATATTATATGTAGGTTTATGAGATACCAAGAACTAGCATAAAGAATGATGAGTCTGGCAAAAAACACCCTAAACATATAACTCATTTTCATTCCTTCTCTAAACATCCTGAAATAGGCAGAGGATATCTAAATCTATTGTTTTTGTAAATCAGTGTGATCACTGAGTATGCAGTGACATTCACAGATACACAGCCATGCTTTTCTTCTCCCCTTCACCAAAAAAAACCCAAAAAATAAACAAAGAAAAAAAACCCCAACACTTCCCTGAAAACAAACAAACAAATAAACAAAAAAACTATTCAAAAAAAACCTCAACCCAAATACGAAGAGAATCTTAGACTACCTAAGACAACAGGAAATCAAACCAATGTTTATTTTATAACATATTTGTAATATTCAAGTAAGCTGAGAGCACAGCCCAGGGAAGCCTTTGAAAGAGTGAATTACACACAGTTAGCAAGCAGTCTCAACCTTTCAGAAAGACACTTCAGATATTGGAAAAGTTTAACAAGAAGACAGGATTCAATAGGTTTCCTCAGAGGCCATAAAACACATTTACATGGAGAAGCTGCCAAGATTTCCTCTATGGATTTCAGCTGTTATTCTCTCCATATTCCCATTTTCTTTCCCCTTCTCTTTCTCACTAGAGGATTGTCTGTTTCATTGTCATTCCTCTGTGGACTTTGTACCTCCATGTGAAAAAGAAAGACAGTTTTCTTACTGCTGCACCAAGCAACACGTCAATGCAAGGTAATTCAAATCTTAACCCAGAGTTATCAGCATGTTAGCCAACGTTAATGACCCCATATTTTAACAACTCCAGACCAAATCATTGAGTGTCAGTGGAAAAGCCATATAAGGACCAAGAAGGAAACGTGACTGTAAATGAAACTTGAGTAGTTTCTCAATTGTGTGCTTCACTCATCTTTCTAGACAGAGACTCTTTCTCACTCACAAGATTTATTTATTTTAAAAGTTAAAATAAATTTTTTAAAAATGTAGCAATACCGCCTCTTATTTATGAGGCATCATAAATCATTCTGCTGTCAGCATGCCACATAGTAAGAAGAAAGCACTGAACTAGTCAATCTGTATCAAAACCCTTCTCTTTCTAGAGCTCAATTGTCATTGCTATTGTGAAATGAGGGCAAGTCCCTGAAACAGACCTTTTAACAGAAAAATGCTTTACCGGAAATTTACTTTTCCACTAGCTGTCACAAAGGATCGGGTGATGGTTCTGACTGCTCAAAAGATGACTATAACATGGCTGTTTTAAAAAGGCATTTTCAACCATGGAGCAACAAAAAAAAAAAATTTATAATTTTAGGGTAATGTGTACCTGAGCAAGGTTTTCTGAGTTTGTTTGAGCTGCATTATTATTTACTCTATCAGAGTATCAAGGTATACAAAAAATCCAAAGTAAGCATTTATTAGACATTGTTTATTTCAGGTTATCTATTTCAAGTAAGTAATACTGATAGTGTTCCCTCTGAGAAGAAAACATCTACAAGTATAATCACTCAAAATTCAAACATAATAAATTATACTAAATATTCCAAACAATTAAAAAAAGCTGGAGGGAGGTATGTAACCGCATACACACACACACACAGACAGCCAGAGGGGGAACTGTATTCCAGTATGCACTCCTAAACTACATAACATTTCCTTACATGGAATAAATTTATGCAAGTCTTCTCAAAAGTACCAGTATTATAGCATTTTGGTTCATTTCAGAATGAAATTAGATAAGTATGCTGAAAATATTTGCCTTGAAATTGGAGTAGGTTAAGTGTACATTTTATGGGACAGCTCTCAGAAAAACAGAATTTCATGTTAAAAACTGAATCTTTAGAAAAGTATTCCACCCCTGATATTGGAAATAATAAACTAAGAATGACTGGGGTTTACTTCTCAGTATGTGAAGGAGTTCCTCCTGCTTATTCAATCTTGCCACGAACGCTGTGATCTGGCTGCTAAGCAGTGCCAAATGCAGTCTTCTGCTCCTGGAGGATTTCCATTGAATAAAACTACAATATCCTTTCCTGTAATTTCCTTAAAAGTATTTATTAACCTTGTGCCAAGAGGTGCCAGTATCAAAAAGGTAAGTGGTTACATGCACCAATATCAAGCTGTATAAATTCAATCCCCAGAGGTTAGCTATAAAAACTTTGTAATTTACAGGATGAACAAACCATTCTTTGCGATTACTATTGACACATTATTTTGGAAAAAAAAGGATGCTAGATCACTCTTCCATAATTATAGAGAACCTGACTTTAATCAATAGCAGGCAAATTTTATCCAGACTAATGCTGAAGTTCCTATTCAATCATAAGAGCATAATTTTCATTTCACTTGAAAATTACTATGGATTCCATGATAAATAAAGCATCATGAGGAAGATCCATTAAACTTGACAAATTCAAGAGGAGTGCCAAGAAAACAACACAAATCAATATTTTATATTTATCAGTTTGACAAAAAGCATTTGATAGAAGGTGCAGAAGAGGCTCATGAACACTCATTGTTTGATACATTTTTTTCTTAAAAGCAATCATATAATATCCTCAAATGTCATGTACAAAAAGATAAAACTTGAGCAGAAAATCTAAACGACATGGCCTACTCTCAACAGTGTCAGGTATACCTATGTTGTTGTCCTATGTTTAATATCTTTTCCGTTTTGGCAAATAGCAGGGAGATCAGACCTCAGTGTATCTGCTGTCTATGATTCAGATGGCAGACTGTATGAACTTTGAAAAGGGCAAGTCAAAGCCAAACACTACAGCATCTATTAACAGTGTTTTGCTGATGACTGTGAAGTACAAACAGCTTATTCGTAGACAGAGTGCTCTTAATCATTCCTCTGAAAGTGCAAAGCACTGAGCAATTTATGGGCCAAATCGTGACTGGCGTGTAAGTAGCATCAAGGCAGAAAAGCCCCTAAGGCTAAATAAACCAGCTTTTCTTTCAGCTTTGTGATCCTGAATATAGCCAGGAGCCATAAGCAAGTTCTAGGTATAAAAGTGAAAGTTGATTAGAAGCCAAAGGTTTTATACAAATAACCTTCTCTGTATCAATGTCCCCTTTCTTTTCCTACCAGTGTTCCAAGCTACAGTTAAACCTCCTGTAGCTGCTTTAAAAAGAGAAAAGAACACACAGAGATCCTCTTAGAATCACAGAATTGTTTAGATTGGAAAAGACCTCTAAGATCATTGAGTCCAACTGTTAATATAACACTGCTGTATTCACAAACAAACCATGTCCTTAAGTGCCACATCCGCGTTTTCTGAACACCTCCAGGTATGATGATTCCACCACTTCCCCGGGCAGCTCGTTCCAATGCCAGGCCAACCTTTTAGTTTAGGAGCTTTTCTTAATATCCAAACTATATCCTCCTGTCCTGTCACTTGTTACTTGGGAGAAGAAACAAGCCCCCACCTTGCTACAACCCCCTTTTAGGTGGTTGTAGTGAGAGAAAAGGTCTGCCCTGAGCCTCCTTTTCCCCAAGCTCCTTTAGCTACTCTTCACAAGACTTGTGCTCTTCCAAGTGAACAAAGGAGGGAAGCTTGGTGGGAAGAACTGCAGTGTTAGCCCTGATAAGCACTTAGACATCTCGTGCATTGGGACACTAGAAATTCTAGCATAATGCAATGCTCTGCAGACAGCAAGTCCTTGTGACTCAGCTGCTGTGGTCAGCAGTCCACTTCTGCAGAGTGACAGAAATGAGAAGGAGAGTCACTGCTGCTGCTATCATCAGTCTTTCTCTTTCCTTTTCAAGGTGTAGAATGACCTACACCACTTCATACTTAATATGACAATATGCTGTAGTTGAATTAAAAGTGCCTATTAAAGGCTAGGTGCACACATAATAAATGCATGTGACAGTTTGATATAAATAGCCTTGTGGTCTGATGAAGTTCCATGTACTTAGGTCAAGAGATACAATTGAGTGCTTCAGTTTAGTAGCAGCACATCCCTACTCTACCCCTGTTCAATCCCTCAGTACCACAGCTTTGGTGCAGAGAAAGAACTGCAACATTGCAGCGTTGAGAGAAAAACAGCTACACCTCATATAGGCTTCCCGGAGTTCTCAGAGTCAGACTTGGGGGAAGATAGCTCAGAATCATTTTAAAGAAATACTTGTACACACTTGATTTTTCATAAAGTTATAGACTATTTCAGTGGCTGAAAAATAAAAATGTGCAGATATTTTGAAAAACTATTAAATAAGATGGAATGCTTTCCATTATACAATAAATGACCAAAGACTGGAATCTGAGCCCAAACATGAGATGAACATTCTGATCTAGACAGCATAAGAAACAGTTATTTCTGATATACATACAAATAGGCTGAACCAAAAAAGCACTAGGAAATTTCAAGAAATGCTGCAAAAATGCAGGTGGGGCAAATGCAGGTGGTGAAAGTAGTTACATTGATTTTTTTTCATTCGGGACTGTTCCAGGGAATATTTTCTTAGAAAAAAGGGGAATGCAAACAGCAAATGTAAACAAAACAAGTAAAAAAAAAAACTGGGAAAAATCAGAAAAACAGATGGTTCACTAACAGAGTGGAATTAGGGCATTGTCTATAGCAGTCACAGGTAGAATTAATGATAGTTTTCTCTGATTTTCACTAATTCCTGATCTTCAACTCTTTAGCAGACGCAACATCTTAGTGAAAGTTTACCATTTACCTAAGCATCGTACCTTGTCTGATCAGTTATACTTTGATCCAGTAAACAAAAACATGAGAAAAATCCCACACCATTTAAGTGTGTGAATTTAAAGACTCAGAAATGGTACTATCCTTTTGTGGGTGGGTTTCTCCCTCATTAGTTCCTCTCAGACCTTTGTCAGTACAAAACTGTCAGGTCAATAAGGCACTCCCAAAATTAATTTTGAAAACAGTAAAATTTGCAATTTAAAAACAATAAAAATAATTTTAAAAATTAGAGGTATAAAGGATGGCACAGAAGGGTTAGATAAGGAAAACTGAAAAAGTCTGGAGTTTGGAAAACCTCCTTCTGTGACAGGCAAAAATTATTTTTAAATGTAAATTCCAATTTCAATTAAATTCAATAATTTTTCTTTCATTATTTTCACATGCTCAATTTCAAACATCAAAAAATTTTATTATAAAGGAATTACTAGAAATATTTTCTAATTTGAAAACAAAAATATGAAACCTTTAAAACTTTTTCTAAAACAAGTATTTGTTCTAAACCAAGGACTTCTCACTTCTCAAACCCAAGTCTTTCTGTAAGGAAGTTTTAATCCCAACGAGTCAGTTTTGTCTAAGAGAGCTGCATAGCAAAATGTCTTGCCAGCTCCAGTTGGTCATGAAGGTTGCTTCCTAAGAAACCACTAGATTTACTGACTACATGAATTTTCCTGTATTTTTGATGTTGGGAAAAGGAGTGTTTCTAGTGATAAAACGTGTATGGTGAAGAGTGGTAAAAATTCCAATTTCATCTCATACCCAGCCCCACCATACACAAGATCTCTGAAGCACAGCTATACTTCTGTAAACTGAACATAAGCATATGATTCTTTGCTGAGCTGAGAACCCACAAATGGATTCAAATCACAGGAAGTTGTAGATATAGAGATTTGAGCTGTCCAGAAGCCCAACGGTTCCTAATTTCACTGAGCCACAGCACATCCCTCTTTCAAAATGTCAGATATTTCTGAAACACTGACAGTGTTAATCTTTACCCATTGTTGACTAGCAAACAATTAAATGAATGTCTGAGGGAAGAAATTTTTCCTTTCTCCTGTCTGACTCCATTTAACTTTTCCACTTCCTTCACTTTTTCCTTCTATCCATTGAAAATGGGAGAAAATAATGAAAGAAGAAAATAAAACACCATTAATCTACCAGTGAAACTTCAAGAACATAAGCAAGCCTTTTGTACAACTTAAAAATATCTAACTGATTTTAAGAAGATGTATACATATATATATGTATCAAAGAAGTAACTTGAAAATAATCTTATTTAAATGTGTTACAAGATTATGCATCGGGCATTGTTGCTGCACAGTTGGAAGATATCCTGTTCTTGAATATTGCAGAGCCAACATTTTACTCACTGAGCAGCCAACAGAAATCATGGTCAAAGTTCAAGCAGACACAGGGAAAACACTGATACTGACAAACCCTGCGTCCTTCTCCAAAACCATGTCACAGGAAGATCAATCCCCTCGCTGAAATGCTGTTTTTTATGAACAGCACAAGGTTCACATAGAGCAAGCTGATTTTTCTGGCACTCTTGTAATTTAGCACATAATATTTGCAAATCATAGCAGTAGTCACCTTCTGCAGAACAGTTAGTCTGTGGTGAAAGTTTTACTTTGAAGTTTTCCTCAGAAAAAGCATAACAAACTTTGTACAGCCATAGGAACACTGGAAACGAAATTAGGGATAGGTTTGTTATCGAATGTTTTGGGATTGAAAATGAAGCAGATCTGCAGAATATAGATTTGGGGTTGACTATTGTCTCATCAGCATGTTTCTCTTCAGAATTTTCTCATGGCTTCCTCAGGCAGCCAGGACAGAATGTTCTTTTATTAAAAATGATATATTGCATGTCACTCTAAGTATCCTTGTAAGAGCTTCTGTTGGAAGAATTTCCAGCAATATCTGCAGTTCTTCCATCTTCTCAAAGTCATTAATTGCCCATGACTTTCCAGTTCTCCAAGTTCCCTAGAAAGTGTAATATCAGCATATCTTGACCTTGAACTGCATTGCGAGACAAGAAGGTAGATGGTTGTTCATCATTATTTGAGTAATCTCAGAGTGTGAATTAGGGACAGAATTTCACATATTTGCTATGTCTTCTGCTATCCCGGCTTACAAAAATAAAATATTTATTGAAACATTGAAAAAAAATTTAAAAATTAAACCCACTAAGCAAAACAGAAGAGTGTTCCAGTGTGCAGATTTGACATTCGTTTACTGCCAATAAGAAGCTAACATTTTAAATAGACTTTGCAATTATCTTTTTCACACCTAGAGGTGAAATATATTTGAGTAAAATAGGTCAAACAGAGGAACTCCAACTTTCAGGCAGAAGAAACCTGCCACAAGCAACATTCTGCTGGGAATAGCAACTTTCCAGTAAACTTCATAGCCTGTAATACAAGTTTCTGTCATCCAAAAACTGTATATCTGTATAAGGCAAG
This sequence comes from Climacteris rufus, assembly GCA_013398175.1. Classification (NCBI taxonomy): domain Eukaryota; kingdom Metazoa; phylum Chordata; class Aves; order Passeriformes; family Climacteridae; genus Climacteris; species Climacteris rufus. The sequence goes on from VZRZ01002841.1 coordinate 1,987,627, forward strand.
GGAATAATTGATATCAAATAAACTAAGCAGAATGTTTCCTGGTTTATACACTACAAAATCAAATCTAAATTCTCTAATGCTCAGTGGGCCAGCTTGAAAACAGACAATCTGCCTAGGGAGACCTATTTGAAAATTCCCAAGAGAGTGTAAAGAGGGCTTTACTATCCTTCACTACTTTTATCATCTGCATTTCCTGTGCAATTATCTCTTAGAAAAATGCTGAGGATTCTGCGCTGGCTTAAAATCAAGTATGAACTGAAGTGAAAGTGTTGCTGTAGGAAAAATCTATTAAAAAAATGTTTCTTTCTGGCAGTACCAGGGACAGATTCAGATTTGATTCTTGGATAAAGAACAGTCTTAATATGCCTTTTTACTTAAATCAATACATTTCAAAAATCACTTTTTTGGTTAAATGGCACCTATCTCAAATTATCAGGTTTTCCTTTCTATCAAGTTTTTGCTATGATGAAACTTGTTTAACTCCTTAAAAAGGAAATGTCTACTAAAGTCCATTAGATCTTGGTACTTCATGATTGTGAATCTCTTCACATTAAGTGTTCGTTTCAGATGGATGATGTTCTACCCATGAATACAAGCTTTTGCAGTAATTTAATATTTGTGATGCAAGGTTTAAAAATTATACATTTTCACAACTGCAAAATTAATATCTCAATGAGACAGTCCTACTTGTATGTCTCCCTCACAATATTTAGCTAAAATATGAAAAGAGGAAGAATAATAACTTACACACAACCATCACCCATGTAAAGACACATCAATTAATCTTGAGGTGCTTTGGATAGCAAAATGCCTTGTTTACACTATAAACAATACTGAAATTTTCGTACTGAAATGCTTGGTATATTTGGTAATAATCACCAAAATCAAACAAACAAGAAAACCAACACTACATTAACAGCACCTAATTGGACTTTTGTTATCTTTATAGTGAAAAGATATTCACACAGCATACTCCCTGTTTGGAGCAACATTTTTTGATAACCCTTTTTTCAAAAGGCTTTGGAGAGCAAGCAGTGCATGCATCTCACAGCATTTTGTGAAGTTAAAGATATTGCTAAACTAAGCACTTATTTCCAGAGTTCCAAAAATCATCACTTCATATTATTACCTTTTATCACAAAACTGAATGAAATTCAGGATGTGCAATACTAACAACAGAGAGAGGACGAATACCTTGTCACAAGGTTCTGTTTACAGAAGGCTAGAAGGCTTAGAGAGAAAATTGATGAATGTTGTGAAAGCTTTCACAGGTAAGGGGCTATGATGAGTAACTGTTTATTGGTTCTTTAAGGTCTGAAGACATCTGTGTAGCAAATTTTGAATGGAATTGTCAGTTGGCATACTTTCAGCTTTAACTTTGTATTTTACTTCTAATATTTTTGTATAATTTAAATTTCATTTATTTGAAATTTAACGGTTAATCTTTTTAGAAAAACTCAATTAAGAGTTGAAACAACATTGTCACAATAACTGCATGTGGCTAAAAATAAGTTGGAATCCAGTTTTGAAAGGAACAAGCATATTAGCAGCCCAACAATGTGCATTATCAGGTATTTAAGGTGTACATTTTACAAGGACATCAAAGTAGTTTGGACAGTATCTACATAAGTCATGTGTCTTCCATTCTGAATCCTACTCAAAAATACTCTCATTTTACACTGAAATGTCTTGGAGTTCTTTTTTGAACCCTGGTAAAAATGAGCCAATACAAAATATCAGTGTCTTGGCACATTTGCTACCAGATAAATACATAGATAAACATTTAAAAGTGATTAAGTTAAAGTGATTAAAGTGCCATTTAAAACTGAAGATGTGAATAAGAGTGTAAAGGGTTGTTAAATATTGGAATAGCTGGCCATGGACGTGGTGGAGTCGTGATCCCTGGAGGTGTTCAAAAAACAACTGGACATGGTATTTAATGCTATGCTCTAGTTGATTAAGTGGTGACTGGTTAAAGATTGGACCTGATGGTCTTTTCCAACCTTGATGCTTTTATGATTCTGATCTCCTCATCGTGCAGTATTCACATGCTGGACACTGGTAAAGACCAATTTGCATTAACAAATTATTTCCAGAACTCTATGTGTATTTTGTCTGACCTGAAACTAATCCAAACTCTTGCCTTTTCTTCTAAAGAATTTCCAGAAGTCTGCTCCATGTCTTTCATCTTCTCTACCTTTACAAATATTGACAGTTACTTTTTCTTATCTATCCAACCAAAGCAGAACTTAAATTAGCCTCTTCCATAACATTTCTTCACAGATGGTGCTACAGTGTGTCTGGGGACCAGCAGTGCATTCATTCTCACTACTTTGGCATGTACTTACCCTGTGGTTGACCAAGGAAACTGGAAACTTTCCAGATAGGATCCCACAGTGTAAACTGGATACAGAGTGGACAAGTCAGCAATTGCAAAAGAAAATTAAAATCCTCATCTTTTAAAGGGAGAATGAGGTCAGAAAATGGTGCATTTTATGTGAATCACACCCAGAAGTCTTCAGAGCAATTGGTTTAAAATTATTAGGAAAGCTAACGGAGTAGAGTATATATTGGGATTTCATCCTGCTTATCAACAGAGACAGTATTGTCACTTTGGGATTAAACCCTAAAAATGTGTAAATACAAAGAGCACATTAACCAGGTACCTAATTATTGTTAGCTAGAGAAAAATTACTTTTGTAGAGTAACAAACATTAACAAACCTGAATAGGTAAGACACTAATTTAGTTATCTGAAACACAGTGAGCAAGTTTGAAAGCTGCACATGGTATAGCCATGTAGACACAGCATCTAACCATAGTAACACAACTGTAAAAGAATGTGTGATAAGGTAAGGAAAATCCATTCTACAAGGGCTAGATATATTTTGAGGAAGTTATTGGACAACATCCAGGCATAGCAAGTTAACAGCTTCACACTTATTTTCCTCATGGTACAAAAGCATTACAATAATTCATTAGACAGACAGTTTCAAAGCAGAATGATTAGAGGTGAGAGAGAGCAGCCCCTTTCTGAGCTGACAGTTTTGACTACATGAGCCAGAAAAAGGGCTGGCAAGAAGAGCTAGAGAGCATGGAAGCTATTTGCCATAATTCAGGTAACAAACTCCTAAGAAAGCATGAAAACTACACAAGAGTCTTATATCACTTGTTTGCAGCCAAAACCAGTAACATATCTTCCCCATCATTAGCGCTCATTTTTTTTTTGTAAGCCAAATTTCATAAGGGAATTTATCAGGCTGGTAGATTCACGTAATCAGCTCTGAAACCACCTATTGATCCCACATTTCCAAGGGAAGCACTTTTAGCTCTCTCTGGCATATGACTGAATATAAATAAGGACATCCTGGAAAGAAATTGCGGAGCCTGTTTACCTACCAGAAAATTTTTGGGGAAAAGATTTAACAGAGATTTTTTTAAAAAATAAATATTAAAATGCATTTGACTTAATTACATCACTGTGCCAAAATCCATAAAGAGCATTTTTCAAAGACACAGAAAAGGATTTTTCAATATTTTTTTTCCTCCCTTCCCCCTTCTTAGCAGAGAAATCCCTAATAAAAAGAAGTCATAAAGCAGATGTTGGCTAACACTGGCCACTGGCTTTACCTAGACTAGTTGGTTGTATCTTCTTTCTTACAAAGGAAGCAATGCATATTGACCATATTATTGATTACTCTTGTAAAGTCTATAATGTTATAAAAAAAATTAAACATTTTAAAACACCAACAAGAATGTAACAAGAATATAGACAGAATGGAAGAGACAATCCTCCAAAAACTTCATTACTTCTTTGTAAAGCATTGTTACTCAAAAATTATTCAGTGTAATGTCCTTTGAGTATATAAGTTAGTCTTTATTTCTTTCCTAGCTCTATGGCCCTGCAAAAGACATAGCTAATTTATATACTGACTCAGGAAACAGAACACAAGGTGGGACACTATATTTTACATATTTTTGTTTGTCTGCTTATCTGTTCTATTTTGCTCTTTCATGACGCTGGAAAAATGTGCCAGATTGGATTTCAAGAAGAAATGTATTTTTGCAAAGTAATTCCAGAAACCAAGAAAAGTTTGAGATTATTTAGCAGCTTCTTGAAGAGGTGAAGAAACTTGTGAGATTGTTTTACAAAATGCAATAAGATCAAGCTGAATTAAAGATTCAAAAGTCTTCCTTTTCTTCAGTGCTGTTCTAATGAGGCTTCCTTGTGATTGAAGTTAGGGCCATTCAGGATCTAATCAGTTCTTCTGTTGGCAAGCATTTTATATCACTGGGACCATCTCTCTAAAATCACCTGTCCAAAAAAAAAAAAAAAAAAAAAACCAAACAAAACAAAAACAAAGAGATATTTTCAGTGAATACCAAGCAGACATAATTTAACTCACAATTGTAAATAGTTACATTAAAGGAAAAGATGTCAAAAACATGCAGGAGCACATTTATTGGAGTTTAGTAGTATTTCACAGAATCATAAAATCCTCTAGGATGGAAAGCCTTGCCAAAAGTAGGTAGACAATACACTCGCTCAATAAGGAGGATTCTACTCAACCCTAAGTACACTCAGACACTACACACCCAGACAGCACTGGGTACAGTGTTGTTGCAGCCTTGCCCAGAAGCTGTAAAGAATTATGTAAACTCCAGCTTTGGGTCACTATTCACTATTCATTGCTACTCATGTATTTAACAAGAGAGAAAGAAAAAACACAAAAGTAACAGAACAAGAGAAAATTCTTTATTTTGAATGGGTAAATCAGTGCACATCCTGGATGCGAAGCAGAAAAGTCTTTCTGTTTCAGCTGAAGCCAAATGAGGAAGGAAATACGAGGGTGTCAGATGAGTTTGTGGAATTTAAGACCACAGGAAGCCTATGGCCAAGTCTACAGTTGTAGTTTTAAGGATAAGCTTGGATTTCATTCCAAGATCCCTTGTTAATTTGTAACCATTACAATTCTGTGGTTTTAATTAGGCTCATTCCCAGATTAATACAGTACACAGTAAGGATTGCAAAAATATCAGTTGTCTACCTTCTCACCTCATACAGCTTCTTCTTCTTCCTTTTTTCTTATCCAGCAATAGTAACAAAATCTGCAAAAAAGGACAAAGGAAACAATTCAGAGGTTGAAAGTAATGTCACTAAATTTTTTTAGGGATACATTTTGCTCTGAACATAACTCATTTTTCTCACATGTTTAAGGTTAAAACTACAGTATAAGTAATATTGAATCGGATGTTAGAAAACCATGCCAATCTGCAACAGAAAATTAAATATTAAATCTAAAGCAATTTTAGAGGCTTTGGATTCTAAGATTAGAGGTAAGCCCTCACATATATGGTAGAAAAACAAAAGGATTATTTCTCAATAAAAAGTAATCCCTGGGAAAAAACAAAAGACCCACATGCAACCATATTTTCTACATCTTCTTCAGAATATTCAACCTTTTCATGTAAGAATCAATCAGAAAGACAAAGAAAACTCTTTTCAAGGTTATTTTTTAAAAAAGAAAACAGACAAACTAAGCATACAAGCACTACTACTTTAAGGCTCAAATTCTTACATTTACATTGAGATAATAAAGAGATAAAGGATTAAATAAGAGATTTAAATAAAAGGTGGGTTATGTACACAAATTATGACTTGTGAAATCCATTCTTATCGTCTTTTTAGGATCAAGGGCAGATTAGTTCATTGAAAAAAGAAACCAACTAAACAGAAAACCTCTATCAAACTGCAAGTAGAGGTAATAATGTTTCCTTGCAGGGCTTCTCCCCCATCCTCTCCCCTTTTTCCCTAGCGATAAGACAATATTTTGTATACAGATTTCATAGCACAGAGACAGAAGTAAACTACTCAAGGCACCATGTGCCCTGTGATCTACTACTACACATTGTAATTGATAGTCCCAGAAAGTGTTACAGACTGTTGAGGGCAATTTAGGAAATCTACAGGAGAGTATTTGCTTCGTATCACATTTTTCTCCTCAGTTTAATACATAGTGAGACATCCTGATGTACCAGTTTATTTTTGGTTGGTTGGTTTGTTTGTTTGTTTGTTTGTTTAATGCCAAAAGAAAGCAGATGCCAGCAGTTGAAAGCTGAGAAAAGGGGAACAGTTTGGAGAAGGGTCTTACTCACCAGGAACTGCACAATCCATTGTATGTTCAGTTCAGCCACTGTGATTTCAGATAGCCTCACCAACATCAGCAATATTGGACAATCACTCGAAAAGGCATTCTACTTACCCAGAAAAAATCAAGACTCATAAATCCATAAATTTTTATGAAAAGAGTTTTCTTTCACCTATCTATTCATCCAGTATATACCTTGTACTATTGTGTAGAGTAATTGAGTTCACAATTGGATTTTTTTTTCTATCTCAGGTAAATTGATCAAAGATTAAACTTGAAAAAACTTGATGCAGTGTTTGCCTAGATTTTGTTATGAATGTCCCTCTCTCTTTGTACAATTTCCTTTCTTTTGCCAAACACATAGAAACATTCACAAGAGATACTCGTCAACTAGTAACAGAAATTCTTTGGCCTATCACTCATAAAATGTTAATTAAAATTAGTAGTAACTGAGGACCTGTGCATGTGTGTGTATTTGATCAGTTGTACTGGAAGGAGTTAATTAATGCCAGACAAAGTATATTCAATAAGGTTCTTCACATGCTTAGATTGATCTTTTTGACCAACAACAGATGCACAGGAAGCCAGCAGGTCAGTGGTCAGATGCATAGCAGTGGTGAAAGGAGCAGCTGTCAGGGTCCACTGATCATGCCATTTTGGGAAAGCTAGAAGATCTCTCCCAAAAGAATGAAGTGTTGAAAAAGGGACTGCAAGTAGGCACACAGTGCAGCATGTGACTTAAATTCAGAAGTTAGAGCTGTAACTCGCCACCTGGTTTGCCAGCTGGTTCACCAGCTTGTACACCAGCCATGCCTGTCTGTGAAGAGCTGTTTTATAGGCTCTTGGCCTGACAACATGTCAGGCGTGTGATCCTACTTCTGGAAAGACTGAAAGTTTCTCCAGAGGCTTTCTGGGCATTTGTTAAAGGGGAAATTTTAATATAAATTACTACAGATGAAAAAATAAATTAAATAGAAGAAAATTGAGGTTGACTGTAGAGTGGGAGAGTGAAATGTGCTGGGCAGTCATATCAACAGATTTCCACTCACTGCTTGTGGATATTGCCAGCATTTCACGCTTCTGGTGGTGATGGTCTGTCATGACTGCATGGATTCCTGGCTGTCTTTCAGCAAAACGCAGGACAGTTCAGAAAAAAAGACTATTCTGTAAGATAGTCTTCTAATGTTAGAACAACCACAAGAAGAACACACACACACACACACACCCCCCAAAAAAAACCAAAACCAAACCAAAACCAAACCAAAGAGAAGAAACTTTCCTTTAAAAACAGTAAGAAAAACTTCAATCGTTTACCAGGGAAGGTTATAGCAGCATTACCCATATCACTCTAAATCAGTTTCAATAACCTCTCAGTTGATACTATCTATATATAGTTATATTTAGATACATATCAAGAAACATAATTTTGAAAGGGTAATCAAGGTACATTCCTGATTGTATCATCATTCCAGCATAAATTATCAAGTAAAAACACTATTCCAGAATATAGGTAACATATGTTGTTATGCTGGTTTTGGCTGGAGTAAATTTTCTTCACAGTGGCTAATATGGGGCTGTGTTTTGGATTTGTGCTAACAAAGTGGTAATAATATAGAGATATTTTTGTTATTGCTGAGCAGGGTTTACACAGAGCCAAGGTCTTTTCTGCTTTTTGCATTGCCACACTGGCAAGGAGCTAGAGGTGCATGAGAGGATGGGAGGAGACACAGCTGGGACAAGTGATCCAAACTGACCAAAGGGATATTCCAGACCATATGGCATCATGCTTAATATATAAAGTGGGGAGAAGAAGGAGGAAGCGATGGAGCATTTGGAATGATGGTGTTTGTCTTCCCACATAACCATTATATGTGATGGGGCCCTCATCTCCTGGAGATGGCTGAACATCTGCTTGCTCATGGGAAGAAGTGAATTAGTTCCTTGTTTTGCTTTTTGTGCACAGCTTTTGTTTTCCCTATTAAACTCTCTTTATCTCAATCCATGGGTTTTCTACCTTTTACCCTTCTGATTCTCTCCCCCATCCCACTGGTGGGGAAATGAGCGAGCAGATGTGGTTGTTGGCTGGGGTTAAACCACAACAGCTGTAAAAAGCATTCAGGTAAAAGGCTGTACTTTCAACATAATTTTAAACCTGAGTGGTGACAAATAGGAAAGTCCCACTGACCCACCTCTGCTTTTCCCCAGCTTTCTTCCCTCTGTAGATTATATAGTTTAAAGATTGAGTAAAATAATATACAGCTGACTAAAATTTCGATTGAGTAAAATAATATACGCCCGACTAAAATTTCTTTTTGTTCTGGTAAATCTTTACTGTATTCCTTGATCTAATTCTGTGTAACTTTATGAAGAAGAAAAGTGGTAGAAATAGGAGAACTATCTTTTTGGAACTTGACCAACCTTAGATCTACTTTAAGCAATCAGAAGACTTCAGCATTACAATATAAATCCTAGAAGTGTTAGTGGAGTTTTTTACATCTGAATTTATTGCAGAACTGTTTATGTAAGTGTACTGACACTACGGTAAAACATACATTGCAGATATATTTCAAAAGATTGTGGAGCCTTCTACCTATTTAAAAATAATCGTATTTACATTAGTTCAAGTAAATAAAGTATCATTTGGCCCATGATGAGTCTAATTGACATTCTTTATAATTGCATGGGAAACTACAGCTCAGAACAGCAGGAAGGAATATAGAGAAATATGTAGCAGAAGGATTTTAGACAGTGAAATATTATCTGTATAAATATTTCTGTAGTGAATCCACAGCAGAACTCACTATCTGAACAGTTGAGGTGGAAGGAGAAAATATGGAAGACACACCATAGATCTTAATCTTCCAATGCAAACCAAATATGGAAGAGCTAAGTCTCTTTGTTTATTCAATCCTAGATTTCAGAAGCAGAGCTAAAGCAGAGCTAAAAGGGAATTCTTCTCATTAAAGCAAATTAATCAAACTTTGACATGAAAATGAGCATTTTATTATTTTTTTTCTTCTTGTGAAAATTTCACCAGGAAGGAAATGGAAAAGGAAAGTTAGAAAAAATAGAATTCACACAGAGAACCGTCTTCTTAGATTAAACAGAAAACTGTTTTCAAATGAAAAAATACGACCAACTGTAAAAATAGTGCAAAATGTTTCATTAATATAAGACCTAGAAAGAAAACAGTTTTGACCAAAACTAGAATGAAAGTTCACTTCACTTTTCTCAGAAAGTGCAAGTTAATATAAAGCTTTTAATACCAGTCTAGCTTTGGCAGCAGTCAAATACTTTTCAAAAATTGACACTTATGTCAAAAGAAAGTAAATTATTTTTGCTATTGGCTGGTCCATTCTTGTCAAAATCCAACTAGCTTTCCATTTTCCTTCATTCTTGGAACGTCATTCCTGCAGTTGTCAAAGGCAGAGCTATATGGAAAGAGTGAAGTTACTGGAGTACAAAACACACCTTTAAAAAGAAAAACAAACAGAAAATTAAAAAATCACAAAAACCCATACCCACATACAGACACAGAAATTTAAAATTTTACATGTTCACAAAAACATTATGTAACATTGCAAAAAATAATCAGCTTCAAGAAAAACAAAAGTTTTGATGAAAAGTCTATTATAAAAAAATCAGTTATTAAAAGAGTGATGAAGAGACTAACAAACAAAGGATGAATCAAAACCAATGGGAATTTTCTTTACTTGCCAGAACTGTATTTTGTATTGCCTAATAAATCTTCCTGTCTCTTGGGCTGGCCAGGAGAACTCTTAGGAAAAAAATGGACTCACTGTTCTTTCTTTTACTCACTTCCAATACAGCTACCAGTGCCTCCATTAAAAAGTTGCTAAAAAGTTATATTCTCTTAGCACAGCTATAGCCAGTTCTGGGGATGGAGACACAGTAAAATATAATCCTAATAACTGGCATGTAACTGGAGTCTCCTGCGGGTAAACTATTAATAAAAACTTGCACTAAATGTGTTATTACTGAATGTGTACTACTACTAAAAACAGGTAAAATCTTGAAATGCACAAAGCCAATTTCTTTTTAGAACAAAAGATATAGAATAATGGAAATTATTTTAATCTTGTATGAGAAGCAAATTTATTTATTTCATGCCATCTCCTACATAATTAGCAAGGATTATTCTTATTTTATTTAATTTAATTCAGAAACAACCCTTCCAGTGGAATAAACTACTGTGCCTTGCAACATATTGGCAACATTATTTTAAGTGATCTTGTAGTACCTGGCCTTTTTTAGCAGCTCTGAACTTATGTGGCATCATACACAGAACTGGAATTTGAGCCCTTTTCCCCGAAGTTTGCACTGAATTCTGTCATAGTAGACTGAATTACTGCATGCCTAGCCTGCGGTCTTCTTCAAGAGCTCAATTAGCCCCATAGCAACATTGGGGCTCTAAACATCTCTGCCTGAAACACATACCTTATTTCAGAGTTCCTTCACAGGTATTAAAAATCACAATCCCTTCACTCTGAGTCAGAACAGTGTTCAACATCTTCCTCATATCCGACTGACCAGAGGCCACAGCCCTGCCCCCATTCACACTCTGTATGACTGATCTATGGGTAGATCATTGGATCCCCAATAAGGCTAGACCTCTTTTCCCTAAAAGGGCCAGCAGTTTCATAAAAAAACATGAAATCACCTTTAACAGTCTAAAGGAAAGAGAAACTTAAGAGTTCAGACCCATATTATATAATTTGACACATTGAATCAATAAACATCAGTTACCCTTATATAAAATGCAACAAGATAAAATAAGAAATCATTGCAGCACTCCACAGCAAACTACAATGCAACATGACATGATGGTGAGAATCCTTTCCTCACAAGAGAAAAGGTTTGGAGATACATGAACAGTCTCCTAGCTGCAAAGGTTTCAAGTTTGCCACCTACTGCTGTTTTCTGAGCATGATAAATAGCTTGTTGTGCACAGGATTGAGATATAATTCCACTTCCCATGGCAAAATGCAGGCATCCTTATCCTTCTAGCATATATCTGGCCTGCACACATTGCTGTTTTCAATATCCTCTAAATCCTGAGAGGTCTGAGCTAAGAGCATGCTAGGTAAACAGACATGATTCTTTTCCAAAGGGACAATGAAGGAAAGGACTGCAAAATATCTTCCATTCCAGTGACTAGCTATATGCTAACAATCCTTTAATTCCCTCTCACACCTACCTCCATGCTTTCAATACCATATTAAGATCTTTCATTTGGGTCAGTTAAAGACATTCAGCAGAGGTCATCTATTAAAATGGAACACAGAAGGACATCAAGTTACAGGAAAAGCAAGAATCTGATTTGCTTTTCTTTATAAAGAAAATGAATGATTCTCAAAACAGATACTTCGCTTTAAAAGTGGGTAGAATAGTGTAATTATTCATTAAGATCTTCACAACATGTTTAAGATCTGAACTAAATACTAAGTTCAACTTAAACCAATGCAAGAAGTTGCCTGTGATGACTTGAAAATAAATAAGAGAAAAGCAAATTGTATCCTTCTATGCATTATCAGAACCTGCAAAATTGAATTGATTTAATTAGTCTGATTGAGTATCAGAAGCAGAGGAAGGTGTTAGATTCTTTTAACAATACCAGAAAAAAACCCCTGCCTTCTGACTTGTAACAACTCTTTCATGCTTTCTAATCAGGAACCGATTTCTATCCACAAATCACAAACTATGGCATCAGCACTTAAGAACAGCATACAAAGTACCTAAAATGAGGCCTAATCAGAGTTTGCCAGTATAAATTTGAGAAAATCATTCTCATCTTGTCCCATGTGTCTAAGAGATCTTTGGAAGCTGCTTCCTTTCCTGATAAAGCATAACTCAAAGAGCACTAGTGTCTCTTCCCAGAAGTGCTGCCACCTTGCCAGAGGGACACACATCTCAGTGTTTGCTGCCCAGCCACTGCCATGAGGAATTCGTAAACTGCATGACAACACTTCAAAATGTCCTACCTTCACATGCATTTTAAAAAGGTCCCTTCCAACCCAAGCTATTCTATAATTCTGTGATTCTAAGAGCGGGTTCAACAGCTCTGTGTTGTAAAAGTGGCAATATTAGCCAGTTTTATCCACAAGACCAAAAGGAAGGAGAGTATTTTTCCCTAAAAGCCCAGACTTCAAGCAGTTGCTCAGACTGCAGCTTCTGTGCTAGCATTGAAAGAAGAGTTTAAGTCACATCTTTCATTTGCAAGATGAAGCCATAACAATTAGGCTTTATTCCAAAGCTTTTGCTTTCGCACGGATTTGTCTGCATTTAGAATGAAAATCCAGCACTTTGTTTTCATAGTCAAAGGAATTGGAAAGATAAATAATTTGGATAAAAACTAACAAAATTATTGTCCTTTAATAAACAAAATAACCAACAATAACTAGGCATGTCAAAGGAAAGCAGGAAAACTTATAACAAAAAGATCCTGTTTATTGAAATAATTTTTTTCTAGTCTGCTAAGCTTCAACTACATACAAAATAAACCCTAACACTGTTACAGAAGTCACCAGCATAACATCAATGACAGCACTTCTAGCTGCACAGGCCCGTGCAGACCGTGCTTAAGGTCTTTTTGATGTCTCATTGAACCCCACTTTATAAATACACTACTTTTTTCCATGAACCAGTTAGCCTAATAATATTAATTTAAATACTTTGAGTCATGAAAGTAAAAAGCAGTGGTATAAAAGCAAACTACTGATTTTGGGCTTCAGCTTGTTTTTCTTCATCTTTTTAGAAAGAGGGTCCACTTGCAGCACACACATATGAGTGTGCTTAGAATAGAGCAGAGAGAAAAGAGCAGAGAAGGCAGACATAAGGGCTACCCTAAACTGAGTTTTTCCTTTGACTCTTTTGCCAGGTTGAGCTTGCTGAGTGCATGCAACTGAAGGCTAAACATTTCATAATTTGTAAAAAAAATAAATCTCTTAAATCGCAGAAATATACAAGATGTTAAGTTGAATCCTGGTAGTTTATAAATAAATGTTTTATAGAGATGCATAAAATGGACTTTTAACCAACAGTGAAATTAATTATTACTGCATTCAGCACAAAAGAAAAAGAATTATAACCATTGACAAACATTCACACATCTCTGTAAGTCAAAACACTTTAAAATATTCTTTCTAAAGTTAATTGTATTATCAAGTAACATATTTTATTAGTTTATTGATAAAAAATATTGCAAGAAAACTCAGAGAATTATTTTTAAGGCACGTACATATGAAAACAAAGCTGCAGCAAGGGAGAAGGAGACTGTTAAACTGTGTTAGTGGGTAGGGATCAAAGACTTCATCTTTTCTCAAAAGAAAAAGAAATTCTGTAGATCCTCTCGGGGTGTATAGTGTTCCAGGGCTCTGAGAAAACTATTTCTGATTATTTGAAAAAAAAGTTAGCTACATCATAGTTTGCATTTTCCTGATATAGTTAGTGAGAAGGATCCTTCCCTTTAGCACTCATCCTGTTTTTAGGATTACTAAATTTTGCCTTTGCGTGACCCATGCATCTTAATAGGGTCTCCTAAGGAATTAGACAGATACTGGAAACGAGCAGACAGCACCTAATAAGAACACACCAGTTGATGTGGGAGTAGGAACCATAAAACAGATCAGGTTGTGTAGGAAGCCAACTACTTTTCCTCACAGTCTCTTCTTTTGCAGAAACCCACCTGTGACAGACTGTCTTCTCCTCCTACTCCTCCTCTTCCACACCTGTTAGAAGGGAAGGATGCAAAGAACACAGTGCTGATGTTGATATCATTAGTACCACTGCTCCATCACATGCAGATTTTTCATTACTCTGTTCTCTTACTGTAACACAGCATCAGGAAGAGCCAATAGCTATGGATCCTTACAAACCATTTCCAGACAGTGAAATGAGAAGACTAAATTAAGGCAGCTCAAAGAAAAAAGTGCCTTTGCAAAGCTTGTTGGAAAAATATCTTCTAAAGCTTGTACATAGCCTACTACACTCTTAGTGGCAAATTTCCTGATGTTCAGTTTCACTCTAGGTTATTTGAAAATATATCCTAACACAGGTTTTACGTTAAAGACCATGCACAAACACACACACAAAAATACAAAAATGTGCACATTTTCTTTTTCCTGTTTAAAAATTATGGAACAGTACTTAATATTTTTATTTTTACTTAGTATTTATTAGTATTAGTATTAGTATTAGCACTAGCATTAGTATTAGTATTCGTATTAGTATTAGTATTAGTATTACTATTAGTATTAGTATTATTTTCCTTCACAGATCTTGCCACAAAATGAATGTAGAAATGGAGCTCACTGCTTTTCTCTGCATTTTTTTCTCTTGGCAGTCTACAGTTTGCAATGGATTTCAAGGATAAGCCAATTTCAGAAGATGAACTAGAAGAAAAATAACTGTGCAAGAAAACCAAAATAGTTTTATAGTGATGTAACTTCCTGTAATTGGCTTTTTCTGCAATCAGACAAGAATCTGTATTTGTAAAATGACTGTAGTAGAAGGGCAGTAAGTTAAGACCACCACTTCCAGAAGTCACAAAGAGTCTCACTGGCTTTTGTGTCACAAAAGCACAAACTCCAGCCAAGTCTGCTCTAAGTAGGGAATGGAAGCTGGGAAGGAAGCATATGAGCTATTTCCCCACAAAAAATAAAAGTGCGGAGAAGATGGGGACTGGTGCCCTGTAAAAGTTGCCCTGATCATGCTGAGAAATTAAAAGCACTTCCAGGTTCACCAGCTGAGAAGTAATAATACCAAAAGCCTCTCTTTATGTCTCTCAACAAATCCCAGCTTTCCAGTAGCAACATAACTAGCCTGTAGAATTTGAATTTTTTTTTAATTACTTTTTAAAATGTAATAAACTGTGGAAATAGCAATATCTACAACTCAATATAGATTTTTCATCTGTAAATACTATCTTTAGAAGGCAGTTCACATATCTAAATATAATGCCTTAATAACTAAAAAAAAAAAAAGACATAGACTGGGTAAGTGACTTTCAGCAAATCTCCCAGTGGCTTAAGTAAGCTTCGGGTGCACATTTGCCAATCCCAGTCCAGAGCTTTATCAAGAAAGCACACTTGCTTAGTGAGACTTGGAAAATTATACTGACATCAAGAAACATGGTCCTGGGTCCTAAATTGCAACACAATTGATTGAGACTGATGGATTTAATGTTTTCCACCTTCTTCTCTGACGTTACCTATTCTCTTGATGTTTGAATTCTTTAGTCCAAGTACTCAGCAGACCTTCTACACTAAGCCATCACAATAAGCAGCTTTCTTACTGCTCCTGTAGCTTTATTAGTGTGATCATCAGGAAAAGAATTACTTTTCTCTGAATGACACAGGGCACTAACATGAGGCACTAACACAGGGCACTAACAAAAGTATATGGTTATTCTTACCACAGGCATGCTGTCTTTTTACATATGGAGGTAAAGAGGGAAGGAGGGAAAGCGTGACATGGGTCCTCAGGAGTCTATTGACGTGGTTCCATGAATGCTGGTAGTTACAACTACTGAAACTCTCCAAGGAGCTGGAGAGAGCTTATACATTATCTTTGTTCTTAAAAGACAGTGCTTTTTGCACCCCATTTCCTTAATGCATTCATCAAAATAAATCCTCTTGATGAAATAAAATTATCCTCTTCCTCCAGTAAAAGAAAAATAGCAGTACTTGTCCCCACAACAGTAAGAGCACAGACATTATTTAACTACTTTTAGTAGAACTGTACTATATTCTATCTGTCTTTTCATTTCTACAGTCAAAGCTAACACAAAGCCTTCTCTAGCTTTTCAGGAGTAATTTTATTTCAAAAACTGAAGGAATAACTACCTCATAAAACATTTTTCTTTAGTATGTTCCATTTATCAACTGGCATCTCCCAGATATGAAAAAACATTTATGCAAACACTGAACATTTTCTTTCCCACTCTCAGAGAAGTAAAAGAAAAACAAAAGATACTTTTAAGAAATAATTCTTAACATTAAATAGCATTTAGGATCCTCAACTCTTCCATTTTTCTTTACTACAGAAAGATTTACTACTGAAAAGTTTAACCTGAGTGGAGCTTCTGCAAGGAAAATCCACAACATAGAAACAAAAGCCCAATTATTGCAGATTTTTTGTCATTTTTTTTAAACTCAGAGTTTTAATCACATCATCTATTACGGTTCTTCCTGAGATGTCACTCAGTAGATGTCACTATGATCTCTGAACAGCAGTATCTGTATACAAGTTAGTTTTTTACTTGATGAGGTCATGGTTCTCCTTGTAATTCAAAAGAACCCACAGTAAAGTGACTTTCCAATTTAATTGGATTAGCCTGCAAAAATATTACCTGACACATCCTTTTCCGCCTTCCTGTCTCAGCAGCAAATTCAGAACTAAGTAATTTTTAAAAGGAAGTCTCTCACAAAAAATCTACAGGCTGATAAAACAAGTGACTCAGTAGCACAATGGAAGGAACCAGTAACAATGTAGACATCGCTACTGAAGGAGTGGATTATCTGCATTATTTTTCTCTGTATTTTCCAAATACAGAGACTGATATATCCCACAGATGCATATTCCTAGGGAAAATGTGAAATGTCAAGGCTTTACCACTTCACCAGAGCAGATAATTAAGTAATTAGAACAACTAAACATTGACAGAGCACCAGCGACCCCCAGGTGAAATACAGCCCTGAATTATGAAAGCACAAGCAAGGGGAGAGGGGAGATTTTGGCACATATATAGGACCAATTAAATGCAGTTGTAAGATTGGTTTTACAATTTATGCATTTATCTTCCAGATGTACTCAGCAGTCCACAACTTTTATTGTCAAACCGTTTAGTTAGATGCTTGGGTTGAGGGAAACTCATGTAGGTACATTTTCCTTCTGAAACGCCAGTGAATTAGAAAGCAGAAAGTATATAATAATTTATTCTCTTAACCTTTTACACCATATGAAAGGGCTGAAACTGTATAAGAGTGCCTTAACAGATGGGTCCATCTAAGTAAAATACATCCATCACTCAAGACACCTGGGAAAGCAAACATTGAAGGAACATATGCAAGTCATCAATCTCTAAATTATGCCAGAGGCTTATAACCTCCATCACACCCTTTGCTGGGGACTGTCTGCACATCAGTAACTGTGTATATGCAGAAAAACCCTATTTGCTAAATAAGGGATATGAGCAACATAACCATCACAGCATGAAGTTCAGGAATAATTTTCCTTGCTTACTATTACGGCAGGCTTGATTTACTCAGTGTTTTGGGGGTAAGAAATTTGGTTTAATTGGACTGCCTGCTCTGATGAACCAACTACAGGTAGAATGAGCTGGCCCTTGGGGCTGGATGCATTATGTGGATGGACAGCAGGAACAGCAGCACAATCCCTGAGCAGACACCGCCGCAGAGTGCAGTGGAGATGGACAACATATGTAATTGCCAACAGCTGGCAGTTGTGAAGACTTCAACGACCAGATTTGTTGCAAGTGAAAGTGTGTGAATGCTATATGCTGCAATTTTTTCTAGGTGGAAAGTCACTTTAAAATTAAGAGAGAGCAGGGAAAATGTAATGAGAAGAGATCTATGGATACCCACCAAAAAGCCAATACAAATCATGTCACATACGGGAGATTTCACACTTGTTTCTCAAAAACACATCTCATATTCTTCTGCTCTGAAATGGTTAATAACACTTCATTTCATTGCCTTTACCAAATGGAAAGAAATACCCCAGAGAAAAGAGAATTAAAGACTATTAACTATTTTTTCTAAAATTAATTTAACTTTTTTATAATAAAAATATAGTAAGAAAACAATTTGTCAAATACTTGAAATATTAAATATGCTATTTAAAACCAAATTATTAACTTTCACAGCAAATTATATACAATCCATATTTTAAAGTAATTTATTTAAACATGAATTTTTAGACTGTTACAGCTTTGAGTCAAACCCTATGTTGATATGATTTAGCATATATTACTTAATTTAAAAAAAAAATCTAAATAGCTGATGACACAAAATGAGTAGAAAGTAAAAAAGATTATAGGGTAAGGAACAAAGCTTTCAGAATGGTTTCTGTAGATTAACCATGTGGGTGGATAAGTAACTCTGAGAGTTCAGAGAAGAGAACAGAGAAGTGTCGATGTAATGAACAGAAGTGGGTGGATGGTTCCAGTTCGAATCAGAACATCTCCCACTTTATCAAGACTGCTGAAAATGATTCATTCTATGCTACATTTTACATACCATGGCCATTCAGTAGGTTTTCTTTCAAACTTGTCAAAGTCATATGCATAGCCAGAGGAGGTGGCAAAAAAAATGCCCCTTTGATTATGTTCCAACGACCTTTACTTTCATTAAAAAAAAGACAAACCCAAAATAAACATAAGTTTGGAAACAAGGACGAATGGGGAAACTCAAGCCTAAATTGAACTCAGGCAAACAGAGAAGAAAACACAAATCTAAAATATGGAATGTACTAATGGAAAAAACAGATTTGGAGGGAATGGGGAAAAAAAAAAACAAAGAAGGAAATTCAAAAAAATCATGATTACTGAGAACACTTAGCTTGAGTTTATATATCAGTACTTAATTAATATGTAGGTATATAGCTGCATTATACCCTAGTGAACATTCCTCTAGAGGTTTTCATGGGAGAACAGTCCAGCATCCATTCCTCAGGAACAGCTAGAAGAAATTCAAAAACAGCAACCCTCCACTGTTACCTGCCAGCATCTATGCAGCTCCTGAAACGACAAGTTTTCTCACTGTAAAACAGCACCAAATCAAGGGCATTATTTTACAAGTAAAAAAGTCTAGAAACAGGAGTTTTCAAATAGTCATACTATGACTTTACTAACAATAACATTAATGTTCCAACATAGATCATTACTTTAAAAGGAAGTAGAAAAGAGATGGAAAGCACAAGCTAGTAACTCATAACTCTATGAAAGAGACCTTTCTGAATTTGCAATGACCAATGACAGTACTGAAATATAAGCCAGTTCCCCGACTGAACTGACCACATTGCCTCTCATTAAACCTCCCATTATACTTAAACACATACTGAAATCGATTTTCACTGAACTGGGAACCTAAACACACGTTTAATTCTGAGCACATGCTCTGCTAAATGCTGCAGAACAAAAACCCATATCCTATGCAGTAAAGGAGGTTAAGTAAAGAGCTTTTTCAGATCATTATCTTCCACCCTGCATATCTGTTGAATGACTTCTGAATATGAGAGTTTGATTAGTACAGGTCCACCCTGTACTGCCAACAAAGTTATCTTAAGTTTTATGCAGAAGGCTAGTGCTGTTCTCTTGGAATAACTACAAAATTAATTTCCAGGAAAATTTTCTTCTCCATTAATATTTACTTGTCTTACAAACTAGGCAGAAAGAAAATAAGACGTCCTTTTTATTTGGAACTGAAAATTTAAAATATGCTTAGTGGCTGTAGAGAATGCCCACTGACATTGGAAAATCAAATAGAATCCTAGGCATTTAATCTAGTCCATTTGGCAGACTTTGCATTGTATATGGGGACTAGGTGAACAAACAGGAACACTCTGAATTCTGACCCATAATTAATAACTAAGTCTTTACACACTAAAACAATCGAAGAGTCAGTGCTGAGAAATGGAACTTGAATTTGGGGAAGGTGTGAGGGAGGAGACTCAGAAGGAGAAAGACATAAGAACAGAGACACAGAAAAGAAATGAGGATGACAGAGTAATAAAGTTCAACTACAAATATGGTCACTGACATTGAAAGTTATGAAGAAGAGATTAATTTACCAATTCAAGACTTAAGCAGATATCATTCCCTGTATTTACAGCTTTGAGGAAACTGGAGTGGATAAACATTAGCAGCAGTCACTATAGTCTTCTAAGAGAGAGCAAGTCTTCTATTCACCAAAGCAAGATAGTCTTGTTGCTTATTAGAATAAAACATAGTGGTAGTACACCAAGTCCTTTGCAACAACAACAAAAATAAAAAACACTAGCAATGCAATAATATGCAGGAATATGCATTTCCTTTTTGTCACAATCCCGCTTAACTACTGATTTTAGCAGAAAAATAAGAGGCACCATTTTAATTGCCAGGTTGACCTCAAAATAATTTGAAGTTTTGCTTTATTCCTCTTTATCCAATACTGCTAATGCACACAAGATACTCCTTAGCGTTCTATAAGTTAAAATACAGCCTCTCTTTCTGTGCATGCATATGACTGCAGTATATGTCTAATTTTGCCTTTTGTGGACTCCCCACACCTACTGCAGCCAAAAAATTCCAATCCATAGGCTAATTTTATAGTCGGGTGTAAATTTATCTACAAGATAAAAAATCCACACTCTTAATCTAAAACATATGGTTTCTACATATCACTTCTCCATTCTCCTCTTTTTTTTTCTCAACTCTGTCAATTTAAAGGCCTCGAATTCCACAAACATTTTGCATAAATCAGATTAACAGATTTGATTAGCTATCTATCTAGCATGAATCTTTACAGAAATCACTCTTTTAAGGATTGATCTGAGCATTCTGAAAGTGCTTGTAAAGCTTCCCAGCAAGGGTCCTGTACATTCCACTTGCAGTTTTTTCGAACTCTCATTCAGGTGTTCCCAACTTTCTGAAAAGTGTACTCTCTAGAGTACTTAATAACAACTAGATAGAAATACAAAACACCATCAATAGCTAGAAGGGAAGGCTGATCATTTGAAGTATGTTTGCTTTTTTTTTTTTTAATTTTGCCCTCTCCAGGTGAAAGGGCACTTTCTACCACAAAACTAAATAACTTTTGCATTTTTGAGCTTTCTCTGGGGCAGATTTAAACCTCTGACATAAAATCTGAAAAGAACTAAGAACTTTTGCAAACTTCACTGTCTTTTAAATGCAAAGTGTCTTCTTTGATGTATTCTACCTGAAAGACACAGCAGGATATTTGTTTTCTAAAGGACTAGTATCAAAACGATACTACAAATAAAACTCTCCTTCCATGAAGAAGATAAGAAAAAAGTAAACAACACATAAAAGAGAAGTTTCTTTAGTAGTGTACTACTGAAAGGCTTTGGCATATTCCAGAGAAACATATAAGGATATATCTTGACAGGGTGGGAGCAGGTAACTCCTGTGGGGGGCTACATTTGGAGTGTATGAATATACACATAATAAATAAACAAAACCCAAATATCCTCTACAGTCAACATGTATCCTTTTAGCCAGCATTGGCTCTGATTACTTTTTAGCTGGTGATAATCCCAACAGAAAGTTTTATAGTAGCTAATGCAGCTAAGTCTCTAAATGTAAAATCCGTGGCAGGTTTTCCCTTGGGAAGATCCATTCCCACCAGTAACCTTGGTAAAATGTTTGAGGCTTTAGGGAAGGATCCCAAATGTGCTAGCAAGCCTGGCAGTCCAAGACATGAGTACAAGAAGCATCCTGTGCCTGCACAATGTCCCTCAATAGGGAGTTCCCCAACTGCCCACATGGTCACAGAGTGTAACAAGTGACAAGTCAGGATAAGCATGAGCAGGGGAACTTAAAAGAAAATGAAAAGTTAATTCACAAGCTAACAATCAATGCTTCTGCTTCCAGTGGGTACCAAATAACTATTTCCATCTCATTGTTTTTACAATTAATAACCTATACTGATCTTATGTTGTTCCCTTAAAACTCTGTTGCACATAACTACTACAAAATTTTCTCTTGAGATATCCACCAGCTAAAAGCATTACAGACAGCACTGGTTAAAAGGATCCTTCATGATAACGGAGGATGTAGGGCTATAGGGACTTAATATCTCTGCTTCATTTCCCTTCATTAGTTAGTCAAATTTCACTTAATAGAGGAAAGGTAATTTTTTAGTCATGCCTTCTTCTGTTGAGCACAATAGAGGGAATTTGGTATTCCCAAATGCTGTGCTGGGAAGCTCAGCCTGAAAGAAAGTATAAAGCAGGAAAAGGAAGGATTTGGGGGAGCATCCATCTTTATGCAATTTTTGTCCTGTGGATTAAACAGATTTTCCTGCTACATGTTTTGGAAAACTTACTTTTTGTTCTTGAACACTAAAGAAAGAGAAACTGCCAAAAATTTTATTTACCATTTGCACAATGCTAAAAACTTGCACTTTGCCCTCTGAGAGCACCTATAACCAGCTTTTTTTAAGCACTGCAAGCATTTTTTATATAAGGCTAGACTTTACAACCATTCAAAAATATTGATCTTATCTGAAACATTTTCACTTTCATTATTATTCATGTAGGAAATAAGTAACCAGACTCACACTGTCTAGAAATCCATTGGCTTGTCCAGGATTTTTATAAAGAGAATTTTCTGGTTGACTGGCAACTCCCTTAGAAACTGTACTTTTACTCTGTGTAAAATGAGATGTAATAAACCAAGCACTCAAGATAACATCTCCCTTCCTCAGCAGGATAGGAACAATAACAAATACAGCTTTTGTTATGATTGCAGGTTATTTTTATCTGAAGGACCCTCTATCAGTGTATAAAATAAGTACATTGTAAGAATAAGTAAGGACCACAAAAAAAGCTTCCATCTTCAGAGCTCCTGTTCCTCTGTAAGAGTTAGAAAGTGTAAAGGTGAATAAAGAGAAACTGGAAGAATTTGCATAACATTTTTGTAACTTTGTGCCCTCTGAAAAAGTAGATCCCATTCTAACATCTGTCAAAAGAGATCCTGGGTGGTGCTAAGCCAATCACTGAGGCTGACTTCACTTTTCACTAGTGATAATTAACAGTGCACTCTTCACAGCTGACCTATCTCTAGAAAGTCATCCACATCTAGCACATAATGTTGATCGATTTTGTGAACTCACTGTGAAGAGTTCCTGTGATTTGTAAGAGAGAAGATCAGGTTGTTCTGGTTGGTGACTTTCAAGAGCACAGCACAGCTCCTTAGAGAGCTTTGGAAATGTCATTAGTCATGTTACTGTGCTCAGTCTCACGCAAGAGACACCTGAACTAATTCTCCCACCTGATGGGAACAGAAATAAACTGTGGCCCTCCAAGCACTATTGCTTTCACAGGAGACTCATCTTCACCCCTTCATCACTGGTATCAGCCAGTTGAAAAAAAAAAGATATGACTAAATTTAGAGTCTAGATACACTTAAAACTCTTCTGTGTTTGCCACAGGAGTTCCTAGAATATCCTGAGTTGGAAGGGACCCACAATGATCTTTACCTGTCTTGTGTTAAAAACTTCAGTGCTTGGAAATTTTGGATGAGGCAGGTGAAAACATATCTTATCTGGTAGCTAGGCAAGATTCAAAATGCTCAGAATTAGTCTTTCTTAACTGTAATCTATGTTCTGCTTGCTAACGAGGAATCCATGTGCTCCTTAGTACATGTACTGCTCCCTGTGTATCTTGTTACCCTCAGCTGCAGCAGACGCCTATGAAGAAACACAACACTAATTCAAAGGCACCATTCAAAAGTTTGAAATGTGACAGTTCAAAAAACTAATTCAAATCACAACAATGCAGACAAGTTCATAACAGCACTCAGACAACACATGAGGTTACAATAATGTACCAAGATGTTTAAACAGCACCATAAACCTGTATGAACTCTTAACTGTTGGAACATGTAGCAACAGCTTATGGAAACAACTGGCCTTTAAGTTCAGTGAAGGCTATAAAAACAGCTCCTTCTAAGCTGTAAGTAAGCCTGTGATGAGATTGGAAGAGATACAGGTAGACAAATCTAACTGCCCACCTTTTTTAACAGATAGAGGAACTCAATCCCACCACGACTTCTCCTCCTGAAACATCTCCACAAGCTAGTACTTGAGTACTCCAGTACAGGAGGAAGTTTACCCAGGGAGAAAGAAATAAAAAAAGTTTTCTGCATAACAAACAGATATGATTCATGAAACAGTCTAACAAGTTAAAAATAAAAATAAAAGAAGACAGAGCATCAGCTTAGCTTCTTATGAAACTGCAATCTAAGCTTCCATGTATCTCAGTTCCTTCTCAGTACAACAGGAATATTCATAACATTGTACCTCAGAGGAGTTTGTTGGAAATGTATTCAAATACACGTCTCAGAAGCACTGAGAAAAGCGTGATGCACTATACTGAGCATTGCAGCAAAGTCCATGAGGAAATTAATAATTCCACCTTCAGTGCATGTTCTTATAATTTGAAATAAATAAAATATAAGGCCAAATACTGAATGAAGAAGATAAAAGTGAAAAATTAAATAGCTGGTCATGAATGGTGAGCACCATTCATTGTGTATGCTAAACAACTCACTGGTCCTATTAAGCTAACAAACCTAAAAAAAAAAAAAACACAGATAAGACTATTTAATTAAAACTTATATTAAAACCCAATTGTACTCCCAGTTTTTCTATAGAAAATATGAAAAGAAAACAGTAGATAGATTCCTCAAATGGTGCCAAAGCTCACTGTAAAGCTAATAATTCTGAGAACACTATAGCTGGTGATGTTCAAACTGGCCAACCTGGATACTCCATAAATAGGCTCAGCTGAAAAACATGCACTTCAGGACTCCCACAATACAAAGCTAGCCACCATGAAATGAACAATAAGTTACAGCTATAGAGTCCAGGTGCAGAGATCTACAGTAAGATGTAATAAAATGGAGTAGTAGATAATGAGATTAGATTGAAATGCTACAAAGCCAACAGAAAACAGTCCCGCAGTATGAGGCTGTAGCTAAGAAACTAAACATGAGATTTTGATGTATAAATGAGTGAAGTAGAGCCAGGAGGTGACATTGCATAGGATGACATAGAGCAGGGAGATGACATTGCATAAGAAGAGTGTATTACAGACCTGGTGCTTCTCTGTCTCTGAAATAAGGAGTAAATTTCCTGGATAAAAACTCCAGCAAGAGATTTTTACAAGGTTCTGCAGCTGAGCCCTCTCACTTCTGTCAAAGAAACTGGTGGTCCCTGGTATAAGGGTCCTGTTGATCAGGCATGAGTGCCATCAGAACAGAAGACTGACCCAGATTGGTTGGTTATTGTTGGAGTTTTCCTTGCTACATCTGCAAGGTTGAGTTTGGGTAGTTGGTTGGCAGAAATAAAATTTAGTATAAACAGAGAAAGGCAGTTGTTGAACTCAAAAATATTCAGCAAGTGGTGGTTAAAGTCTTTTGATGTGTGATCCCACTGCAACAGGGATGTTAGAAGCTGACAGGCTCTACAGAAAGCAAATCAGCAATGACAGATAATAGCAAAGTGTGCAAAGAGGTAGCTGAAGAGCATCTTCTCAATGCTCTCAAGTTTTCCTTTCCAAGATTTGGATATTTCTTTTTTTCTGGACACATATTTCTGATAATATACTGTTTGGGCTTTTTCTTTTTTTGCTAGGCAATCTCCCTTATTTTTCTTGTTTACCAAAAATTAGAAATTATTTATTTCTGTAAGTCTATGTTGATTTTCACAGGAGTAAGAAATACCTGTTCCACTTACATGTTGGGCATAAAAAGATAAAAATATTCCCCAGTTTACGTAAAAGCTACCACATGTCATTAAAAACAGATTATGTATTTTGTTTCCAAATGTATCAACAAAGACAAATCAAGGATGATTTTCACTCCAGAGGAACCCATAACGGATAAAATATTCTTTGATAAAGGATGGAGAACTAGAGAAAAAGTGGTTGAACCGATTACAAAAAAAATAATGCTTGACAAATGTTATTTTGTATTGCCCCTGCAAAGTAAATGTTGGCAATATACAAAAACTCTTTACCGAGCAAAGCTAGTTCAGTTCACCAATAAAAAAAAAAAAATTAAATCCATTAAATCCTATATCAATACTATGTTAGAAATCATGTTGCAGACAGGCAATTTTTTTTTTTTTTTCAGGAAGCAAACAGTCAGTATGTAAGAATGTTGACCTAGACTGAAATTCCCACTCAGAAACACTGCAGCTATGGACAAGTTATCTGTCAAAGGAATAAGAAAAAGATGCATTTTGTCATTTAGAATCTGTGGGTCAAAAGTAGAAGAAACATTCCAGCTGGAAAATTTCACTCTTTGAATCACTCTGAGCTTGACTGAAATGACAAAATCTTGTTTTGAGGTGTGTGTTCACTGTTTGTCTATTGGCCTACATGTTACTTTTCATTTTTTACAGCTCAGAGGCATTTATTGGAAGTATTAAATCCAGAGAAAAGTTCTAACAATGACTGTATCAGCTCAAAACATCTTGCTCACTCTTAGTTTTTTCTTTCATGGCAAAAGCACAAATTTTTAAAAATAAACCAAATTCACAGCTTCTTGAACTCTTGAGGAACTCTATCGGAGTAGCATTATTACCAGTATAATATTATTATGCAAATAGACTAAGAAGAGACAGTTAATCTAATGTACATCCTAGTAAAGGGGCCAGGCCCTAGATTCAGCAGAGTGCTTAAATACCCCCAAGTGTCATCCTATCAGCAAAAATTCTTTAGAAGTTCTAGAGAAATCAGACTGAGTTGAATGATGCAGGTAGAGAAGCACCTGGACAAATTGAAGCAAATAAAGATACCATGTCTGACAAGGTCACAGTACACAGAAAAACTTGTTGCATACATAACAGTACATAACCCAGCAAGCCAGAGGTGCATTTTCAAATACACGCACTAGTGTCTTTCTGGAAACAGAGTGAGAAGAAAGACACCAGTTCACTTGCATTTTCATGGTCTGACATGGAAACTCTGGTATCATCACTATATAACTGTATGTGTCAAATATAATATATAAAAAATTCCTATATATGAAACAATCAGTTGTCAATTAGAAAATTAAATCACATTAATTAACTTTTATATTACATTTACATATATTACATTTACATATAATTATATTACAATTTTATATTGTAGGAACAGGACTCACTGAGACCCTCTTGCCTTCAGGCCTGATCTGTACTCAGGACTCTCCTGAAGCAAGTAAGATAACTTGATGATACAAACAGGATTTTACAAAAATGTCTTATTTGTAAAGAATGTAGAGAAAGCCTTGTTTCCTTGGGCAATGAAGGACATATGAAATAACCCTACTTGGCAATTTAAAGTTTTCTTTCAACCGATACAATTCTCTGCATCACTCAGAAGTCTTTCTTTCTGGCCTGCAACCTTGCATGTGGGATTTCTGCTCAGACATCCACCAGTAGCTCCAGCAGTTTAACCCCTGTGGTGACATATTTGGAGGGTTCGACTGAGGAGCTGTGGGAAAGGGCTGCCAGAGGATCAGGGCAATGGTGGCCACATGCCAAGAAATGGCCAGCAATGAGAGCCAAGCAGGATGGAATGTGGTGACTGATCTGACATGTCCCTTACAGAGATCAAAAAAACAAGCACCCAGAAAATGTTTTATTTTTATATTTATTTTAAATGCTTTGTGGATAATAGATAATACTTTGGTCATTCAGATATTCACCCAGAATGGTAAAGTTTGGTTTCATGGCCTGCTCATCTTCCATCTCTTAGAAAAAAGTGACCACTCACCAGCTCATCAGTTTAAGCAAAGTGAATTCACTTTCTATTTTGAACGGTGTCTGTCACAAAGAGAAGAAAAAAAAAAAAAAAAGAAAAAGAGGAGCAAAGAGGAAGAGGAATAGGCCTAGCAGAAAAAAAGTAGAATGAGTAAACCAAGTCCATGTTCTCATAGTTGGGACACCAACTCAGACATCAACATAGGATGAGGAAACACAGATTCTGATTCATGCTTACAGAACAGTCTCCATAAATGATTGTGAAAGCAGAATTGGTAGACAGGATTCCTCAGCCTTACTCCCCACAAAGTAGGGGCCTTAACTGCTGTACTGTACAGCCTTTCCTACTCTCCTTCTTTCTGCACTTCCTGCAGATCATTAGATAAAACATGTCACTTGGCAGAATGGTTGCATTGCCTACCTCTGTCTTGATGGAAAGAAGACCTGCTCCATTCATTCAAAACTAATGCCAAAGTGTGTCTGTCTTGGGACGGCTTGTAGTCTCCATACCTCGAAGGAGATAAGTGTGTTACATCTGAAGAGAAATGAGATCTGAGATATACTCTCATGTTTTGCATTTTCTCTGGCTTTTAGCCCAGCATTCAGGATTTTCTAACTGTTTTTCTGAGCTTTTCAAATAACACAGTGCTGTTTGTGAATCTGGGTTCACAGAAATCACAGAATGAGTAATTGCGGCGTCGCGACTCACTCAGCCCTGCCTCGGGATAGCTCGATGGAACCTCAGGGCTGGGAGCGCCGCTTATTCAGAGGGTTTGAGCGATCCCATCACAGCCAGGATCGAGCCCTCACGCAGGAACCAGTGGCCCAGAATGTG
Source organism: Climacteris rufus (assembly GCA_013398175.1). Classification (NCBI taxonomy): domain Eukaryota; kingdom Metazoa; phylum Chordata; class Aves; order Passeriformes; family Climacteridae; genus Climacteris; species Climacteris rufus. The sequence goes on from VZRZ01002841.1 coordinate 2,016,122, forward strand.
GGCTCGCCAGAACCTCTCACGCAGCAAGCAGGTATCCCAATGGCGCTGCCCCAGGATAGGCAGCCTGCCCTCAGTAGGTGCAGATAGCAGCTCGCTGAGCGCACGGCGATCTGGAGCACGAAGAAAAGGAGAGGGAGATTTCTGGCGGGGGTGTAGATGGTTTATTACAGTCCAAGGGAGACCAGAAATTCTTCGAATCACGCACCAAACACGAACTTTTAAGGCACAAGAAACAGGGAGTGGAAAACACTAACATCCAATTATGTGGGGCTTACAGGGTGGGGCACAGTAATAACGACCAATTATTAAAGATTAATCGAGAATGACCTAATAACTGACCAATGAACTGTCGAACTGCGAAGAACTCTCTGGAAAGGGAGGCTGGGTTTGTGCTTCTCTCCACCCCAGGGGATGTCTAAGGGGTGTTTTTAGACCTCCAACTCCTCTTCCTGAGCATCGTCAGATCCCGTGTCACTCAACCACTGTATAACCAATGCCTGACCAACAGGAGGGGTCCGAGCCTCCCTGAGGGAAGGCACCACCACAAGTAATGTTGGAAGGGACCACAGTGTGTCATCTGGTCCAACCTCCCTGCTCAAATAGGGTCATCCTAGAGCACATGGCTAGGAATGTGTCCAGAAGGTTCCTGAATATCTCCAGTGAGGGAGATTCCACAGTGTCTCTGGACAGTCTGTTCCAGTGCATTGTCACCCACCCAGTAAAGAAATTCTGCCTCATATTCAGGTGGAGCTTCCCGTGCTTCAGTTTCTGTCTTTTGCATCTTGTCCTATTGCTTGGCACCACAAGAAGAGCCTGTCTCCATCCTCCTGACACCCTCACTTCTGATACTTACACACATTGATGAGGTCTCCCATCTGTCATCTCCTCTCAAGGCTGAACAGGCCCAGCTCCCTCACTTTAGATTTTGTCCTTCCTTTGCCTTTCAGGAAACAATAACTTCAGTGTGAGTGATGTCTAACACATTATCATTTTAGGTTATTTTTTTAATTCTAGTTCCTAGCATAATAAAGAGTAGCTTCTGTTGTCTCCAAGACTCTCATGACTCATTGATTTTGCATTCCCATGAGCTTCAGTAAGATCTTAACACACTCTATAGGTGAAAGTCACTTTTTTCTGGTGTAATGGAGTACATAAGCCCTCTTCACCATGCAAAAGATTGAAAGGTTCATCAGCAGTAAAATGAAAGTAAAAACTAATAGAACTGGACAACCGATACACTGCAAATAATATCCATAATAAATTCACCTCTCTGGAGTTTCTGATGCCTTTTTCTACCAAATTCAAAGTGAATTTACTAAAATACCTGAATGTACTATTCAGCATATATACAGTATGCAATATCTAGCTGAACAGGGAAGCAAAAGAACTCTCTTACTTTCCTTAAACTTTAGTTTGTAAACAGCTCGTGTTACCTTGACTAAATCTAGCTTTTCAAATGTTATCAAATCTGTCATGCCTGAGATATGCTATCCTGTCAAAACAGTCTCCAGTGTCAATAAACTGAGCTATAAACTCATTAGCAGGAGAATCATACTGATGACTGTATAGTTGGGATAAGGCAATTGTCAAGCATTCACTCTGCAAGAGAATATAGAACTAATGGTGGAAGTCTGCAGCATTTTGTGCTTGCAAAACAGCTGTACATATATTTATAAACAATGTTTTCCATTTTCCCCCTCTCCCTTCTCTTTTAGTCCTAATGTCTTATTTGTAGGATAACTAGACACATCAAGAAAATTGTGGTTTTATTACCCCAACGAACAACATAGAGGGGAATAATAAATCTAATTTAACTTCACTTAATTTAGCATATAAATTGAACTGTTGCCTATATAGTTCATCATTAGACCTTCATCTGTATCCATTCTTTCCTTCATGTGTTTATGAAATTAACCAGATTTGCCACTACTAAAACTATCACAGCTCACAGCCCCCAAAGTGCCATCATACTACCAGCAAAAGTAGCTTTGCCAGCACTGAGACACAGGAACACTGACCACAAAAAAGCAGAGATTCTGGTGTGTGGCACTACCGTTGCGTCCCTCTGTCAGAGGTAACATTTGACTCTGATGTGCTAAGCAGCTCCCAGGATGCCTGTGAAGCTGAGCCGCTTCAGTTGCCCGCCTGCTGAGACACTCCTAGGGGCTTTCACATGCCAAGGGGATATTTTCCAGCTGCATGAGAAAAGCAGACTGACACAGCAAAGAGTTCTGACCCATTCTCACGATATCGCTTAAATTGCAGAACATCCTGAACCTGATATTTCTATTTTTTTTTTTTTTGAGATACAAACAACTCCTAGGTATACAAAATAAAATTACATCAGTAGGTTACAAATTACTTTCTTTTCCTGGAAAAGAATGGACAAGGGGTAGAAGAATGCACTAAAAAAAAAAAAAAA
>VZRZ01002841.1:2018573-2030561 GCA_013398175.1 Climacteris rufus
AGAGAAAAGCATTAATGTTAATGTTGTTTAAAGGAAAAGAAAATGTATTTTAACCTGACTGACATATAAGCCTCAGAAACTGACTAACTGCAGTCAAAACATAAATTTATGAAATCAGAATCAAGTGGATTCTTATTTCTAAGCAGAACTAAATCAATTATGTGACAGTTGTGAAATGACCACCTTAATTGTACACATTTAATTCCTGCTAGATAGAACACTGATGTTGACTTAAAAGAGAATAGAGATATTAATATGAAGGAAACTGGAAAAGTTGGAATGTCAGAAATATACTGAGGAGACAGTCAAGTGAAATGTCAGCAGGAAATGAAAGTCAATGCAAAATTATTTGTACAGTGAAAGGAGAAGAAATGCTGGAGAGAAACAACATTGACAGTAATTTATACACATGTAGGACTTGACATAAGGAGGAAACCAGAGGAAGGAAATGTAGGTACAGATTGTTATCTAAAAGACATTACACATTATAATGAAAGGTAAGAAGAGCCTTTTAATAGCTAGCAATAAATACAGCCCAAGAAGATAACACAATCAAACCAGGTAGGAAAAGAGCAACACAGATGAAGGAATGTTAATCTGTTACTTTTCCTTCCTCTATCATCCAGAAAATCTGCTGACAACCTCCTGCACTTGTGCTTAGCATTACTTCTTGTAGTATGGTTCTAGTCTCATTGCAAAAAAGCTCCTGTTCACATACCTCATCAGGGAAGCACCAGCAAGGAAGGCCCAGATTGGCCAGTTAATATTCCAGCAGTGAGAAAAGTCCTTAGATATTTATTACCATGCATAATGGAAGGACTCTGAACTAGAGACAAATAAAAAGAAATCACAAAAAAATATTCAAATCAAGAGAGAACATTAAGATAAGTGCTTGTTTTTAAGGTGTAATGATCAAAGAGAAAATCACTTGCTTACAATTACAGAACATAAGTTAGAGAATCAAGCAAATTTCCTAGATCACAGGTAATTAAAAGTAGCTTCATTAGAGAAGAAAATGGATACAATATATGCTTTGTAGTAGCACATTATAAATTTCAGCACTGTTCATAGTATGTTCCCTAAGGAAAACAATCCAATTAGAAAATTCAATCTTGGCAAGGTCTAGGTGTAATCCAAACAGCTTTTCTGTTTCTAAATCATAGGTTTCACAATTATATAAATACTGGTTTAATGACATTCTTTCTCTGATGTTTTGCAGTGTAAAGGCAGACAGCAACGTTATCTTTAGAGGGGTTATGAGTACCCTGCATAATAAAATGGTCAATAGACAACTTCATTAATTAGATCCTTTTCTGTTTAATGTGTGGCTGATGATAAGAATGGCTCTGTGACCTTCTGCTTCTAAGGAAAATAAAGGACTCCACTTTGAAAGCTTTTTTATTTTGGCAAATTATCTTTTGTGCAATTTCAATCAGGATGTTTGAGTATCACTGGAAGGCAGATACTAACAACAAAGATGAGAAATGCAGGCAGCAGTGTATCTTCCTATCAGCTCTTGGTAGTCATGACAGCTTTTGCTATGATGAAAAATGTAATAGGATATATAGATAACAGTGGATTTCTTCTTTTGATTTTATGTTCTTTACTTGTTCAGTAAAGTGCAGTAAAGCTGAGAAGACACAAAATGACTGACATGGAGAGTTTAAGTTTATCTAGTCCTTTCAAAGTCCTGATTTCTCTCAAATATCTGCAGGAAGTAGGGAAAGCAGAGAAGAAAAATAAGACAATTTGTTTCTTTGCCAAGAGCTAGTCCCTAGGTCAGAGAATTCTCCTTTAAAAGGCAGTATCATTATATTTCATATGGGATGCAATAAGAAAAATAATTTCTATAGGTACTTTCAGGGATTCAGGTTGAGTTTTGTAATTCCCACTGATGTGAACAGAAATCACACCATTAAAGTCCAATAAAGTACATTGGAATACAGTAAACAAAAACATAAAACTCCAGTTTTAAAAAACCCAAAATACTTACTGCTGTTTCTGTGACCCAAGTGATATGCAAACTGCAACCCTTATCACACCCCCATGGCCAAAGCTCTAATCCACAGAGGAGATTAAATGTCATGTTTTTTCATGAGAAGGAGGGTGTGAAAAGTAAGGTTGGACCCACCTGTGGAATAGACGAAATTAAAGGTGATGAGTTTTTCTGGATCAGCCCTAAGGAAAATAACTTCATACAATTGATTATCTTATGCTCTAGCACTACATAGGAGGCTGAGTAAGGAAACGAGTAGAAGAACTATTAATCAACTCTGTACTGCATTTGGTAAGCCTGTTCAGGACTCAGTATGCTCCTGCTGTGAACCACTGGCTTCCCAGACAGTTTCCATGCCACAATTTTACATATTACCTGACACTTGCCCTTCCCTGGATCATGTGCTGCCGCCTCTCAGGACATTTCAGGCACACACTGAACATCCTGCCCATTGCCAAGTTGATTCAATTAACTAACACAGCAGCAAACTCATTTTCCCAAGGAAAAGGAAGCTATGCCCTCCTGGGACAGCAAACTGAACTGGTTCAGAGAAGAGCTGTCAATGAGTTGTCACTGGCAGGGAGTGTGATTGACCCTTTGGGCAGCAAAGAGCCATTAGCTTAGCTCAGCTGCACATACCTTCAGCTAGCAGTGAACTCAGCAGCAATGCTACTCACAGAGAAGGCGTTTCTAAGGGCCTTTTCATTACTCTTAAAGAACCTTTACACAGAGGAATAGATAAAAAACAGTAAATCAAACCAAGCCCAAAAAGCTTTTAGAAGCTCTAACAAAAACACAGTTACAAAGGCAATCTTTGCTGTTGTCCCCAGACAGACCACAGCTTGCAGGTCGAGCCCTTGTCCTTGGGTTACAAAACAGGAAAATGCACTGGATGCTACTTTGCATTTAGCTTAGAAAAACACACTAGGAGCTTGGTGGAGCACAGCTACTGAAATAAGGACTAAAAACTACTTTACACCATTAAACTTCCTCTTCACAAAGAACCAAGTCACCAGCCACTGGTGTCTCCAGCTCTGCATTTAATAAACTCTGCAGTACCCAGAGTGAGATAGGTGTGTCCTATGTATTAAGGTCTCGATATTTTTAAGTACAATTCCTCAAAAAAGCCTAGGCTAAAAAAGGAGAAGACATCATAAAAAAAAATGCTAATTTTCCCTCAAAACTCTCCTTCAAGATAAACATCCTAAAATCTCTTAGATAAAATTACAGTAGTAAAAATGTTCAAAATGCAGACATTCAATGTCATTTGTAAAAGTCCTATTACCAAGAAAGGATTTTTCATAAGAACTATGAAAGAAACTGTAAGGAATAGGGATGTAAATATTATTATCAAAATTAATTCATAGCTCAGAGAGATACTTAGAAATGCATACTACCAAGAAATACACAGGAACATAATTTGAACACTTGGTGGGGGGGGAAAAAATAAACGAACACATAAATGCAGAGCTTGAAGATAAAAAAAGTCTTTTCAAGCAACTCACCTGAATGAGTTAAAGCCCAACCCACAAAATGTCTACGTTTTCACATACATCAGTGGGACAGCATTTCCTTCTGTAGCAACAGCAAAGCACACAGCAAATTAACCACATGTAGAACCAGTCACACTGATACCATTTGCTTGTGTGTTTCTATTTCATGAAACCACTTGCTTTCATTCCTATTCATGCCAGCACTTACTCATGTACACAGAGCTTATCAAATGCTGAAATGTTCTCTTGAATTGAAAACTGGAATCACTTTCCTGTCATCCTGCTAAAATCATTGCAGAGAATTGAGGAGGATTTCAGCATAAAATACATGTATACAAACATTTCATAAATTTAAAAACTAGACACATCTCACTGAAGTAACATCTTGTGGTTGCTAAAAGTCAAGCACACATGTAGCCAAATGGTGAAAACACAAACTCAAACCACCAGAAAAGAGAGTGAAATCACCTAAAATTGCTGCCATAAGAATCATCCTGTCATTGGTCTTCTTAAAAGTCATGCTCTGAGTGACCTGCAACAGCTGCAGAGAGGTAATCAAATTATTCAATCTAAAATAAGTTGGTCCTGTACAGTGAGAAACTGTGTGAAAAGGTTTATATGGGAATGGTACATAAAATACAAAATGGCCTTGGAAAGTATAAGCAGAGTTACACATTATGATGAGGGAAATGGCCCAGACAGCAGGGACTTTAGATCCTGCAGTATTCAAAGGCAGGATCTCCTCACTATTCCTCCTCATCCAGCACTATTGCAGCCAAGGGCAGAGCAAGTCATGGACAAAAGACATCCATTTGAAGGACGAGATGAAAGTTTTGCCAGTGGATAAGGAAAAACACATTCTGGAGCACTTCAGGCACATTTTTGAAGTTTACCACCATTGAAACACCTTCCAAATCTGGAGTTTAGAAGTGGTCCCAGATTCCTCTCCCACACTAAGCTAACACAGCCCCCAGCTATCCTTTTCTTTGGGTGAAAAATCCGTCCTGTACTAATTTACCAGTCTTTAACCATGTGACAACAGGAGTGCCTTTTCCCCTCAGTTTTGCATATGATCAATATTGCAAATTTTTGAAGTCTTCTATCTGCAAGACTTTTACCCTACCATTACACAGAAGTAAGGAAAGGTATTGCAGGTAAAGGTGGCAATCCCAAGTGTGAGAGACTGACGTGTTATATGGGTTAAACATTTTTTATGAAGGATTATAGCAAAAACTGTATAACAGAACTTCACCAGAAGACCACTACCAGCCTGCATGGGCCCCTCTGGGCTGAAGCCCTGAACTGCACGTGGATTTGAGATAAGATAACATTGACACCATTCTGGAGTCTGGACTGGGGGAGAAGAGTGCTTCACAAGAGGATCATGCCCAGCAGCTTCAGGGTGGAGGCTGTAGCCCCAGGCTTATCTGCTGCCAGGTTTTGGGTGTGTGTGGTGAAAGCCTCTGGTCAGAGGGACGCCCACCCAGAGCAGCCCAGCTGTGGGACGCCCCACTCCGGGAAAAATCTCCAACTGCAGAGCATGCACGTAAAGAGGCAGCTGAGGGTCTTTCACAGTTGTCAAAGACACCCCCAAAAGAGGCCCCCAGACCCTGCACCAGAGCCCTGCATGCAGCAGCTCCACAGCCTTGGAAGGGATAGTTTCAAGCTGGCACCCTCAGGGGTAGTACCTGGGCATTCCCCTCGGCCCAAAGCGTGTATTAATCCAAAAGATTTTATGTTCTTTGGTGGCAGCGGTCGCAACGGGGACCCTTCACTATAGCAGTGGGATGCAACGATCCTATTAATGAGACAGCACAAGCCTTGGTTTAGAAGGTCGAGAGCCAGCCTGCAGCAGCCGCCCGTTTATTGTATTGTCCTTTTTTGTAATAGGAACCCAGGTATATGTTTGGCTGGGTCCGTCCCAACCCAGTCCACAACACATACCGTACAGAAGGACAACAACAGGTGCTTATCTTATTGTTTTCATATTTCTCTTGTGGGAGAAGGATTTTTCTCACAAGCAGTCCCAGGCAGCAAGCCTTGGGCCATGACACTTCACCATTAAGGAGACCAGATGTAGGGGATCCACGAGACGTCGGTGGGACCCATGGAGGGGTGATATGTTCCCAACTAACTCCTGTCACTCTTCTTGTTCCCTCCCCCTCCCCCATACACCTCTTTTCTCTCTTTCTTTCTTTCTCTCTCTCTCACTTATTGTTAAATAAAATACATCAATTATTTTTGGCACCAACATTTGATCTCGTTTGGTCTTAGTCTCGTGTCTTGGAATTATTTTTGAACCTTAAACATCTCCAGCTTTATGCACAGAGGGTTCTCTTTGCTCCTCTGTGTTTAAAACTGGATTGTAACACCAAGGTGAGACAGCATGAGGGAGGTCTGGATCCCATTGTTGCATTTATAATGGATCAAACAGGGACGTCACTTATTCTGGGGTTTTCCCACATGGTTGGTAATAGCACATTACTTTATCGATGTCCATCTTGAGGCAGTAAGATGTGATTAATTGCTTAATATCCCCAAGTATAAACTGAATAAAATTAGGATAAAAAATTAAAAGCAGAGGACATCCAATCTGGGCTTCAGGTGCTCCATGTCACCATGGTGTTTTTGTATGCATAAGCCTAGATGAGAGCCTTTGTTTGAACTCCTGCTTCACTGCATGAAGAGCTGTGACGTTTCTAGGACACAGGGTCTTGACAACTTCTAGGTACCAGAGGGAAGCCATCCCCTTGCCCCAATCACTTACATGAAGGGAAGTAAGAAAAAGTGCTTTGGGGAGCGGATCCTTATTGCTATTGAGTTCCTAGTTGTTTTTCAGATCTAGTCTTTCTTCACACTATGCCTCTGGGCAATAACAGACTCTCTTGCCAGTCATACACAATTGCTGCCTTTTCTCACAGTCCCCCGCACTTCAAAGAGGAATATTGGAACAAAAGATTAGTATGGAAAGATACATATATTTTTATGTGACACTAATGCTTTAAAGCATTCTAAACTGTACTCCTGGAGTCCCATTTCATCTGCTGATTGCATATTCATCATGATAAATATATTCATTGTGGTTTTAACTGTAGTATGTTCCTCAAAGTTTTAAAATGTTTCATTATAAAACCACTTCTACTATGCTAAAGATAATTTATATCCCTTTTCATCCGTATATTTCCTTTTTTCCAAATTTATGAGAGATGTTACTTTGAAAAACAACCTCATTGAGCAGACCCTGTCCCTGATCTTTTTACATTGGACCACTTTTATCCTTCCACATAACTTCTAATTTAATATCAGAACAATAACATAGATATGCTGCTGCCATAGTCCAGATAAGGCAATGTTTTACTGATCCTCAAAGTCATAGTTTGATTGATAGGCTGATGTCTCAAAGATTTTTTTACTTTGTGCTGACTTGAAAAATATTTGATACAGGATCTGAATGGACAACCTGTCTTTGTCTTCCTGGATGTTTCTAACACAAGCTCCAAAATTCTGATCTAAGGTTCTATTCATATACCAGAGGTGTTACAGATAAAATGGCACATGCTGCTGAATTGCACTTCACAAATGGTTTCCTTGTTGATCTTCATAACCACTTCACTTTTGGCTCCAGATGCCTCAGGATTAGGCAGGCTGTGTTAAGTAATTGCAGATATGGAGACAACTGACTTTTTACTAAGATAGGAAGATCTTGTGATTATGGTGTAGGAACGTGACCGGGAAATGTGCTTCAACAGGCACAGTGATATAGATTTTCAGTCAATTACAGTCTAAGCTCTTGAAAGATAAGCTCAGAAAGCTGCTTAAAGATAGGTACTTATTTAGTGTTTCTTTCATGTCAGTTCCCTTCATCTTTTAAATGGAGGCAAAATAATTTCTTTACAAAGGGTTACGAAGGCAATTTCTTAAAGGCTATTTCTGTTTATATGGTCATTATGTTTCTTTAGCTAATCTGAGGGTATATGGATTATTTCCATGCCTTTCAAGACTGCTGCACCTTGCATTCAGAAAACTACTGCTGCGTAGATAATTGGATTCTAACAAATATGGTGTCATAATTTCTTCATAAACAAAGCATACAGTCTTCACTTCCAAATAGGAACATGGGTTTTCAGGCTATTAGTCCAATGCCTTTGAAAAGCTCTGAGTTAGTATTCTTTTAAGGCTCACTTGTTCCCCTCCTCCGGTCTCAGAGCATCCTCTAAAGTTCTTAAAATCCTGATATTCTATTAGACTCTGCAGAACAATTTAAGCACTGAAATGCTTGGATGTGAGGTTCTTATAACAGGTATGAATTTGGACTTCATATTAATTAGCACCTTTGCCACAGCTATGAATATGAGCTCACATATACAGATACATAGGATTTATAGATATGTCATGTGTCTGAATAATCAATATACACGAATCACGTGATTGTCACAAATTGTCCCAGTGCATGGGAAGCAAGTAGGTATGGGCATCAGCTGGAATTGTGAGGAAAAACTGTGACAGTGAAGATAATTCCGAGTCCATTCCTTTCCAGCTTACATACTAAATGTGAGTTGAGTTCTTCAGCTACTAAAACTGGACCAAGTAGCACATCATAGATTTAATGTTACATTTCAAAAGTACCAGTAACACTATTTAAATATAAACATTCAAAAAATGTACATCCCAAGTCTTTCTTCTCACTGTAGAGGGACATTAGAAACCGTTTCTGTAGCAGTTTTGTATCTGAGTTATGCATACCTATGTATTTCTGTTATGGTGTTCATTAATCCAAAGCAAGGTACATGAAAGAAGGACCTGAGACATTAAGCTCGATGGCCCAAATCACAGGCATGACATTGATTTTTAATACTTAGAGGCTACGGAGAACCTGTTTCATCTCCACAACAGTTTCTATCGCCCAAAAACAAACATAAAATTTATATTAGACCACAAAAAGACATTTGCTACTGGAACATGCCAGGAAAGATCATAGGAACTCTTGTTTTCCACCCCTGCAGCAGAGCATAAGGTTGTCAACCCAGGCACTACTCATGCAATCCTGTAGATTACTGAGAGGGAGGAGAAAGGAGAATTTCCTGTGTTTTTTCCTCTAATCAACTCTTAATGTATTCATAAGCCTTTACAGACATGGAAAACTGTGGTCCAAATATGAAGTTAGCCAAGGAAAACTCTACCAACCCATAGTAAAAGCAATCATGTCTTATAAAAGGTTTGGCTTTGCACTCACACCCTGTACTTCCTGCATAGGGTTGCACACTACAAAGTATCCATGTAAAACTGCTGTAAAGTAGGAGGCTGGATGCACTTCCTTCTTCCATCTTGTTTCTCCTTTTAAAGATCATAGATGTCAGACATCTTTCTTTCAGTGTTTGATTGCACTCAGTGCATATTTTACTATTACTCATAAGAAATCCACCTGCAGGTTTGGGACTCTCATTGCTCTTTCTAGAGTTTTGTGTGCAAAAGACTAAAAGAAAGCAAAACCATTTTCCAGGTTGTGATAGGCAATCACCTGTGAGGTCAAACAGCAACTGTTTGGACAGCACAAAGTACATCCCTGCACATGAATTTAGTCTGAGCTAAAGAAGATCTCTAGAACAAACTACAACTGCAGAGAGAACCATTTACACATTATGTCATTACCGATAATTAATGCCCTGAGAAGTTACATCAGTTTTACTTCATTTTTAAGATCCCTTCCAACACAAATCATTCTATGATTCTATGATCATCTAAGGGAATCTCACTGCACAGCACAATTCTACAGTGATGTGACAAAACTTGTCATTGTCAGCTCTACCTCAAATAGAAAAGTAAACTTTGCTCAAACTCTAATTGTTTTTTGATCTGAGAACTTTCCAATTTTGTCTTCTGTAGAAATATGGATCAATCTGGACATTTAGAAGAAAAGAGAGATATTGGTGCATCATAAAATTACCTTATATCTGACAACCCAACTCAGATAGTACAGCTTATATTAAAAAAATAGTTTATCATGGGAAATTATGTGTCACCATTGATGTATAACAGCCAAATGATGAAATGCTTGAACTCAAGCATCAAGGGAATGCTGGCTTGCCATAGGGTTTAGATAACACAGCTGTTTCACCTCTGTCCCTTAACTTCATTTTTTTTATTCCATGCTCGCAAAAAAGCAAAGTTCTTTCATTTTTTTCTTCCACTGATACTATTGGGCTATCCCATAATTCAAATCCAGTAGCTTTAGATCCCGAAGTGTGTACAAACACTATAAGGAAATTTTTATTTTATCATGACATTATATGACACACAAAGCAATGTGTTGTAAGCCAAAAAAGAGAAACGATGTACAGAGAGGATTATTCTCACTTGCAGATACAGAAGTCCTCAATCTCTGATGAGTGGTGAGGGATTAAACTGCACTGTTTTCCAAAAAATGCCATCTTAAGTAATGGCATTACTGTGTAAGAGAGGAAATATTATGTCTGAAACAGTAATAATTTCTCCGTTTAACTGATTTTCTCTATACTACTTCAAGTATAAAGTAAATTGTATCAGTCCAATAAATACATGTTATTTAAATGTGTATATACTAAGTGAAGAACATCTTACCTATTTTAAGCTGTTGCAGAATCAGACTGTATTGAAAAAAAAAAATAATACAGTACTTTAAATTAATTTCTGGATGTTAGGAGGGCTTAGTATTGAAAGGCAAATACCTTATTAAAAATTTACCAATTTTTCTTTTCACTTATCAGTACAAATATGGCCATCTTGATGAATCAGTATACACAGAAATTTCCAGTAATACTTACCTGTAATACAACTGCACAGACATCAGAATTGGGATGAAAAAATGTGGACTAAAATAATTTAAATAATGATTGGAGTTATGAAATTTGCACTGAAATTTAAAAGACAAAACCAACCATCTCAAACAAAAAACCCTAACTCTACTACAAGTATATTGGATATGTAGTCTTTTCTAGCATAAAGGAAAACATTGTGGCACAGCTTACTTGAGATAATAACCCCATAAAGCCAAAGGCAGGGGGTGAGCTCTGCCAATGTTGACTGGTTTTTAATAACCTAATCACAACCCAAATTAAATAAATATTCCTCTCATCTCACTTTTAAAAAACATTTAAGTATAGAAACTAAAAATTGTCTCAAAAGTCAGTCTTTCTGGCCTTCTCTCATATTCTAGAAACTTCAGGTAAAACTGTAGTTTCCAGACATGCATAAGCATGGTCAACGAGAAACACCAAGCCAGTCCTGTTACTATCCTTCTTTAATATCATCATTTCAAGAAAGATTTGCAATATTCTGACAACACTCATTGATTTTTTTTCTGTCTTGCAAAATACATTCTCTTTTTCACATAGTTCATTTGAGTTATTTATTCACAGGGAACATAAATTAAGAAGGAATAAAGAGCACCAAGGAAACAGGCCAAATTCCACTTTCTTAAATTCAACAACAGTACACTCAAGAATTATCCAGTTAAATTTCCTGATTGAAAAGTAAAAATTTTGTTATCTGGTGTTGAGAGATCAGTTTGAACACATTGAAATATTTATGGGTCCATTACTATGCACATTAATTATTAATTATTGGAGTTTTTTCACCGGAGAGAGGAGACCATTTATATCCATTGTACACTCAGATGCTCTTTTCCTATCATGTCCCTCACTCTTCCTTTTTTACCTCTTCTGTTCAGATTGTATGTTCTCTCTAGTCATTAGCATATTGAGGCATTCTCTACGACTATGTAAGCAGAGGTACTCACTTGTAGGGCAGAGTCTAGAGATTAAAATGAGTCAGAAACGCTCTTAGAAATAATGTGAGAGTTTTCAGTTAACAAAAGAATAGGTGGTATTTATTAACATATGTCCTCCCACAAGCCTCTTTTCTGGAACTGTCACAAAAGATATGCTAAGGAAGCCCCAAATGATGGATGCCCTGCAGGGACCAAGGGAACAGTTTTCGTCACTGTGTTCTTAAACTGTTTTTCAATGCTAAACTGAACTGAACTTCCCTATCACAATTTTGACCTTCCTCTGTGGTAAGATGTGCACTTCAGTCAAGTAGCTCTATGTAAGAACACAGCCACCAAAGAGATTATTCATGTCATTTTACCACCAATGAGCCTGAATTTCTATTTCCACAAGTGAAAAGCTAGAGCTCCATAACAATGTTGCATACACTCAGCATAAATAGTTGGAACTCATTGTCTCTCAAATCTTTATACACAGGGTAGAAAGGAAAAAATGCGACAAGGTAAAAGGTTGGCTTGCCACAGTAGAAGTAACCAGAAAGCACAATATTAGGATGCACTGAGGAGTTTAGCCTGCAAAAATATAGAGCTGCTGGTAGTAGCTCAGGTTACTGACACAGTATATGTTACTGACACAGGCATCAAGGAGAGCCTAGCAGAAAGTTGATACACTTTTTTTTTTTTTTTTTTTCCTTCCAGGGAGAAGTTTTAAAAAAACAAATCAAACCAAAAAAAAA
>VZRZ01002841.1:2035294-2093808 GCA_013398175.1 Climacteris rufus
AAAAAACACGGCAAATTATACCAGAAGATAAAGTGAGCACTCACTGAAGCATATAGCACTTAAACTATTACTGTTCATAAACAGTTCTGTAGCCCCAGCTACCATTACAGCTACCAGGTTACAGACAGACTGAGTAATAAGATCTCTGATGTGAAGGGCCTTCAGCCTCAGCTGACAGTTATGCAAACTGGACAAGGGAATGGAATAACAACATTGTGTAAGGATGCACATTTTCATTAAGTACCAGTTCAAAAAGCAGGAGAAGCCAAATTATTGGTTCACTGCTGCTGAAAGGAAAGTCCTTCTCTACACCTTCCCTTTAGTTTTTGCCTCACATCCATACAAACAAACACACTTTTTCTGTCAGAAGGAGAAAAGTTGGAAGAGAGCACTGGAGGTCATCTGCTCCAACCCATAAATCTCCCTCCCCTTCTTCCTCCAAGCTAATTTGACATATTGCAATATCTAAATATCACTTAAAAAAAAAAAAAAAACAGAAGTGTATTTTACTGTCTTAATGAGTGAGATCAGGTCCCAAAAGAAACTACTGAGGTCAGATCTAGTGTAAGGGTAGGACTCCAAAACTGTGAGAGAGGAAACACAAGCAAGATTCCTTCTGAAGGCAGCAAGCCATTACTTGAGTTTAACTACACACACAGCCATCCCATCCTCTCTGATCCACTCCTTGTGGAATATTGCAACATTAGTTTTAATTTTATATTTTTCTTTTGTTGCCAATAAGATAGCTAAGTAGGTTCAGGGAGGTACTGCATTGTGCGTCTCTCTGAAACTGTGCTTTCAGGAGCATTTTTATTCTGCTCTGCCTTAGGAACTCTTCTCTGGCAAGGGAAACAAACATGTTTACTGACTCTGCCAAGACGACTGCAAATGAAAGATTAAAGATCCATGAGATTTGTCCCCCTAAATCTCATAGGTATAGTTCAAAAACCCTGTTGTATGACTCTTGAGGTTATTTTCCTCCAGCACATGTTTCTATATCTAATCTCACTGCTCTTTGAGTGACCTCACTAGAGGCACTTCAAGGGATTTGCTCTGGTGCTGTGCTTCTGATCTAGCCAAACCATGAGGGATTTCACTGAGAACCAAGCCAAAGTAGGTGCTACAACCTACCACTTCTACATGCTAAAGAGTGCATGACCGTGCTCTCTGCTGTAAGCATTTCTTTCCTTTTCATTCCTTTGCTTTAAAGATGTGTGAGTGTTTGGTGGCTTGTTGTTGTTATTGTTTTAATCAATTCCCATTACTATCTTACTTTTTCCATAACCAAAATGTACTTTAAAGTAAGTGGAATGTTAGGCAAATAGATTTAATTCCGCCTTGCCTCTGATTCAATATTTATTTTCCCCTTCTTTTAAGAGCATAACACTGGGCTGTCAATTCGATTTTCTAGCCAATGTCAGACAAGTGCCAGTTCTTACCCTTTCCCAGACAGGTGGCCAGCCAAGAGATTTTGCAGCATTAGTGCTCAACTCATTTAAACTTCCTTCAAGACTGAGTGATTTCTGGGAGGGGACTCAACCTCTGTGACCTCCCACTACACTGTACTTTGTTGCTAATCACTCTGCCATCAGTCCCTGAAACACAATTTTACGTAATCTGCACTGGGCAAAAGGAATTACAAGTATTCCAACAAGCCTGTTGCTCTACTTCTGCAATCAAGTCATAGTGTCATTTATGTTCTAACCTAATATTTCTGCCTTTATGTACAGATAAAGCTCTATGTGTGCTTGCATATTTGTGTGTGCATATACATGCATATGCATTTTTATGTGACTGAAAAAACAAATCATTTAATAGACACTGGTGCTAACTTCAGAAGCTGAAACAAAAAATATTACAATGACCAAGGCATCCAATAATATATAATGGGAAGGTGAAATTTGAGTTGAAAATATTCACACTTTATTCATTATGTCACATGCACTAATCTGTAATAATCCTAAAATCATAAGAATGACATTAGCAGTTTGAATGAATACTGCCCTCTGACTCCTACTTTCTTAAATCCCAATTATAAACTGCACACTGGAAGTTCTGGAGGCTCTATCTACAGCAGCTGTTTAAAATGTAAGGCTCCTTCTCTTCAAATCACCACCAGTCCCTTGCAGAAGTTGCAGGAGGGATCACACCAGGGCCTCAGTTGCCTCCAGAATGTAGAGCACATTGCCACCAGATAAGAGTGCAACCACACAAACACTGGCCGCTCTAAATTGGAGCAGCTGAAAAACGAGTACATATTACTCCAGCTGCTCCTGCCAGAGGGATGGTAGCTTTTAGCTGAGAGCTGTTTGTCTTAAACTACCACAGCCGGATTTCTCCAACTGCAGGAAAACCTACTGCAGTTTTTGGTGCTGTTGCTTTACAGCAGGTGACTGGTGATACTCAGGCCTGTCAAATGCCACATAAGATTTTAATGATAACATATACAATAGCTGTGCTGTATTTGAGGATACATTCCCATTTGAAATCAAATATGGGAAACACTTCTCTGCCAGAAGAGCCCAAGGCTCAAACAGGATCATGCCTTTCTTGAAATCTTCACATATCCCTCTCCTGTGTGCATCACCCTTTAGCAGAGCAAAGTCCTGCATGCAGCAGTCATGTCTGAAGCTGGGGTTGCCCAAGACAAGCTGGAAGGGAACTGAAGGAGCAGTGGATGTCAGATGTAGTCTGTCTGTAAAGTAAAAAGCAGGTGACCAAGGAAGAAATGAGAAAGCATCAGTGGGAATAAGCGCAAGTCAGCAAGGAACAGCAAGCTCTTGAAGGATGATTTTGACTATGAATTCTGGTGCTTGCACTAACTTGACTGCAATAAGTCATGAGTGGTTCCCTCAGTTATTGGCACCTCAGTTCAGAAATCCAGACCAGTGTTACAGCAAAGAAAGGAAACTCACCCTCAGGCTAAGCATTGCATTCATATTTCAGCCATCTCCTTTCACAAGGGGGAAAAAAACGGTGTCTATCTTGAGTTCGAGAGTCCAACAGTCACACTTAAATGCTTACAAGTAACACCCTGTACAGTTAAAGCTGCAAAGGAAATATGGGGATCCTCACACAGCTTTGTACCGGCAGCAGCAAGGGCAGTGGCAGCACTCTGGCATTTCATAAACCTAATGGACAAAGGCAAGGCAGAGAGACCCTCTTGCTTTTTTGGAAAAGTACAGCTAGACAAGGGGTTACTAGTCAAGAGAAAATAATAAAAATTTTTTATAATGTATGCTAATAATTGAAGAGCTACTGCTTTATCCTGTTCATAGGTCTAATAGCTTCTCAGGGAATTTAAATAAGTTACTGAAATTTAACATTCCTCTGAGAGATGAACTCATGTATAACCTTGTACCTAATAATTAAAAATCTTTTTGATCTGTAGGACCCAGAAAATTGATTATAGTAAATTACAATCTGAACAACCAACCACTTCATGCTATGAATAATGCAGGAACTTTAAGACCAGATTTCTCACATCTGAATGGTCTACTGAGGATATGGGGCAATAGAGGACTTAGCCACATAAATGAGAAGCACATGCTCTTGAAGAAAAGGAATAACATCATGATCTGCTTCTCCCTCCTCCTCATTAGCATTACTCACAGAGTAGCAACATGTCCATAATTTCAGCATTATTGGGAATGGTGTGGTAATAATAAAATAACCCTTAATTTCTGAACTGGTCTGACTAGCTAAAGAAGAAAAATCCTGCCAGAGAACTGAGACCAAAAAAAATCCACAAAAGGAGCTGGAGAAAAAAAGGAGATTAAATAGGTAGAATGAACTGGTTTTATTGTGTCGAAGTATCAACTGGGTCAAGAAAGGGCAATTTAAATAAAATAATACCTCAACCTAAGACACATTGACATAAGCAATAACATATTAATTTATTTAGATTAATTATTTTATGTGTTATTTCAGTAACTGAGCTAGCTATATGAAAATATAGGGGTATATAAGTGTAAAAAGAATATTAACATTTAAACATAGAAACCTTGAATCTCCGCCTTGCTATCCCTCATCACCCGTCTTCCAGAAATCAATCCCTCTTTTCCAGAATATAAGATTTCAAATTAGCAAGCAAAGAGTTTGTCAGTAAGGTCATAATGTCAAAGCTGAACGAAGGGAAACATTACTGGGGAATATGGAAAATGGAATTTCAAAGGTAATAGCAGTGTAAGACTATTTTCCAGCAAGAACATCTCAATGCTACATCATGTCAAGGAAAGCATTTCTAAATCTTGGGCCATTCTGAACTCTATCAACACAATAGTTGTCCTTTATCCTCAACCCCTAATCACACAGAAAATACCACATGCTCGACCTTTTTGCTGTTATTGAGCTATTTCAAACTAGAAAGCTATGTCATAATTTTCTTTATACAGGGAAGTGATGAAAGGAAACTATTTTGTTCAGACCTCTTTCCATTCCCAAGTAGTTTCGCTATGAATCGTCACGGACAATGTACACTACAAACCAAAAAAAACAAGGTGTCAAAAGTATTATATACAGAAGTCAGGTTTTATCAGCTTTATTAGATTTTATTTCTTAAGCAGGTTTTTTTTAAGGATGTGTCACAGTTTGACCCCAGCTGTCAACTAAGCACCACATGGCTCCTCACTCACTCCCTCCAGCAAGATGGGAGAATAGAATTAGAAGTACAAAAGTGAGAAAACTCATTGGTTTCCAGCACAAATCTAAAACATAGGCCCACAGCTGCTACTATGAAAAATTTACTACTCCAGCCAAAATCAGCACAGGATGTTTATAGATAATTTTTATGTACAAAGGTGAAACCCTGAAAGATAAACTATTTGAACTTAGACTACTTCATTAACAGAAAGCTTGAAGAAACACCTCACTTTGAAGTGACATGAAACAATTAATTGTTGATTCAAATTTTTTCAGCAGTTAAATGTTGACTGACTAATATGTAAAAGATCTTTCTGTAAGTTACTTTTATAGGCATTCAACTGAATTTTCCCAAATATTTTAACATAAAGAGTATCATGAGTTTTGGGGGGTTGTGTTTTCTTCATTTGGATAACATCATATGCTTGCGTAAGTACTTAAATAAGGTTTCAAATTCACAGTTTCCAACACAAGTTATAAAACAAGTATTTATGTTTGGATAATACAAATTATCATTTTTTAATCCCATTCATTGGACCAAGGGCACATTTTTATTCCAGTGCCATTAGTAATGGTAAAACAGGCAGGAGACAGGCCAATAATTAAAAAGCAAGACTAAGATGAAAAGTCATCCCCATGTTTTCTTCAATAGAATTCTATATTTTGATAACTATTTCCAATTGGTTCTCTCAAAGGAAACTTTCTTTGGTAGTGAAGATGTGGCAATTTTGTTAAGCAGTCCTGTTTGCAAAATAAGTTCCATAATCTCTACAGCAGCTTATATTTAATGAGTCATAAATCTCTTTCTGTACATATCATTTTAGTCTTGATTCCAGTAATAACACCAGATAAAAATCTTTCAGAGTTCTTGTAGTGTCCCACCTTGAAGGGAAAGGGAACACCAAAAATTCGTAGATGCCTGTGTTTGAAAAGGAATGTCAAAAATCAGAGAGTCTGCAAAAACTTATTAGTAAATGATACACACAGAAAGGAAATTGGTATAAGTTAGTCCCTTGTCTTCTGGTATAAACACATGGTGGTGGATTTTGAATAAGGGGAGGGAGGGAGGCAGGCAGGCAGGCAGACCAGAAGGCAGGCAGGCAGGAAATATTTTTTTAAATTTCTAGTGACTCAACTTTGTACGTTAAATACATTCCATAAAATAATAATAGCTGTAAAAATAAAAATCGCGTGCTGAAGATAGTATCATTTTATAGCAACTAAATTTCTGTAACAGACAAAAGTAATCCTTTCATATTTCTCTAAAATCACAGGAAATCATTAAATAGGTGTTCAATAAAACTGGTAGTCACAAAATATCTCCTTCAACCACAACTACCACACTCACCATCCTTTACTTAGTATCCTATCCTGCAGCCATGTTATCAGCACTAAAGCCAGCACTGGATTCTAGCAAAGGTACTAATATGCACTATAGGTAATTTTTACCTGTAAAATCATATTCTGTGTTTGCTAATTACAGAAATATTTTGTATATGTGACTAAAATTTTCCATTATGGGGCATAGCAAGGTCAAACTTCCACTGTAGCCCTGCATTTTCTTTTGAGTATCTGTTGCAGTCATTGGATTGCTGCATGCACAGCACACAGACAAATAAATAAGGAGAGCATTAAGCAAAAGACGGATAAGAGGTGATTGGTGAGAGCTGTGAACTAATGATAATGCTTTCTTTCTGGTTTTCAGTGATGTCCTCAGCAGCATACCTGCAATGACTAAAGTAGCAGATAATCTCCCTATCTACTTGTAGAATCCCAATGATCCCAATTACTGTCAGAGGGCTTTTTTTTTAGTTTTACAAATAGCATCCACCAATTTCAATGTTTCCCTCTTAGGAGGGCTGAAAATAGTGACATCTCTTTTACACTTTTGTTGTCATTGCAAATCTATGTCTGCCCATACATCATTATGATAGCTTTTCTAATTGGATCTATTTGTGGGAGGAGAAAGGATCAGTAGCAGAGAGAGACATAGAGATACATTTTCAGAGTGGAGCTAGGAAAAATATTGAAGCTAAAGTTTCATCACTATGACAGGAGCTCTGCATCTAATTTCCATGAATACAGAAAAATAGAAAATCTTTCCTTACAAGAGTATATTTTTAGAAACAGATGAACATTCAACTAAACAAGATGCTGTAATTATTTTTTTAACCAAAAAACGTCTCAAAGAACCCACTTAGTACATTTAACTAAATCTCTCAAGATGCACACATTGTTTGTGAAGAACAATGGAGAGATGGAGATACAGCCCATGATGGGCAGCAGAGAGTGACCCAGGTGATCAGAGGCTGAGCTCTTCACAGCCTACAGGTCTCTCCACTCTCAGTACCATGGCAGCGAAAAGTGTAGTAACCTTGCTAGAAATACAGCTTCTATGCTGGCTTTTTTTATCAGCCTTACTACAGAGACTAATATCCAAGTACATAAAATGTCTTTAACTCCTCGTCTTATTTTAATAGAGTAGAATAAAATCAATGGCCTTTTCCTCACTTATGAATTCACATGAGATACAGGTACTTGGTAAGGAACCATAGCAATGGTTCAGGTCATGACTCACTGACTGTATTACTCATGGATCTGGATTTCTGCCAGTCCCTTAAAAAGAAAAGTGGTATGTCATTTTTTGTCTAGCATCAGTACAGAAAGATATCAATAACAGAAGTTGTAAAAAAAACCCAAATCACCCCTCTCTACAGCTCAAAAAAGTAAAATAGTATGGGGCAGGATAGTGCATTTGTCAAAAGTACAGTCAACTTGAAATGGCTCTCTGTTTTACCCCAGACATATCACAAGGTTCAGGTTATTAAAAAAAAAAAAAAAACAACAGACTTTTACCATTGTTTTGCCAAATTAAGTAGAAATTAATGGTTTGGAAACTATAATTTTACATCAGGTTATGGGAGACACCCTATTTACTGCTCAGCCTGAGAGATGGAAAATTCAAAGCTCATACTTTTCACTGCCCAAGAGAGTGTCTTGACCATGATTGCAAGCTCTTGCTGTAAAAGTTAATCCATTTTGTAAAAGCTGCAAGTTCAGTGGCAGCAGGAATAGTGCCCAAGTGGCCCAGCTTCCAAGTGTGATATGTTTAACTCACAGTACCTCTCAAATTGCATAACAAATTTTCACTACAAAACTCCAGTTTTTGACTTATCATCTTAAAACAAGAGAATTTTAATTAAGTCTTGTAAAGTTAAATAAGAATAAATTGATTTAAATTAAAATGTCTTCCCTTTTCCCACCAAAATACATAAACTTAAAATTTCAAAGCTACCATGTCTACCATGGTACATAGAAAAAAAGGAATTTTCAATATTTCTGTATAGTATTTTTCAAAACTTCTTTCAACACATGACAAGGAAGGAGGGGGAATGATGCTAAGAACTT
Organism: Climacteris rufus; assembly: GCA_013398175.1. Taxonomy (NCBI): domain Eukaryota; kingdom Metazoa; phylum Chordata; class Aves; order Passeriformes; family Climacteridae; genus Climacteris; species Climacteris rufus. The sequence continues at coordinate 2,043,344 of VZRZ01002841.1, forward strand.
GTGAGTAACCTTTCTAGTTGCTGTTGCTTTTTTCAAACGAGTAGTTATGTTTTGTTCAGGTGTTTGAAGCACACAGGCTTTGTAAGGTCAGTCTGAACAGAGAGCTATTTTTTACTTGTAATAGAATTTCCATGACAGTGTCGTTTAGTTCTCCTAAGTGACTTCACACAGGGGAATATGCTAAAATTCTTGTCTCACTGCCTTTAGTTCTTCTTCATGCTAAATAGATATCACACTGTGGCATTCCTGCCAATAGCACTTTTCCTTACAACAAACACCTCTAAACTTAAGAGAGAAAGTCTGGCTGCTGCTGTGGTGCTGCCTGAATTTCTGCCTCAGATAAAAAGTTTCTGAATCAGCAAAAAATTTTATGTGTAATTACTGGAGTCAAGTTTCAGGGTGATATCTGTACTCCCCTTCACAGAATCATCTTTGTTCCTTTGATTTTTGCAGCTTGTACCTTCTACGTGGATTATGGGGACAAACTTACTATCAGGGCCTGCTGCAATAGGACAGGGGGTAATGATTTTAAACTGAGGGAGGGTCTTTTTAGATTATATATGAGAAAGTGTCTTACAATGAGGGTGGTGAAAACTGGAGCAGGTTGTCCAGAGAGGTGGTAGGTGCCCCACCACTGGCAATATTCAAGGTCAGGTTGGATAGGGCTCTGAGCCTGCTGATCTAGTTGAAAATATCCCTCCCTGCTCACTTCAAGAAGCTGGAACCAGATGACCTTTAAAAGGGATAGTAACAGAATTGTGTCCCTGGCTGGGTACGGAGGTTGCCAAGAGAGGCACAGTGAGAACTGAGGTTTAGCAGTTCTTTTCAAAGTTATTTTCCAGTATACATACATTAAGTCCATGGGCCCTAATGGGATGCATCCATATGTGCTGAAGGAGCTGATAGATGCCATTGCAAGGCCATTTTTGTTAATCTGAAAGATAATGTTGACTGGAAGAAATATTGAAAGACTGCAGGAAAGCCAAAGTCACTTCTATTGTTAAGGAGGGCAAGAAGGAGGATTAAGAGAACTACAGGCCAGTCAACCTCACCTAAGGCCCCAAGATAATGATGGAGTTGCTAATTCTGGAAAATATTTCTAGACATATGAAGGACAAAAAGGTCATCAGGACTAGTCAGCAGGGCTTCTCCAGGGGAGATCGTGCTTGACCAATTTGAAAAACTTCTATCATGAAACTCAATTCTGTGAGTGGGTTTGTCGATGAGGAGAGAGCAGTAGGTATTGCCTATCTGGACTTCATAGAAAGTTACTCCCATAAGTTGCTCATAGACAAGTTGTTGGAGTATGGACTGGATGAGTAGACAGGGAGGTGGATTGAAAACTGGCTAAAGGCCAGGCCCAGAGGGTGGTGATCAGTGGTATGAACTATGTGAGAGGTTGTAGCAACCTCAAGCTGCACCAGGAGAGGTACAGGTTGGACATCAGGAAAAATTTTTCATTGAAAAAGTGATTAAGCATTGAAATTGACTTTTCAGGGAGGTGGTGGCATCACCATCCCTGAAAGCATTCAAGAAACAACCAGACATGGCACTTAGTCATATAGTTTAGTTGATATGGTGATGTTCAGTCAAAGTTTGGACTTGGTGGTCTTGATTTCCAACTTCAATTAATCTATTATTCTATTCTGTGATTCTATGATTATGTCATGTGTCTTACTAAGGAATATGCACATTTTTTTGTTCTGACCAAAAATCACTTATGTGATCACCTACATTTGTTTAAACCAGCTCACTTAATTCCCCAAAACTGCTGAGGAGCTGTAGACACCATCTGAAAACTGATTTGTAGGCCTCTATTAAAAGAATAGCAGTATCTAGAAAAGTCTGAGAAAAAGTCTCAGGATGACAAATTTCTTTGATGGCTTGCTCCTTTTTCTGCAACTTCAGAAGACTACTGATGGAAATAATAATGGCTAACACTGGTATAAAAACGTAACTTTTCCCCCTTGTATTTATGTCTATTTATTCTGAATCTCAGAATTTCTCCCTCTTGGAACATCTTTCCACAGAACTATGTACTGACAAGTTCAGAAATGGACAGAAGGAGAATCAAGAAGAATGCGGCTCATTAGACTTTATTTAATTGCTTATTTGGTTTTCTTTGGGAGCAGGGGAAGGGAAAAGATAAGCAGTTTACTTTAATCAAGTGAATTACCTTTAAAGTCTGAAATTATCAGATTAGTTCCCTTATGATTAAGACAAAACTATTGTCCCTATAAGTACTAATCGGTTTTAAACCATTCTTGAATATATTTCTAAACTAAATGTAGGACTAATGCTTGAACTCCAGGCTTTATCCCAGCACAATTTATAAGCCACTGCTGTCTCACCCAAGCTAGATCTATGATTGGCTTTTTCCTCAGCTGTATCAGGTGGTCATCAGATTCCTCTTTAAAACAGTGGTAGTTATGAGACTTATACCAAACCTTTGTTTTCTTTGCTGCTCTGCTCCAGTGTACAATCAAACTGTGAGAACAGAGAATAGAACACAGGGGCTCAAATTTGGGGTGAACATGTTACCATGGAAGAAAACAGGACCTCTCTTAATTAGAAAAGGACCTGTCTTAGGTAGACAACACCCCAGAAACAGACATAGTGCCTCAAAAAGCTCACTGAAGAGGCCTTTACAACCTCTAAGTGAAAATACATGCTTCTCACTACAGAAGTCACAACTACAGCAATAGCAGGTATCTCAAACAGAACTTGGGTAAACCCATGGACTGCTTACAGGAATGGCTGTCTCATATGCATTTCCACAATCCTGGTTACTGAAGGACTGATGATTCAAATTGGCAATCTTAATTTCAAGAGAGAGGTGAACCAACAGGTTTATAAGCAGAGAAGGAATATTAGATCATCCTAGTTTGGTCAAGTCACAACACATTTATGTCTTTTTAATATGAACTGATAAAAAATTCCCTCAATACCAATCAAGGTAGCATTTTTCTACTATTTATTTTCATGAATAATTTCAAATTGAGTATTTATCTTATTTTCTCATTTGCCAGGATCACATACAACTATTTTTTTTTTCACGGTTTTAATGACAGCTACTAAGAAAGTGTTTGCCTGCAATTAAAAATCTCAAGAGGTGCTACACTTTCAGAAAAAGAATCATTATAATTAATGATTATAATTTCTTAATAAGAAATGTGATAGATATCAAATTATAATATTTAGGCAAATCACATTTACTGACCAGTGTAATTTCAACTGCAACAACCATTGTTGTAGCTGACTTAACATACAAGCCAGGGTATTTAAAATAAAAAATGTCAGGTTTCACCCAAGCTTCTAAATCCTCAGAAGTAAAAGCTTAATTGTGTTCATCTAGACATATAAAAGTTGCAGAGTTTAAAATATCTTCATTTGATCTGCACAATCTCAGCAATTCTAAACCAAGATGGACCCTTCCAGTCTCATATAGATCTTGACTACCACCAGTGTTAGGCCAGGATCTTTAAAATTTTTCAAAGGAATAGAAATAATATCAAAATACTTTTAGCCAAAAGTTTCAAACGAATGCATTTTCTTTCCTATAATACCCCTAGATAAAGGGCATCATTTCAATTTTTGTTTGTTGGTATTTAATGTTGTGTGTTTTACTCTTAGAAAGGTACTTAAAGTTGACATCTTCAATACATTCATTTCCTCTACCATGAAGCTTCAAATACCAATGCTTTATAACTCATTTTCACACCAACAAAAGTTTTGTTCCCATTTCTCTCAAGATTAATTTTTCCTCTTCTAGCTCACCATCCTTTACCGCTTTACTATTCTCCCCCAATCTCGTAGGCTCACTGGGTATCAGTAGTAGTGGGAATATTTTCAAGTGTCTTAAGCCTTTAAATCCTCTTGTCTATTAATGCACCAACCTATTGTGGTTGTGTACAAAATGAGTCCACAAAGGAGCTTCCAGTGCCATGCCAAAAGGAAAAGATTTCTGTAAGAGGACAGTTTGGGGCCTGTCCACTAGTAAATTTTATTCCTCTTGCCGTATTCATATTTCTGTAAAACCCTTTATACCTTCTACTACTCAAATAAGATTATTTAGACTATTATCCAAAGTCCTGCATTGGTCTTGATGATACAAACTGGAAACTATACCATACTTGATCTCCAAACCTTAAAATCCTTTTCCAATGGATCTTATAAGTCTAAATCAAATATGCTATGTTTTCTCAGTAACAAATATCAACAAAATGATTTCTTTATGACATTTCCCTCACACAAGAAATAATCAGGATTTGAATTTTCGATCTTCATGTCACATTTCACCGGTGTCTAAAAACTAATATGGTAACAGTTGCAGGACTACCCGGGTCACAACTATTATTTTTCAGCTGGTACTAAAAATGTTGTTAGTATGAAAAAAGAAAAATTAAAAAATTCAAAGAAAATTCTTTCAATCCAAATCCCATGGTGTGTTCCAGTCCCTGCAGGGAAAATATACTCACATGATTATCAGTGATGTGAGTAGCAAAGAAATTTTTTTTTTCTTATATCTGTCATCACTAAGTGTGGTTTTGTATTTGATTTTCCATCTAATTTGTATTTGATTTTTCATCTAATTTGTAAGATGAGAAAACAGGTTTGGTGTTATTTTTCTTCTAAGTAAGAAGCATGATTCTTGTATCAATTGCAAATATTAACACAATATAATAAAGCATGGAAGGTTTGACCCACCCAACAGCTACCACCTCCCTAAATCATAGAGAGAAATACCAGTACCAGTGGAGAGAACTGAAATCTTCATGAACAAAGGGACACCAAGGGCAAGGTCTCATGCCTTTTGAAGTAGAAAATTCTCAGGAACTGAATCCACACAGCAGCTCCAAGGAACTCTTTCAATGAAGGTGACCTGCAGTCTTTGAAACCTTTGTTGCTATAAAGTCTCCTGACTATTTGCTCTGCCAGAGTGTTTACGCAATAAATACTTATGATTGTATGATATCTCTAAGGTTTTTTTTTACAACATACAGAAGACATATTTTACTACCCTTCTGTACAGAACCACTGCTATTTATGATTCTCTATTCACATAAGAGATATATTTTTTTATTTTACATGACTAAACCACCAATCAAATGAAATTCTAATTAAAAAAAAAAAGATTGGAAATGTCTAGTAATTTCTGTCAGCTTTAACCTCAGCAGGATCTGTCTTACCTACTTGTGATTACAACCCTTTCTGCTTGTCCACCTACTTGATTTCGCTGACTTCCTAAATTATGCAGTTACAAGAAATAAAATCTTATATTTGGTGGCTAATTCTACCTACAATCTTTCTGACCTTCTTTAGTCTTGAGACTCCAAACACTCCAAGAGAATATAAAACTCACAGAAACTGCTTTCTGAAGGGAATATCCCAAGCTGGCCAAAAGAGAGATGTGGTTTCCTCTTCTCCAATGAAGGGGTGGTGAAGACTGTGGAAAACAAACATCCCAGTTAAACATATTTCAAAATAAAATATTAATTCAAGTTTGTTTGTACTAGAAATACTGGTTTACAGATCATCTATCACATTTTAATTTCTCTGATGAATATATCAAAAATACTGCTAATTTTTCATAGACATAGAAGAGTTCTCAACAAGAACTAGTAATAATACTCTTTGAAGCACCACAAAACTCTTTGTTTGCATTCATGAGCTCCTCTGCATTCTGACGTATGATCACAAAGTGGAAAAATAAGAGTAAGGTACAAGCACTGAATAAAACCTAAATATCATTTATATCAACTGTCTCTCAATTGTGCTAAGAAGCAAATAAGACTCTCTGCACACCAGCTGGAGACTAATTTATAGCTATCAGCACTTTGCTCTTTGTAGAAAAATGCTTGATATTTGTTGATATGACACCATTAAAATATTACAACATGCCCATACTTTAAATTCACAACTCCCAAGAGCATGCCATTATGTTCAGACATAAGAAATCATTAACACACTAACAAGGCAGCAAGAATACTACAGAGAAAATAAAATTTGAGTTAGTTAACATCTTCATAAAGTACATCAAAAAGTACAGATGGAATGGTTGTTCCTGTCAGTGCATTTACACAGCCCCATTTATTACTCTTTTCATAGCCATTTCTACTATATTTCTTCTTTAGTTCTTAGCTGAAATAGGGAGGAAAGGTACACCATGAATTCACAAATTTAGCTCTCTGCTGATACAAGAATATTACACTGAGTCTGCCTGGGTTGGAGCTAATATTCTTCACAACAACTTGTACAGTGCTATGCTTTGCTTTTGTGGCTACAGCAGTGCTGACACCACACCAATGTTTCGGCTACTGCTGAGCAGTGCTCACACACCATTGGGGCTGTCCCTTCAGCCCTACACCACCCAAACCCAGTAGACTGGGAGTATATCTATACTGCCTACGTTTGTTGGTGTTGTGATGATGTTTGATTTTGGCATGGGGAATTTTTGTTGTTGCTGCAAGCAAAGTTCATGAAAAGTATGCAATGATTTTAAATATTCATGATGATTCATAAAGGTGTGTTTCAAAGGGATGTGGAGTGGAATGTACTGGGTACAGGTGAGCTGGTAGCACCTCTTGGAAAGCATATTTTAAAAAAGGCACAGGCGGTGTGTAAGAGAGGTGTGAGGAAAAATGTGAGAGAAACAACCCTGCAGACACCAAGGTCAGTGAAGAAGTAGGAAGAGGAGGTGCTTCAGCAGGAGCAGAGTTTCCCCTCCTGCCTGTGGTGAGACTACATGGGTCCATCCTGAAGGACAAGGACTGCATCTTGTGGGAAGGACCTACACTGGAGCAGTTAGTGAGGGACTCTAACCCCTGGAAGGAATCCCATCCTGGAGAAGAGGGAAAATTTCAGCAAATCAGACCTGTTTTGCCCATGATGGTAACTGGTAAGGGATCTTCCCATCTTTATCTCCACCCACAAGCTTTCCCATCTTATTTCCTATCTCTGTTCTGTTGAGGATGGGGTGTGAGAGCGAAGCTGGCAGGGCATCTGACAACAAGCCAAGTTCAACCCAACACAGCTTGTTCAGGATATGGACTCCTCAATCCCAAATGTGCACTGTGGCATTATCCAAGTATCCTGTGTGCATATTATCTCCCTAAATACAGCTATGAGAAATGTAACAGCAAGAAATTGTTGTCATTCCACATTTATTTCCCGCTCACAGCTTGAATAATCATTTCACTCTGCCATTAACATACTTTCAAAGGTCTAAATGTCACCAGTAGAGCTTTGTCCTTGCAAATACTGATATTGTATTTCAGCTTCTTTCACCTCATCCATCAGAAGAAAGTAATATTTTGTCAGTAATTCAAGCAATCTTAATTGACAAAATCTGTGCTCTTAATGTGTGTCAATCAGGCATCATAATTGTAAAATCAGTTTTCACCAGCACCATCATTATAGTGTAATGAGTATTATTGCAGAAAGACAGCATAAGACACAGAAGGAAATTAAGCAGTTAAAGGTGAGGAAAAATTTGAGATTCACACCTACCAAAAAAAAAAAAGTAAAAGTTTAGTACTATATGGTAATATTTGTGCATATGAAACATATTTTTCAACTCTGTTTTGTACTTAGTCAAAGAGGAGAATTATAAGAAGGAAAAATTCACTGAAATTAGTATTTTCTTTCTATGTCTAGCCTGTCCATTGTATATTAATATAGTACATGATGTAATACATGTCATTTATATTCTAAATTATCATTTAGAATAAAAACACAGAAGTAAGTAAGTATCATAGCTTACACAGTGCAATAAATATGCGTAAGAGGGATCATTATCTTATTCTACAAAATTTGCTTAATGTTTGAACTAAAGTTCAAGAGAACTGCAGGATGGTAAGAAAGTTCTGGGAAAGTACCAAACATATGCAAAATTTCTCAGTCTGTTTTGTGTTGTTTCCTACACAGAAAAAGTCACTGAAATATGTCACCAAAATGTGCTTCTCCCGCATCAAACCATTACATGTATGCATCTTGTATTCAAAGGTATTTGTGCTGAGGTAAAGTTAGGGTAAGATTAAATAGTTTTAAAATATAGCCCCACCTTTAAATTGAAAAGTATCTCAAAACAGATCTGAGGAATATGCATTACATATTAGCCGAGTGTTTAAAAAAGATGGGTAAAAATCATTTTTTTGATATTACAATAGCAATTTCCTTTCAGTGAGTTAATAAGTCTTGCAAATAGATGTTTGTGTACTCTCAAGTAGTGCCTTAGTAAATGAAAAAAATGGAGGTTAGAATGGGATTTTGTATCTCTCTAGTATTGCCCTGGGGCTAATCCTAAATCTTATAACTGCTTAAAATGCTGTATGTGGTTTTAATAGAAAATAGCCACTTAATTTAATAGCTGACAGCTCAAAATGGTTCTTGCTTATCTCATGAAAAACTGAAACAGTAACATTAGAAAGAAGCTCCTTTTCTGTATCTCCTAGCTGACACTTAATATGAATTCAATTCAGATAACATCCTTGTTGTCAATCAAACAGGAAAATAAATAAAAGCATCTACATGCTTATATCCAGTAAAGAAATACTAAAACCTACACAGAAATCAGTAAGTAGCTTCTTTATATTCCTGAAAGTTATTGTGAAAGTAAAAAAAAAAAAAAAAACCCACACACACAAAAAGACCTCAAAACCTAATATACTAAATAAACTAGAAGTTATATATACAGGTGAACAATTTGGCTTCTATTACTTATTACTGCCTGAAAAATCCCTGATTGGACAATATCTTATTTACTACAGACAGATCTGGCTGTTTATGACCATGCTTTATGGAGGTTCTTCTTTTTTAAGACCTCTTTTAAAACCTCTTCCTTTTTTAAATAGGAAAAGTAACTTTGCATGCCTCAATTTACACTACATTCTTCTGAAGATATCAAAATATGAAAAATGTATCTTTTTGTCTTTCAGTTTCACCTTAGAAATTACAGTGAAAAACTTTCAAAACCAATAATGCAGCATTTCTTTCAACTGACTTGTTAGTGGGTTGCATATTTTATTATACATGCATCTATTTTATATCTGCTTAAGTAGGTCTTCAAAAGACAGTTATTCTCTGCCTTCACAATTTAAGATTAGTCATTAAAATACAGTGAATATTATTAGCCTGTATAGAGCGAAAACACCAGTCTATAAAACAGTTCTGTTTCACTATTCAGTTTGACATTTGACACTGCATTTTGATCTCAAAAAGCGGGAAGTTAGTGTAACCTCATCCCATTATTTTTCTCCTCATTCTTTCTTTAAAAACAAAGCCAAAAGTAAAACCCTTTATCAAGGAGGACATCAGGACTACTTCTACATGAACTTTAACATGGTATATTTATCATATTTTACTCACTTAAGAAAATGAACACCAAATCCCAAAGTCTGTCATCACTGATTGAGTAAATCCATCCTATACTTTTTCTCCTTCCAATGCCTTTTTTGTTCTGTTATTATTTCCCACTGAGAAATTATTTCACAAAGATATTGGCATAACTACTAATAATTTCATTGTCAAAAAAAACCAAAAAAACACAGTTCCAAGTACAACAGAAAGTTATGCATTACTATTAACTGCAAATTTGTTTCTAGATATATTTACCAATTTCCTCTAAAAATCTTTCCCAGTATATATCCAGCCTAGACCTTCATCCAAACTGTCAAAACATTACAAGAGATAAGGAAAACTGGATTAACTTCAAAGTGAAAACAACATTGATTTTAGTCTTAGCTACTTTTATATCAATCTTACCTGCTCAAATCTTCATCAGAAAATAATACAAACTTAATGGAGGATTGTTTCAAAGCTATAGCTTTTAAGTTTTTCCTAATTTTAAAAAATCTTTACATCTATTTATAGCTTTCCCCCTTAAGAAATGCATAATTCTTACATTAATATTAACCCAAAACACTCAAAATATTAACTAAGCAGTCAAAGCTTATTGTCTAATACAGATACTCTTTTTTTCCCCCTCTGATTATTTCCCTCTGTATCGCGGACTACAGCTGGGACTAGTTCCTCTCACACACAGAAAGACCAGAAACACTTTTGAATTGCTTAAGCCAAACTTTAGGGTGTGTCCAGAAGAATGTTTGCATCAACTTCATGCACACTCTCCTCGAGATGAAGCAGGACCCAGCTCTGATTCAGAATCCATATTGTCATAGCAGAGTAACACATTGTTAAAGCTCTAAAAGAAATGCAGAATACTACCCTGATCATGCCTGTCTTTAATGCAACTTCTTAGTTTCTGAATCAATACATATAGTTCTTTTGGAGCGTCATCTCATTTGACCTTCTGTGCCCAAAATGCCTAGCTGTAAGGTAAAAGATTTCTAAAAGCACAAATCTTTAAAACAAATGCTCGAATTTCTAGTTTAAAATAAAAAAGTTTTAATATCAGATTGCATATCTTTATACTTTTAAGTCCCCTCCACTATAAAATAGTTAGCAGAAATAAATGTCTATTTTACTTCTTTTCAAGTGATAATCAAATAATTTCATACTAAGCCTGTGGATTAGAAATTGTGTTGCTACATTACCCTGTGTCTTTTGCCTAGGGATAACAGCTGAGATGAGCCTTCAGGGGCCAAGAGGGAAAATGCACCAGAATCTAAGTAAAGACTCCAGGCAGCTTGCTTGAACTCTGAATATCTCAACCTGCTGAATAGCTAACACATATTAGAGTTAAAGCTTCCACAAAATACACAACAAGTACAATGTGTAAGAATCAAAACCTATTTGCTTTTCATGACATATTAAATTATAACATTCTGTTAAAAGTATGTTTCTTCAGTCACCAAAATTCTGTTGAAGGTTTATTGACAGCTGCACTGAAATGGGAGAACAAAAATTGTTAGAGCCACATGTGGGCTTCAGGCAGATCTAATGGCTTATTTTGAATGCATACTGGACTTGGAAAACAAGGTTTTCAACTATTTTTGGCATGCATTTGAGTTAACCTTTTTGTTCTGCTTTGTGAATATTATTATCCTTCTCATGGTAATGCAAAATGCCCTATCTGACAAAAATACTCACATAATAAATATAGACTACCTATGACCCTAATATATGTATTAGATTGTAAAATGGCCTTTTCTGTCAGTTTGTCTGAAAGTGTTTGAGTCAAGTGCATTGTGGCAAAACAGAAAATTATATTTTTTTCTTTCCCTGCTGTATCAGAAAGGTGAAAGTTATACTGCTAGTTTTTGCACTGGAACAGGCCTCTTTTCCTGTCAATCCAGCATAAATTTCAGCAAAAGAAAGAAAATGTAACTACACATTCAAAAGAGGAAAAGTCAAGGACAGATTTGTTTTGTATCACTTAGAGCATGACATGAATAATTGAGTTATTTTTCTCTTTGGTGAGAAAAGAAAAATGCATAAATTCCATCATTCGGAGTGAAACACTACCCCCACTCAGCTGTTTACAGATGTTATTAGAAACCATAAAGTCAAAATCATATGCCTGAAGATCTATTTTGAAAACAGTGAACTTGTGAAGAGCATATATTAATCACACAACTTGCCTTGGCAGGACTAGAAGTTCTATAATCCTCTATTAATAAGAAATATTTTTTTTCCATTGGCCTAAAACTTGCTTTAGACTTCATTAATTAGTAATTATATATAACCCTAACAGACCAGACCTGTGTCATGAAATGCTATTGAAGAATAACTGAGGAATTTTAACACAATCTTTTAGTTGTGTAAAGAGGTATAATATAAAAAAAAGAATTTTGAAATACATGCTTCAAAAATGAACAATTCATAATCTGTGAATGAAGAATTTAGAAATTTCATTATAGATACATTTAATAAAGTGCATTTACACCTAGCTAATCTGAAAACTATTGCTTAAAGCATTCCCAAGATGCTCATCACCATCAACACATGAATACTAAATAGCCAGGCAGTTCTCCACATAGCTGGAATTTTATACATCAAGCAAGAAAAGCTTTTTAATAAAGCAACTCTGTCTGAGTCAGAATGGCCCCCAATGCTATCCAAAATGATGGCTCAACCTTCATTACGTTAGGAAAAGGCAAATCCTCACACATAGAATACTGCAGTCTGACATCTTAATGCAACTGATTCCTGCAAAATATTACAGCTGTAGCTCCAGAGACTGAATTCCCCTATTGTTGGCACTGAATCGTTTGCCAGACTGGCACAGTGCTGGCCAGCTGGCAACACAGGAGCTGGACCACAGCCCACAGGATGCTCCCGGCTGCCAACTCCCTAGAGGACTGTCTGAAAAGCAAACAAGGAGAAAGGGGCTGCCCACCACAGCCCAGACCACCAGCCAGTGGCACAGCAGTGACTTGGCAGCAGTAGCTGCCACCACTGTCTCCTCCATTGCATCCCCTTTGACAGTAGAAGCCCAGCTCACTGTGCCAGACAGAGCACAAAGTGACAGCCACTGGCAGTGGCAAGAGGGACTAAGAGAGGGAAAAGAAAGGGGAGCCTTAGTGAAGTGTCTCTAACATTCTTGTAGCAAACAAGGTTGCAGTACCAGGCAGTAAGATCAAGAAATTTCATGGATGAAGATAAGTCCCTATCTTCCTTCAGCTCCAGGAAAATCATCCGTGTAAGACAGACTCTTAAAAGCCTATACACGAAGGTTGGCCTTTTCTCAACATTCCTCATACCTGAGGGTGTTCCTATTCCTGCAGAAAAAGGGAAGAAAGATCAAATTTTTCATCAGTCAGTGCAAGAGACCATTGGATATACTTACATTGGATGTATTTATATTTCTACATGCAGATGACCATTTTTAACCCAGCTTCATTCCCCTAGAACCCAGCAACAAACTCCGACAAGGGACAGAGCATAATTTTTAGATAAACAGTTCACCTGAGGAGGTAAAGAAGCCAAAGAGCAGGATCAAATCCTGATAGTCTCTCACCTTGCAGAGAAGTCTGAGGCACTTTTTCTGCCCTGGCATCTCAGTCCTGAGCCATCACATGAGACTGACAAGCACTCCTTTCTCTCCCAGTTCCACATAATTCAAGGCTTTTTTCCTTAACAGAATGCAGTATCCAAGCTCAGGATAAGTAATAACCAGTCAATCTCAAAAGGTTTCAAGGTTTAATTCAGAGAAACATCTGAAAGCCCTAATATCCCTTCCAACTTAATGAGCTGAATAGCTCATAGGAATCAGGTCTCCACTGACATTTCCAGTAACTTGTTTCTAACAAGGACTGAAATATTATAACAGCTTCTCCTGTTGTTTCAATATTTCTTTATATTTTCCTAAGCAAAATCAGACATAATACATAAGGGAGGTGAAAGGGGGCATAGGGAACAGAGGGTGGGGATGAGAGAGGGTGGACATAATGAATAGCTGAGAATAAAATTAAAGAAATATAATTTAAAGATAATTCAAGCTTTAATCAAAATATTAAAAGGTTTTGAGGTGTCTGGCTGGTTTTACAGGGTTTCCAATGTTGTAACTTTTTTCCCAAATGTTTTAATCAAGACTGAAGAAACCATCTGACATTCTATCACAACAATATCACATCTTTGGCAAAGATGTGTGGGCTCTTCTTCAGTATTGTTTTACTTGAAATTTGCTTGTTTGAGCTACTAAGACAAGCTAAATATGAGTATGTATCCTTGGGTACCATAATTCTTATCTCAAAGAAAACCTGTTTTCCACAGGCCATGGCCTGATATCTAAGTTCTGCTTTAGTATTTGTATGGACATAATACAAGATAGACAGAAATATCACTGATTTGCTATATGCAGCCTTGCAACGCAGACACAGGTAAGGTTCTTATAATAAGCAAAGATTCTGTTCAAATACACATGAAAGCTTTTTGGAACATTTCTTAGTGTACATTTTTCTTCAGTAAGAGTTTTAGGTTTTAACAAAGTGTCAGTCTGTGTGATTTCCAAGTTATGTGATAGAACTACTCATTGCTCACATACCTGCATCCTTGATAACTGTACTCCCCCAGGATTTACTTCTGTTTAATAATCAGTTTCTTTCCTGTTCTCCATGCAGTGGTTGTCCTCTGCAACCATGGCATTACATCACTCTATGACACAGTTAAGGTAAAAATGCATTCTGGAACAGATTGTTCCCTGCTGCAATTCCTTTGAAGCCAACTCATTTACATCAAGGGTGAACTCAGATCACAGTCTTTTAAGTTAAACTTATCAGTATTTGTTGAAATCAATAGAAAGAATTACTTGTTGCCTCAAGAAAAATTCTCATGAAAATTTTTAAGGTATCACTGGGTACAATTTCAAGTTAGGAATAGTTTATTTACAGTATTAGCCAAATCTAAAACTTACAATAGCTTCTCAACTTTCCAAGACAAAATTACCTTTTAAGTACATGAACTGAAAAGGTTTCCTGAATGGATTTAACAAACAGATAATAGGTCTGGATCTCTAGTTCTTAAGCAGGGCTTGTATTTGGTTACTTGCCCCTAGCTTATAAAGTACAGAAAACTTTACAAATATTACTTTATCAAATGGTAACTAATTATCCTTACTTTTCACTTAAGCATAATGTTCTTTTTCCATTGTTGCCTTAGGGTTTAACCCTTATATTTTCAGATTCTGTATTGCCTGGTGTGTATGCTTTATAGCTCGTTAGTTGCCATTCCCATTAGTAGCCATAACAATGCCTCTCTGGACTCACCCTTCAAGGACAGGCCCAAGCTTCTAAAGGGGGGAGGGGGGAGTGACCTAAGGGAGCTAGGGGGAAATTTAATTGGTGAATTTATGCTGACATGCAAATGGACCAAACCTATAAAGGTGTGGAGAACTTGTGACTCATCGTCCGTTTTGGGTGATGCCCAAGGAAGGGGCTTTGTCTGCCCTAAATGTACCTTTGAAGGCCTTTTGAATAAATACCCACCTATATTCCCTTACTCCTGACTGGCCTCAGTTTTTGGGCTAGTCTTTTTAGGCAAAACCATTACCTTTCATTTTGCCCCGTGTTGTTTAATCTTTTTGACATCTGAATACAGATGTCAGGAGTTATTTCAATTGTATTTTAACATTTTATGCTTTGGAGGTTCTTTCTCCATGCCTTAACCTTTGTGTATAAGGCTTGGGAGTTGCAATAGTCTCAATAATGCAGAAACAGCTAAACTTCTGTGAGTGTCGCATCAAATAGGCAATAGTCACACAAATTGTATCATGTTGACAGATATGATATTTTTCCCACTGACAGAATACAAAAATAACAGTACAAGTACTAAAACAAAAGAAGGACTAGCATGATACTGTCAAAACCATATATATGATTGGAGTGACTTTTCTCCTGCAAGCTGTATGTTTTAGCCCCAATAAGGCAGGAACTTATTTTGAAATATTCTGTTTTACATTGGTCCAGCCTCACCTTGAATATTGTGTGCAATTCTGGGCTCCACAATTAAAAAAGGATGTTAAGGTACTTGAATACATGCAGAGGAAAACAACAAAGTTGATGAAAGGGCTGGAAAGCATGTCCAAAGACACCGGATTTGCTGGCTTTGGAGAAAAGGAGTTTGGGTGGTGACCTCATTGCTCTCCACAGCTTTCTGAGGAGGTGAGGTGGGCAGGAAGGTCCTGAGTACTCTCCCTGACATCCAGTGACAAGACATATGGGAAGGGTTCAAAGCTATGTCAGGGGAGGTTCAGACTTGGCATTAGGAAACATTTCTTCACTGAGAGTGTAGTCAAACACTGGAGCAGGCTTCCTAGCAAGGTGGTCAATGCCTCAAGCCTGTCAGTGTTTGAGAAGCATTTAGACAATACCCTTAATATACTTTTATGTTTGGTCATCCCTGAAGTGGTCAGGAAAATGGAGTAGATGATAATTGTAGGTCTCTTCCAACTGGAATTATTCCATGTTTTTCAATTCCCATCTTAAAATTTACAAAACTGCATAGAACAAGACAGTTATCTCCTGGTAACCTACATTCCAAAAGAGTTTTGCTATCAATTAAAGGGGTAGGACTTGACCCATTTTTATGAAGCAAAGAACAATACAGTACCTTTCTCACCCATTAAAATAGCAAGAGCTGAACATTACCTTTTCACCTCAGTCATTTTTCCAAACATGCTGCACTGTTGGCTCTGGCAAAATTGTCTCTCTCTTTCTTGCTCTGTTCCCAATGCAGTTTGCCCCCAGAAGAACAGGCTTCAAGTTATTGGCACTGATCTGGCAGAGAAGTGAGGGGACTAAGATGTAAAATTCCCTTTACTCTCTCCGCTAATTCTACTTCTTAGTCATGTTGCAAAGGGTGTGAACCAATTGTAAACAGGAAAGGTCCTTACATTTTGGAAAAAATCAGGTGCTATCCTCTGCTCATGCCCACCCTATTTAAGACACAGACTTGCATAAAATACCAGTATTTCAGATGAGCTATGCTTGAGCAGAACAAGCTCTATTTTTCCCACCTTTTTCTGTTTTGATGATTAGCAACAATAAGCACCTAAGTACAAAAACTGAGCAAACACGTGAGAATACTCTTCCTGAATATTCTCCCAGCCCTTGACTTCAGAAGGAAGTTCTGTGGAAATTCTGGTTTAATGCTAGCTTAACAAAAGCTAATGTTAACAAAAGAACAATGCATCAATACTATCTGTATTGTACAGTCTCTAACTATTTTTACTATCACTCATGTAGCTTCTTGATGTCAATATCTCATGTTTGCATAAAACCAGGAACCCCACAGAATTGCATAGCCATTGTAAAAACTCATTGCTTTATTTCTTATTTCTTTAATTCAGTGGAAGGAAATATACTTTTTAATGCACCTGACCTAGGCTAAAAAAATAAAACAATGCATCAAAACATGTTTTTACACTTGTTTTCCCACAAGAATACTGCATTAATAGAAAATGCTCTGCAATTAGGAATAGATTAGATGTCTAATTATTTGGTGCAACCTTAAAACTGAACAGTCTCCAGAAGGAGACATCATTCCCTGATACAAAATCACACACATATTAAGAACTTGGCTGGCACAAGTAATTAAGTATCATAATTCTTAACAAGGCTACCATTTCTTGTGAAGAAATAAAATATTGAGATGCGATATGCATAATATTATTTGGACATATGTCAAACTTCTTGATTGCAGCTGGCTAATTACTGTATTATTTTAGATACCACAGAATCCATTTTTAATTAAGTCACTTGTTTGCTGCGGCAAAATCATTCACAGGAGCAGAATCCACAATTAAAACTTATGCAACATGTAATAAGTGGCAAGAACGTGAATAACATGTATATTGCAGCCTGGACTAGGTCAGCCTTTGGCCTGCATGTTTCCTGAAATTAATTGATCCTCAACAAGGCTTCATTGCTTTCCTCCCACAACATCTAAATGTAGTCACCTGTGACAAGGAAAAAGTTCACTCCCCCAGAAAAAGAAAAGGAAAGAAATAAAAGTTAATGTTGCTATATACACAAGACACTTGTATACGGTCCTGAAATCAAGCCAATGAAAATGCAAAAAGCCTGACATTGTCCCTTCCTTGTAGTTTAAATATTCCACAGCATGCTTTTATACTTCTTCATCTGACACCTAGCCTATTAGGAATTAAGGAACTGTATGACAACATCAACCCGCAGTAATTTCTAAAGTCTCTGCCTTCACAGCTGAAAAAAACATTTCAATATACCACCGGAGTATAGTTTAAGAGGTCAAAGTTAGAATGCTTATTACCCTTTAACCCACGCAGCAGATTTCCTCTCTGCATGTTTCTTTCATGGCACTACCACTCCTGAAGGGGCAAAAGAGAGTCTGTGAACCCAGGGAGTCCAGAATCCTTCAGTGATTCATGCTTACTCAGGGTAGTTATACTTTTGCTCTTGGAAAAACCGTAGGGCAGTGTTTATCACCATCACTGAGAGAAGTCCACATGTTCAGGTCCATTGAAAACAGACAGTTTTTAAAAGATAAACTTATAATTCAGAGATGATTGAATATTTTAATCTCTGCTCAGGAAAGTGTCAGTTACAGGAAATGACACTGTCTCCTTAGTATTTTTTTGATAACGTAAAAACATCAGAACATGCCACAATACACTCCTGTAACAATATTTAAACACATACCTTGGGAATGATTTGTTCTGCTCATTCCAGGCTCTTGCCTGAAGATGCCTCTTTTTCTCCAAGGACTGCATACCTAATTGAAATGGCAGCAAAAGTTACAGGGGGAAAATGTGACCCAAGGACTCAGTCTTAAGTATGACACTGGCTCTGACCAGTCTCTAGATCTGAAGAAGAAAACTCCCCACAGCAATGACTCTCCAGATATACAATTAAGTGCCTATTGAAATGGAAGATAGGCACTAAAATGTCTCTGACTGAACTGCTGACAAACAAGCAGAACAAAAGCATGCATACGAGAAAATCTTCCATTTTAAAAGAAATTGAAGCCCTTTTTTTTTCTGGTTTGTCCTTCTTCACTCTGAAAATAATGCACCTCTACAAGCCCTAGTTTATACAGAATATGCATGACTTAGGCAATGCATATCACAAGAAAGAAAAACAACCATATTTCAAAAGAGTATTTCTAGTCTTAAAATTCATATAATGAAGTTTTGTATTGATCCTTGTCTCTAAACTGGAGACATGGATTTGATGGATGGACCACTCAGTGGATATGGAAATGGCTGGATAGTCACTCTTCAAATGTTGCCATCAACAGTTTGATGTCCAAATTGAGACCAATGATCTGTTGAAGTCAGTCCAGAGGAGGCCATGAAGTTGATTAAAGGGATGAAACACATCTTCTACAAAGACAGCCTGAAAAAGTTAGGGTTGTTCAATTTGGAGAAGAGTAGGCTCCAGGGAGACTTCAGAGCAGCTTTCCGGTGCCTAAGAAGGGCCTACAAGAGAGCTGGAGAGGGAGATTTTTACAAGAGCATGTAGTGATAGGACAAGGGGGAATGGCTTTAAACTGAGAGTAAGTTTAGATTGAATTCTAGGAAGAAACTCTTTACTATAGGGATGGTGAGGCACTGGAGGCCCAGAGAAGTGTTGGATGACCCATCTCCAGAAGTATCCAAGGTTAGTCTGGATGGGGATTTGAACAACCTGATCTGGAGGAAGGTGCCCCTGCCCATGGCAGGGGGCCTGAAACTAGATGGCCTTTAAGGTCCCTTCCAACCCAAGCCTTTCTATAACACATCAAAAAGTCCTTGATGAGTATAGTTGCTGTGGAACAACAGAAATAACAGAAGTTAATGCTTACAAGAACGATATCTCAGTATCTGCAGTTCAATGGGTCAGTACTAAAATAGTAATGCTAGAAAAACAGTTTTTGAAGAAATTGTTCATTTTCTTTTTGAATGATCACCACCACTTTATTATTGTAGCAGAAAAGCAGGTAGCAATACCCCTCAAGAGATCAATTGTGTTGTTGATGAGAAAGACTTAAAGTAGCAGAAGAGAGATTAACATTAAGAATTGTACGTACTAAGAGTGACCTTCTGGTACTGTACAATACTATTCTTCATGAGACTTTGAAGAGCAAATTTCCATTGTCAGATGTTTTTAATGTCATCCATTATCATTTTTGAAGGTGATAATTAGCCAGCTAACACTAAATGAGAAATGTAAAATTAAAACATATGTTCTTTTCTAACTAAAATAATAAGAATTGTTCTTCCATTGCTGCAACATTCCAAAGTCAATGAGAGAGAATAGGTTCCAAAAGATGAGAAAAAACAGGATAAATAGGAGGCATCCCTCAGCAGCAAACTCCTAATTTTAAGGTCTAACTTGCACTGAGGTTGAAGTCGTTCCGAGAAATTCAGTTCTACCCATATTCTTCTATTGAGCTCTGTCTTGAAAAGGTTCAACGGATTATTTTGCACAAAAATACCTTCAGATTATGTCCTAACCACCTTCTTGAAATTTAATCACCAAGAATTAGTCATACACTTAATGTTTTGCCATGATAAAAGTTAACTTTTTCATTAGATCCCTTTTTTTTTGTACTTACTGCACATACAAAACCCACTAAAATCAGCTTAATTCTCCTTACTATAAAGCTGAACTGCCTGCTAAACCTATTTCAGAGATAATAATTTGCCAGGTTTATAGTGAGTATGTTCTAAATCAATCTAATTAGAGTGTCTTGACAATAAAGGTTGCAAGACCTTTTATGATTAAAGCACCAATTTTAGCAATTTATGTGAGCTGTCTTTTGGTCAAATAAACTCCTTTGGAACTGAAGTTGTTTATTGGTTTGCATCAGCTCCATACCTTGGGGAGGAGGATAGTACAGTATCAGTTATCCTTATATTTGTCTTTAGAAATTATTAAAACCACTACCACCTTTTGTGATATTCTATATATTCTAAAGAAGTGTAGGAAAAAAGCTTATATTTCATGTCAATATCCCATACTATGGGTGAGGGGAAGGGCAGGTACAGGGTTTTGTTTACTCTTGTTTTTAGAAAGAGATCTCCAAATTACATGAGAACTGTTAAAGACAATACTTTTCTTCAGTTTTGGAAACACAACACCTTTTTTTGTTGTTGTTGCTGTGGTAGTGACAGCTAAACAGACATGATGCCATGTGCCTATGGTAAGATTGAGAGGAGCTGTTTGGCAGGGGATGGATCAGGAAATAGGAATGATTCTGTGATGTGATAGCACTCTGAGTGAATTATCTTCCAAGGATTGCAGTGCTGCCTCATTTTGCCAAGGACTTCACTCTGTAAAGTACTGAGGTTTTGGGGGACTGATTCAGCAAAATACCCTAGCATCAAATATGTCCTTAATTATATCTACACAAAATGCCCAAGTGTTATATTACACACACCTTTAAACAGCTTAATCACCAGGAGCTGTCTACAAAAATCATATTGTTACAAATAACCTCAGCACAGAAAAGCACCAGACTGGAAGCTTATTAACACCTGCCCAAATATTTAAAAATACATTCTGCAGGACAAATTAGTCTGAACTAATTTGAACACTGCCTCTGAAAATACCACCACAATGAAATCAAGTATTTCTATGCTGTACTCCACTTTCCATTATAAGCAAGACATGAGGTAATAGCCCTCATAACACCAACTAGTCAGGAAAAAAAATGAAACGAAACAAAACAGAGCCTGGAAGTGTGCAAACCAAGACGTTGCCTTGTGTAGATGTTTAGATCAGTACTCCACAACCACACTCATACTGCAGCGTAAGGATACCTGCAGGCATGTTAACTATTCCCCTGGGCTCTTGAGTGTCACTGTCAAAATTCTGCAAACTGCATCAGCTGCCACTCAACAGAGAATGAAGGCACCAAATGCAGACACACTGAATGCTGACCATATTAAGCACTGATGATATACACAAACCCAGAAAAAGCAATTTGTGGTTTTTGTGTGAACACATAACACATAGACACATGTAGCTACATAACTAGGCTACTCTTATGAGCATACATGGCTCAGTTCTTAGCTGGACAGAAGTCTGTTTCTTCTTCTGTTCAAAAACCAAAATAATCACTAATTATTGCTGAGACATCGTTTAGCACTATGTAAGAGCATTCTGCATGAATGAGAGGATATATATTCACTTGCAAATGGAGAAAGAGAAGATTGATTCATAGCTTTTAAAGGTTTCAGACAGGGTCAGGCCAGTAAGTTAGTTATCTGTAATGAAGAAACTGAAGTTCATGTGCTTTTTAAGAGCAGGCAGAAGTAAAAAACAATTTCAATGTTTCTCTTTCTTTCCCTCATCTCCTGTCATAAGCAAACAAACAAAAATCCTTAATTCTTCCCCATGTATTTCACCAAGGAATGGGTGAAATGTAACAGACCAAATTTAGAGAAAATCTGTTGCAAAATAAATCACTTTAAACAGAGAAGATCCAGGACAGAGGCTACAGTATGAGATATTGGTAAAAGGATCCTGGTACTTGCTCACTGTTAAAGCTTATCAAAAGATATTCAGGGTCTTCAGCTCTTATTGAAAATTGAAAAATTTCTTCTCAGAAAGTACAAACAGGAATGAAATCTCTCAAACAATATTTACATTTCCACAATTCCTCAGTAATTCCTTTCTAACTCTAAATGACAGGTCTTTTAAATCATGACTTGAGCAGTTCCTTTATTGGCTGAAGAGATGATGGATGAACCACTTATACGAGGATCTGCTGATGGAAAACCTAAACCACAGTACATAAGTCAAAGAGCAGCGAAATTCCTATGCATTAGCCATATTGTCACACTCAGTTGGTGCCCAAAATATGATGATAGACATGTATGACCATCTTCATAGTACATGTGTTCTTTATTTCAGAGGTATAAGTCCAGTCAATATGGACACATATTACCTTGGTAGCTGTTTGAATGGTTTGTTTGAGTTTCAAAAACCAGAAAAATTTGTCAAGAGGTCTTAATCAAAATGGTTCCCAAAGACCACAATGCTCCACAGCACCCACAGTACCAAAATATCTCATTTGAAGTCAACCAAGATACACCTATATGACTTCCAGCCACAACCTGAGCAGTGATGGGTTATTCATCCTATATTTTGTTTTATATTATGAAAGGTATTTCTACAAAGATCTTTCAGAAGTATTCTATGTTGAGTATAAAAATGACCTAGCAAGAAAATGACAGTGCATCTCAAATCATGCAAAGCACTATCATTTTCGTTTTGTTAGATTAACACATACAGCAATTTCTAATATCAAACTGCTCAGCACAAACACACATATTCTACTGCTGTTCTTTTCACTCAGACAATATGTTTAAAAAAGCAAGTCCAGATTTTACAGGTCTGCATGGGAAAAAGCAAGAAAATTGATAACTCACCACTGTTTACGCACCAGATTTTTTAAGAGCTCATGACACTTTTATTCACCTTCCAATGTCAATAGTAGTAGACCTGAAGGCAGAAAATGTGTATAAGTTTTTCAGTCATATGCTATACATTTTTATTTATTTTTGAGTACCGGTCATAAGAAGCTCTACTAATAAATAACTTGGAGCTGAATTTCCCTCCAGTGAAATAGTGTTCTGAATACTGAGGACATACATGATGCTAGAAATTGGGGTTTATTTCTTTTACTTAAGAAACATGGTATATTCTAGAAGGACAACATTAATCTCTGCAGTTTATGATTTTTTTTTAAAACACAAGATCACAAAGGAGAAAGAAAATCCCTTTGGGTGACCTCACAGTCTGGTGCGTTAGCAGCGAGCACAGGGAATACAGGGAGTTATTCTTAGTTAGCCACAAGTTCGTAAGCATCAGCTGAGGAACGAGGTGATGTGCTCCATTTTAAGTAGAACTGAGGCACTAAATGGAACAAAATATTACCTTGCTCGAAGAAAAAAATCATAGGTTATAGTTGCATTACTGTTTTGAGTCACCAGTCAGATCCACCCTCATGAAAAGGGTGAGTTTTAGACCCTGACTGATTTCTGGGTGCTATGCTGAAAAGAAAGTATTGGAGTACAGTCCACCCACAGTGCACTTAAAGTGATTCAGAGCTGACAGGCAATAAAAGAAATATTGTTCCTCTTCTCATTTAGAAGAACAAGAACAGCTGTATGCAATTTTATTTCTGAACTTGATAAGTGAAAAATGACTCATTTTATTAGAAAAAGACCATTTAAAATGTTAAAAAGCTTGCTCCTATAATTTGCATAGTTTAAAAATTAAATTGGTTCCTCACAAAATGGTTAAATATAGTATTATGAGATATGTGAAAGCCTGTAGATAGAAAAAAATGGTTACACAGAGGAATTAAATAAAAGGAGAATGTACTAAAAAGGAGAACTTGTTTTGAATTTTATGCCTGTTTCCTACATTTACAAATGAATGTGCCAATCAACATTGCAACTGCAAATCACTTTATCATACGTGTGAGTCAGAAAGCATATAAACAAATTACCTTGTAGCACTAGTTCTGTTCCCCAAATCAGGCAGGTAATGAAGATTTTACAGGCTGAGAAGATGTCCTCAAACACACATACTATTATCTCTCTCACATACACACACACATTTTTAATCAATGTATATTGGAGAAGCTATATAGTCATCTTTCCAACCTGCATCCTTTTCCCCTCTGTGCCATCAAAAGAGTGACTGGTGAAGAGAGAAGGTTACACACCCAAGCTGGAAACAGTTCAGTTACACTGGTTGCCTGGATGTTAATAAACATGTAAAGTAAGATAGATTTTTAAAAATCACATAGACACCATTAAAATCTCACTGCAGGACTACTATTTTGCTATGTACAGTCAAAATATGAATGTCTTCTATGTTGCTAGTTTTTTAATTTTAAAACTTTAAAAGGAATACTGGGGGGAAAAAAACCCAACCATCTAGGAGTCAGAACAGGAGCCAGAAAAGATGCTTTAGTTTTTAAGTCTCCAGACTGGAATTCAGGACACACAGTTCAACAGGGTTCACTGCAGAATTTTTTGTGTATTTTCAAAACCATCTAATTGAATCTCTTCATAAATCTTTTTTGTCTACAGCTTATTCAGGCTATGAAATCTATGGGGAAAGAAATAGAGGGATTATGTGTATGAATGTTACATGTAGATCACAGGGTCCTGCCATGGCACCTTACACCTGGAAAATGAGTAATGAGGTTATATGACCTTTCTACTTCCCCCATTACTCATGCCTGAGAGAAGGCCTCAGTAAACATTTGCAAAGCCATTTGATTATTCTTCTCACTAAACCTTCCTACCCTTAGACACCTACAAATAAATTCAACAGCATCTAGAGGTGGCATGCTCAGAAGCCAGTGTTGCACCAACCAGTGTTGGAGCAATCAGTATCACCTCACGTTTTGTTTTACTCTCCCATTTTCACTTTGCTTTTAGAATAAAATATTGTATCTTTGTCGTGTGTTTTTACAACAAAGGGAATCCTGACCCGTTGGGATTATGGCACGCCTGTATTATTAAAAATGGTCCAATTCCAATACACTGCCCTGCTGGCCCCCAGGGAGTCCCTGCCCCTCCCAGCCCCCATGCCCACACAGCACCTCACCATGGTTGCGGTACATCACGTTGCCCAGAGGACTGGATGCCCCATCACTGGAAACATTCAAGGACAAGCTGGATG
This sequence comes from Climacteris rufus, assembly GCA_013398175.1. Lineage (NCBI taxonomy): Eukaryota > Metazoa > Chordata > Aves > Passeriformes > Climacteridae > Climacteris > Climacteris rufus. Next base: position 2,068,411 of record VZRZ01002841.1, read on the forward strand.
GAGCTCTGGGCAATCTGCTCCAGGGAAGGTGTCCTTGCCTGTGGTCAGGGGATTGCAACCAGGTGATCTTTAAGGTTCCTTCAAACCCAAACCTTTCTATGATTCTGTGATTTTTACTCTTTTGAAAAATAACTGTACAGTGGAATCCTGTTTAGGACACCTAGCTTTTATATTTTTATAGTTTACAGGAAAATAATTTTACAATTTACATAAAATTGATAGTAAAAAGCACTGCAACTGGAAGTATTTGGCTACAAATTATTTGACAGTATTATTTCTCTGAATTTTTCTTCGTCTGTGGCCTCTACTTCTATTGAGTCTCTCACTGAAACTTAACTCAAAGTACAGCTCTCTACTTCTTTTAGGGTGTGGAGAGAGAGAGGGAATTGTAAACAAAGGAATTATAAAAGTTTTTCATTTATTTTAATTTTATATTTCCTTCTAAATAAAAATCATTTTAGTGCTGTTTTATCTAGCTGACATTAAAATTATTGCAAAAGCATAAGGAAAGAAAATAAGTATAAATTTGGCCAAAAAAAAAAAAACTTATAAACAAGGCCTGAAAGGAAATGGATTCATTTTTTGCAGCAAGCTCACATCTCCTTTATTACATTTTGAATCATTATCATATATAATGAATCATTTCATGAAAATAGTAATATCTTTTTACTTGTTAACTGTGAAGCATTCTAAACTTTAAATTATGGAAAAGGGAAATTACTGTTAAATTTTGTAATATAAATCCTTTACTTACACGAATGAACTTTACACAAATGATAATGAATATATTTTGGTTTGTTTTCATCTAGGGCAAGTTACATGTGTTATATGAGGTCATTGGTCAAAAGTTTGTAAAAGTCTATGAAGGAAAGAGCAAAACTGCAACACCCTGAAAGGGTCAGATCTTACTGAATTACCTAATTTTTTTTGCAAGAAGATGGAGAATATTTATTGAATCAATGTGAAGTCCAAATTTTATTATAATTTCACGTGATCTCTTACAATCCACTTCATGGCACATAAAACATGCAGGTTTGTACACCAACATTCAGAGTGAGATGGAGTTCTGTATATAGGACAACAGCCCACAAGTTAAGGGTTCCGTTGAGAAAAATTCTCTCTCATTACAACATTTCCAGAAAGTGCAGCAGACCTGAAAATAGTCACATTCAAATTTGGAGCATGGATGTTTGGTGATTTAGGTTCTGTCAGTACAATTTCCATTTTAAAGGCTGGAAATTGAGTGAAGGGTTGTGATCGGCACCAATTATCTGCATAGCATAACAAGTAATTCTGATTTTTAATTCCAGCTCAGTAGACAATAACAACTTGCCTTGAAACCACACGAAAGGAAGGCAGGTGGTCAGCAAATAATGGAAATTCCTGTTTACAGAACTGAAAATATTTTAGTACTGAGGAAGTGATCATTACCTTTGGTTGAGAAGCAGTGGAGTAGCCTTTTATTTATCATGATAGTCCAAAGAACACCCTTGTGATGTTAGAGATGCAGTTTTGTGTTAGAGCAAACACTGCCGAGAAAAGCTCGAAGAAACCCTGCAAGTTGTTCTGGAAATGCACAGCCATCTTTCACACAGCCTTTTTCTGGGTGTGTGAATGCTGTCAAGGACAGCACTAGGCACCAATAAAGTCACCAGTTGCCGAAGGCAGGACAGTACAGAAGGCAGCAGAGTACCACGGGTACTCTGTCTTGTCAGTCTGTGCCAGTTCCCTGATGTGCCAGGCCTGGTATTACACTTTCCTTGTTCTTCACCTTGACGCCACATTTACATCAAAGAAAAAAGTTCAAAAACAAAATATGTGCTATTCACAGTTAAATTAAAAAAAAAAAAATTACCAGATCCAATTTTGAATCTTCACATTGGAGTCCCAAGCCATAATCAACACTTTTCAGTTAGGAAGATCTTAAAATATATGACTTGATCATAAAAAATGTCATTTATATGTATATGTCCAAGATACAGGGCATACATATCTTTTTTTTCTCTAATATAAGCAAGATGATTTTGAAACACTAAGTTCTGTGAAAACTTCTCCATCAAAGGGCATCTCATTCTAGATTAAACCTACCTTTATTAAATCAAGTTCTGTTAAGGACAAATTGTTCACTATTGACCCAATTATCTAACTTTTGTGTGTACTTAGCTGCCCACGTGCACTCTGGCAAATGCTATAATTATCCTGATGAATCACAAATAGAATTTACATTTTACCTTACAAGTACCAGAACGCAGTGACTAGAGCATGACTTGATTACATAAATGCTACCTTATTTCCAAGAATGACGACAGAGCTGGTAAAAAGTGTCATTAAATATAGCTCTAAATGAGCCACTCGGCAGATAGAGAGAAAACAAAAGTGAGAAAAACACTGTGAAAGAAAATAATAAAAGAGGAAAGACCTTAAAAAAATCACCATAATCTGATGCAAAAGCTGGAAGACAAAGAAAACGCCAGCAAGCTGAAATTAAAAGCCTCTGTAGGAAGGATTTAAAAGTGGGAAAACAGAAAACGTATTACGTTATGTAATACTCAAAAGGCAAGAAACACAGTTGTGATTCTTCTCCAGTTTTGTACTTAAAGCCATCCATTTCCACACAGCCCCATACATATGAAGCCACTGGAAAGGCCCAGCCATTTCTGCCAGTGTTCATCAAATTTACACTCAGCAGATGACCTGCAGAACACTTTTCTGAAGGGCCCTTATTTCAAATCCCTGTGACTGAAGGACACTAATTTTTTCTTATAAATATGTAGTGCCATGGTGAAATCAGGCTATCTGCCTTCTGCCAACTCTTCAACTTGTGGAAAGCAGAAGGCAAGAAGGACATGAAACATTTGCAAAGCTATGAAGAGTAAGAGACTTCCCTTGAGTTCTGCACAGTAGGATCTAATTGATTACACCAGCCTTGGTTTCCCCTTGGATGTTCTGTTTTGAAAGAAATGGCAGAAAATACTATTTTTTAATTTTTTTTTTTTTTTTACAAATTGATCAGTGAACTTCCATCTGTGACTGGACTGTTGCTACACCTCCATACAGTGGCATCATGATTTATGAAGGCATTTTTATTTAGAAAAATGTTTAGGCAAATACTTCATGGGAATTTTCTTGGGAGGTAAACATGCTTTCTGAAATAGTACTGATTATCATAACTTTTAACCCACCTGAAACTTATTAAGCTACCAATCAAAATCTTTTATTTCTTAATACAAATTCACATCTATTAATTATAAACTTCAAAATATCTAGAACAATAATATATATTTGGACATAGTTTAGGTTCCAATGCATGGGATTGAATTGAAGCTGTGTATCTCTCTTTTTAAATGTTCATTCTGTCTTTTAAAATCTTGATTAGAATTTATTAGTGTGCAAAGGGTTTCTCTTGGAGGTTTTTTGGTGTTTATTTAATTCTTTACACTTTTAGGGGAAGAAGGTACTATTTTTTCCTGAGACAAATCCAAGCCTGACTTTGATAAGAACACACAAGAACAAATGTGAAACTAGTTTCTGAAATTTAAAAAGACTGGAGCGGCAACTAACATGGCGTTGTCATGAACAAAGCTTGCTAAGCACATCTAAATGCCTTTAGGGCAGGGTAACAGGCCTTACAAATAGAGGAGAAGCTTTAGGTGCTATGCAGCTAAACCTCTGGCACTGTTTCATGCGACGTTTTCAAATCAAGCTACCAGGAAATCAGTCGAGCTGAAATCAATATTAGATGGGTGCAAAATAAAGAAAAGCATCATTTGCACAATATCAGTGGTTCACACAAATCTGTAATGAATTGTGTATCAGGTTACAGTGGTTTTCCCAGGATGCGGTACTGATCACTACAGACTATGGTATAGGTAATAGGCTTATGAGATTGAAAGATGCATAGCTGGAACAGACTGCAAATACACTGAGGAAAAGATTATAACTCCAAAGAAATTAGAAAAATGACCTGAAAAAGAGGAAAACAAAAACCATTAAAGATACATACTTATGGGACTAAACCAACTTGCAGAAATAGAGAATGGCAAAACTGACCTTAAAATTTAGTCCCTAGTGAATCATGACCTGAAAAGAGTAAACAGAGTGCTATAAAAAAACCTGCAAACCACAATGCAGTTTGCATAAACAGGAGTCTAACAGACAAGTGATGCATCTTCTCCAGTCCACACTATTAAGTCTTTAATCATAAGGTCTTACCCAGTTTGGGGGTTCACAGCTCAGGAAGGGCACAATCAATGGCAGAGAGTCCAGACAATTATGAGATATGTCAAACTTATTGTCTGAGAAATGCTACTAGGATGGCTGAAGAAAAAATGATAAGTGTTCTAAAATGCATAAAATTATGTTACAAAGAGGAAAGACATTACTTAGAAGTAATAGGGTGGAACTGTGAGAAATTACTAAATCACACATTTGGAAAAACTTTCTAGTGTTGTAGAAGGTGGACTACCAAAACATATTCCCTGAAGAGTTGTCTTCCATCACTGCAGACCTTCAAGGATACAACAAGCAAGCACTTGACAAAATTTTTATTGATCTAGATATGTTTCTTTTCTCCATGAAAAGAGAACACCTAGGTGATTTTTTAAAAGTCCATCAGATCTTACTTTAGTTCGTTTCTTTAATTCTACATCTTGGTTTCAAACAGAAGGAAAGGAAGACAATAAAAGAAACAGGAAGCATATAGCAGACATTTTATTATTATTTATATAATACTACTAATTTTCAGCATTTGTTTAAATCTGAAAGTTTAAAAAATATTGAAAAGTATTTACTTGTTAAATATCACTACAGAAAAATTTGATGTCCTTGTAAGACTAGTCAAGATTCTATTTTGTAACTCTAGAAACATGATTCCCCCTCCCTCCCCCCAAAGAAGAGACAGGATAGGCTTGTATCTTAATTTCATAAAACATAGGCCTGCATCTTGGAAGCAAATCACCGTCTTCCCTTCCTTTCTTCATAAATCCCATTATCGTCCAAATATATTCTACCTACCATGGTCATAAACATGTGTTTATATATTAAGAAGCTCTAATTATTCTTGCTTTGGAGAGTTCCTTAAAATAGTAGTAGAAATATTCCCTGTTATCCTATAGAGCAGAAATGGCCCATGTTTGACCATTAATAACTGACTGACTCAACTCAGTAAAAGAAACACGAAGCACATTATTTCTAATCTTTTTCCTCAAAATTCAAGTGGTTCTGAGTCTGAATTCTCAAATTGATACAGCAAACCTAAGTACTGCTAATAGAAACTTAACATCTACTAAGCCATTCAAGGAATGGTGTTCATTCAAAGGTACACAAAGCTTTGCTACTTTTCAGTGCTTTAAAAGCCTGGTTTGTAACATCATCTTGCTCTGCAGAGGTAGGTTTTCCACAATGAAAACAGCATTATGACTTAATAAAAATATCTATATCCCTCACTAACCTTTTGAAATAGAGATAAATGACAGCTAATTACCTAAACATTGAGGCTTCATTGCTAGGAGCACAGCAGACACATCTTACATGTCTGCATTAGTAAATGCAAACCACTTATTCCTGTAGAATATTCCTTGAACACAGTATGGATAACACTCAGTTCTGAGTCTGTGTAGACAAATACACAGCATATGCAAAGGCTAGTCTTCTGTAGAATATACTCTAAATAGAGCAAGTTACTTATTTCCTACATGCATTTTGGCTGTGATTCCTTACCAAAGCAGGACATACCCTCTGGTCAGATCAGCCATTTTCATTGTATTAGGCACTAGGAGAGAAATTTTAAAACAAACAAACAAACAAACAAACAAACACACAAACACAAAAAAAAATCCTGGCTTTTGAAAAAATCTTTCTCCAGGTTCTTTCTATGCTCCATCTTTGGTTTAAGCAATCTGGAGGCAAAAAAGTTTTGTTCCTAAATGAATCATTTTACACATATTTTTTAAATTGAATCTACAACCTTACTATCTATGAATATTGAACAAGAAAAATAGGAAAACTCGTATCAACAACTAAATATTATTACAGTACTTTATTCTATATCATGAAAATAATTTAGGCTTTATTTGTAGTATAAACTTGTCAGCCTTTACACACCAACAGTGATCTGCCTTAAAATAAATGACACACTTTTGTATCCAGCCCAGCCACATTCAAGAAAAGACATAACAATATGTTTTCCAAAGCAGACACTATTTGCATATTCCAAGTTATTTCCAGAAATATATAAAATCTTGCTTCTTTCATACCTTTGCTCAAAGCATCTCCTGAAAACTAGTAAGATGTTCTACATTGTGATTCTTCCCACTCTACCATTAAGCATTCTTCAGTTGTAGTAACGTCACACTTTTGTAAGGAAAATCGTTTTGATTGAATACATTATAAAAATCCAACCCTTGCTAAATTCAAAACAGATTGAAAACACAATTTATGAGCAAGAGGAGAAAAAAAATCCAGTGTTTGTGGTTGCTTAAAAGTATCTACCCACAAAATCTAGCAAAAAGAGATCAGCTAAATGTTAAAAGAGTAGTTTAGTCATATTTCTATTCAACAGTGAGAACAATGCATATACAAATAAAACCCTGAAACTCTGAAACTAATTTCATTTAAAATACAGCCAAATTTCTAGTTTCTTTCAAAATCTATAGAGATTTTCCTTACAGTCAAAACCAGTTGAACTTTTTGGCATTATCTGATGTTAATTAATGGTTTTGTTTTGACCTCACTGAGAACAGATGTTTTGCAAGGTGCATTCTCTTAAAAGCTATTGATAGTCTAAACTCTTCATTGTAACTAGGTCTGTCTTCCTCCTCCCTTTCTCATACCTGGAGCTAATTAGAGCTAGAAGGCTTTACTACTAATTTAATCAAAAATGCAATAATCTTCACCCTTACTGAAATTGCTTTGACTTAGCACAACACTTGTGTTTTCCAAGCTAATCTGTAAACTAAATGATAAAGAGCACTATATGTGAAGAAGGTTGAAATGTGAATTCCAGAGTGAATACAATCAGTGAAGATGTAATCATTCCCGGGCGTGAAGAGTGGCTGTGGGAAGTCGAGAGGATCCTACTAATTAGGAAGTGCTATTAATTTAACAGCTCAGAAAAAGCCATGTCCTACAGAATCAAGATATTACTTACTTTCTAATGTGCAAGCAGACATTAGAGCAGGCAGAGAGCATCATGTCCTTCCTGGCACTCAGAAGTATATTATAAAATATTCCTCTTTCAATGCAGTCCCAACAAGAGCCACCACCCTAAACCTAGACTGGTGTGCATGGGCATGCACAGCCATCTATTTTGAGAAAAATAAGTCTATGCTTTATAAAGCCAATAGGTTAATACTTTGTCTCATGTTCTGTGTCTGTGACAAATTAATACCCTTTAGAGAGTTCAAGCCGATGCATCTCCAGAGCAAACCAAAAAGTACGTATGACTCTCTGGTTGTCAGTAGTCTCACAGTCCTGAAGAATTGGATCTTCCACGACATTCTGTCATTACTGATGCACAACAGCCCAAGCAAAATTAGCAGAGATCCACTTTATTAGGAATGGAAGAGGAATCGGAATCTCAGTATAGTTAACCACTGCTTTCTGTCAATTAAAGCCACCAAATCTGACATGCTTTCACAAACCTCTAAATTTCCAGCCCCTGAAATCTCTGTGGCTGTTCCACAGTAACTGAAATTCACAGGTACCAAATAATCACTGCAGTGGAGGTGCAGGAATGGTTCTGTACTTGCTGTTGTGGAGATACATCTAGGAAAGAAGGACTTGTATAACCTTGTGGTGCCCCTACCAAGACAAATAACAGCTGTAATCTCACAGCCCATCTATGACCATCTTCCCCATCTTTCTGCCAGTTACAGATCTTGTGAAAAAACTAATGGAATGCATCTCTTCCAATATAAAGCTTATCACCTTGTTTAAAACTACTTCTAGGAGCAGCACTGACTCAGTACTGGTGCTTACCCAGAAGCAGCAGAGGTACAAATATATTTTGTTTTGTTGACTTTGCAGTGACAGCAATAACTCCAAGCAGGAAGATGAGAACTGTCCATTGGTGAGGACAATGAAATCTTAAACCACTGCAGCTGTTACCTAAGGGATTGCTAGCAGAATCCCAACTGAATTTTCAGGATATATCTAGACTTCTAAACTAAAATTGTCAGGACCATGCCAATCCTTGAAGCCAGATGAACAAGGATCAGCCTGCATTCATGCTGGTTAAATCTTTTAGCCTCTGACCCCAACTGGCTACACACAACAGCTATCAGGACTGGGCCACTGATTCATTTTTTTACTCTATTTATGCCAGGTTCTGGTTCAGAGTGATGCACTCCAGTGCCCAGCAACCTTCCTAGGGACTAAAAAGTACAGGTGTAAATGCAAAATCGTTTCTGTTATTCTCAAAGGCTAGCTCATGGATGCATGGATGCAATTCAGATTGTGCTAAGTTGGGAGTGCCATTTTCTTTTCATCACACCATTAAAGTGTCAAGGTACAAGAGATTTCTGACAATTCCTTAAGTAATAATTTATCCTATCTTTTTGGATAGGATATTTGAATGTATCTTAAGAACATATCTCTTTGGTCTTTTTCATTCTTAAAACTGTAAGGTCAAACATCAGAGTCATAAAATAATATCAAATTTTCATTCAGCATCTTAAAATGGTGACCCTTAATTTGTTACTCTGAAGATCAACACTTCAAAATGTCAGACTTTCCTTACATACACCTTTTTTTTTCCTCTCACTCAAGTGTATTTATACTTTTAAGAATACTTGGACTGAGTGGCATCTCATGTGGAAGAAGTCAGATAAACCGAAATCAGGTCAAAGGACTAATACTATTTTCCCCTCAGTGAAGTTATAGAAAAACACAGTCATCCAGTGTCACAGAACTCTTCCTGGAATTTAATCAAAGAAGGGCTGAAAATACCACAAACAAAAACAAGAGATGCTGGCAATTTCCAGAGGGACATGTTCATGAGTTTTCTGACTTGACTAGTTACCTTTTTATATTTTTCCAAATAACATTTTGAACCCCAGCTAGAATGGCACTCTGAAGCTGGAGCACAGCACCTGTACTTTTTCTAGTCTTTAGCTTGTGAACATCTTACTGAAAACCACCTGTATTTTTGTCAACTTTTTTTTCTGACAGCTAGCTTTGGCAATCAGACAGCTGAATCAGATGCTCCAATGCAATTTCTGGAAACTAAAACAATAATATAGTAATTTAGAATCCTGATAATGAAGGACTAGTAAACAAGTTTGTTCTAGGGAGAGGTTTGGGCTTTTCTTTAACCCAGGTTCCTATCAGTGATCCTGATTGCCAGTGGAATTCACAGGGATGCATCTGCACAGCTGAAAAGATACCGGACCACAGCAACGAAAAAAGCCTCTGGGAAAAGAGGAAGATTGTGCAGATGTAAACCAGCTCACCACAAGCCTATGCAATGACACTGAGCTCAGAGTTTTCTATAACATCCTTCCATTTGTCTTAGAGATAATTTGTTTAAAATGCATACAAAATATTTATCCTCTTGCACTGAACTAAAAAAAAAAATCTATTCCTTCCCTAGATTTCAAAATATTTAGCATCCACTAAACATTAAACAAGCTGATATCAGTCAGTAGAAAGTAACTCTAAGGAGCTTTGTATCAAAACTTATAGGGGTTCCTGTCATTATCACCCGTTAACCCTTTCTATTTAGAGATCTACATTCATACATTCAAAATATGAGAACAATTAGTTCCTAGAGTTGTTTATTATCAACATCACCTTTAGGCAATCATAAGAAATATGTGATTCTCTTGGTGTTTTTTTTTCGTCTCTCATTCATTTTTATTCCTTTTCTTTTTAAACATGAAATGATAAGATTTTTATAGAGCAGTATGTTTGCCATTGGCCCTGATGGAAAAGGTTGTTGTTTTCAACACCGTTGTGCTGTTTCTATCCAATCTCCCAGATCTCCCAGTAACAGGCAGCAATTTCATCCACTGCTGCCTGTAGCTGTATAACTTGCTTTTCAATAACTGAGCTTCTGGCGGAGACAAAATGGAAGAATTAACAATTTGCCTGCAAACCTTCAGTGCAAATGTTGCCTCTCTGGGGAATATCCCATCTATTTCCTAAGTGTAGCTAAAAGTACACATCCAGCAAAATAAATTTTTACAAAAGTACTGGCTACCAAAATTAGACCAGACGCTGCAGCAAACTCAGCTTAAATCATTGTCTCAGCATTGTGTGGGAGCTCTGTTTTGTTTGGTTTTTTTAATATTCTATTAATAAAAACTTATCAACGGAGAACAAAAAGCTACAGCATGCTAAACAGTGATGTCAGATACTAAACATCAAATAAGAATTTTTTCCCACTTTTAAGGGACCATGGCCTTGAGCAACTTTCACTGGGGAAGGGACACAGGGACCAAGGAACTGCAGCCATAGGTGATGTGCATGTGGGGCAGTGGGAAACAAGTGAGAAGAGCAGAGGAGCAACAGAGGAGCAAAGTGTTACACAGGGTCTCCAGCCTCCTGCACCAAGAGCTTGGGAAGCACCAGGTGCAATACTCAGCAAAAGGGGAGGTGAGACCACAATGGGGGAGGAGAGGTGCTGGACAGAAATTGAGCTCAGAGGAGAGGGAATTCTTTCCCAAAGTGTTTGTTTATTTTCTGTCTCTTATAACTTGAATCAGTGATGAAAAGTTTGTGTTAACTAGAAAAATTAGGAAAATTAAGCGAAATTCCTAGCTGAGTTACTTTTGCCTGCAATGATGTGTGTACTATAAATATCTTGCCTATATCTCTCTATCATCTAGGTACCAATCCTGTATGATTTTAGAGCTCAAGTTATTATTCCATTCCATGCCCATTTCCTGTGATTATCCCTATCAACTGAGAGGCACATTAATTCTGTTCACAGTCCACTCAAATGAAAAAGAACGCAAAATAGCAAATTGAGGCTAGGTGTAAAGAGGTAGCTGTGAAAAACAGTGATGCAGTCAAGTTGCCCAAATAAGCCTCAGCTGATTTTCTGTTGTACCATTCTCCTTCCTATTAGAGATCTCTTAAATTATGGCTTCTATCACCTGACTGGGTGATTGGAAAAAGAGTTACCTCAAAAAACTGAAAATCGAAACACACAATAAACAGATATTTTTAACGTGATGTTTTCCTGTTAAACACAGAACTAAAGTAGTATATATAAATTCTAAGTTGGAAAGAAGCTATCAATCCTACTTCACTAGTGTTTTGGGGTAAGGATAGTTTTACAGAATCCTCAAGTCACTAATGCCAGAGTCCTTAAATATTTTTTTTTAAATCTTATGAAGCACATTTGTGTGTGAATGCTCATTTGTTTGAAATTTACTGGAATGCCAACATACAAATATAATAACAAGTCAGCTCTCAGAGAACTACATAAGATGAAATACAGCATCACACCTCTCAGAAATTGCATTTTCACTCGAATTTCTGGGCTTTGATTTTTGTCATGTATTTGGATCTAGAAATGTGAGACTTCAACCATAATATGTGAACAATGAAACTATCTGAAACTTGACAACACTACAGGATTAAATATAAAAATTAGAATCACTAAGAAGTAAGTGAGAATGAAAACTTGAGTGGTTTCTTTTTCTTGCCTATGTACTTTTGGGTTCAGAAATCAACTTGCATAATTTACTAGCACAACAATCATTAGGGATTTAAAGGGACTCTGTAACAGAGTTGCCCATTTGTTGTGAGTACATTTTGCTGTCAGCCTACAAGAACCTGCAACTAAAACAGTACACAGACACCAAATCCCTTTGTGGACACAGACATAAACTCCTGGGAGCTAGTAAGCACGGACATGAAAAAAATCCCAAACTTTACAGGAACTTCTTCTACTTCTCACACTAAACATACCCTAATCACATGCCTCCCAGAAAGACAGGTACTGCATATTCATCTCATGACCATATTCATTGTACATTTCCATCTGTGGGGAGATTCTTTCTTTTCTGCTTCCTAGAAGTTTAGTCATGTGGTGAGTACTTGGAAACCATCTCTTACCCTGAGCTACTGGGAATATGATCAAATTCAGCATAAAAGTTTTCAACTATTATGTATTTGAGCTGCATTTGGATTAAGTCTGTATCATTCCAAGAGATTCATTACTAATTTTAAATTTATTTTAGAACCAGCTTCTTTCCCTCCGATAGTGGTACTCAAGATGTATTCCTAAAAGAAACAGCTTTACATGCCACCTAGGGATAATTAAAGCTCTCATAGATATGAGGATCTTCATAATGATTTAATTCTACATGAAAATATTTACTAAGAATAACTTAAAATCACTACCATCCAAGCAGGATTTTGTCTAGTTCTATTAAAAAAAACCAGATTTAATCCATTCCCTCCCCCCTCCTCTGAAAAAGCAATTAAGATAGCAGCATACGTAGTCTTAAGAAATCTTCCCTATATCAAAAGCCCAAATCATATACTAGCTAAAATTAAAGTTTAAAAATAAAGTTAAAATAACATGCCATAAATTGCAACTGTAAAAATTTGTATATTTTCATCTTAGATACAGAAATGAAGATATTATTTGTCACAGGCAGGAGGGGACAGGGAGATAAAGTACTTTGTTAGTAGTTAAATTTAGTGCAAGATTCAAAAGCCATGAAGATAATACTGCTACACTTGAAAAAAAAAAATTCAGTTTTATACCCCTCAATACTGATGTTCAGTATTACAGCCAACATAGCTTTAAATGAATTTTTATCCACATCATAGCTTATTTCCTTTCTAGAGATGCTCATTTTTAGTTAAAAAAAATATGTTCACTGTGTCTTCTAAAAAAATAATAGTGATTAAAAAATAGGATATAAACATTGAATTAATAAGATAACATTTATCTGAGCGTTCTGAAGAACTACCCTGGTGATTTCAGCTATAAAAGTAATTCTGCCCATGTCATTTTATGTCAGGCTTACTATCACAACCAGAAGATCAAATAAAAAAAAATTAAATTTTTTTAAAAAGTGAAAGGCATTTAAATTTGTAAGAAAACCTTAGTTAAACTTGCCCTAGGAAAAATTTTGTGTCAGGCAAATGTTTTGGTGCCTTTTGGGGATTTAGTAGAAATATTAGGGATAGGGTTAGACAGCAAGAGAAAGCCCCAGCAAGGGCCTGCCAAATCTTAGTGGAAGCTTCAAAAACCCTTTTTGCAATAGAAAAATTGTGGATACTATTAATGTAGAACAATAAAAAAAAAGATAGATCTGCATGTGCATTGGGGTTGGGAAGAAACAGCTTAGGCAAAGAGCAGGCTGCAAGGGGACCTATCCCAGGACAAGTTTGCATCAGGGCAGTGCATCCAGGGCTTGGAAATTTTTTGGGATTATTTTTAGAGTGTTAATTAAGGCAAAGTGAAAGCCTACATTTTTCCTTGAATGAAGCTATCAAGCACTTGTGCTCTCAGGTGTATGATTGCACTGCTTCTGAGCTGAGGGAAGTTTTCATTCATTTATTGAATTATGGTGGGGATGGAGGGGTAAGGTAAGATTGTTCTTCTGTTTTATCAGGTCAAGCTCAGCTATATCAGCTGTATTCTCAGAACAGCCCAGTCATCACAATCTTGGTGAACCTGACCTTTCCTCTGATGCCCTTTCATACCAATATTCAGCTGTCAAAAAAAAACCAAAAAAAGACCAGTGGCCATTTGACTTAATAGTCATCCATCTGTTTTGCATTTTCAGCAGTTAAACTTGCTGCTTTTGGTCATTTTGCTCTATAAATTTTGTGCTATGACAGAAACAGAAAGGTAGTTAGGAAGCCCTATCTGTGCTTTGCAGTTAAATTCTCATTTTAATGGCATCAATCTGGTATGTTAAGTAAAATAGTGAAGTTATTATAGCGAGTAATGGGTGAAAACCAATTCACATTGCCTGAATCATAGCAAATGACAAGGTGTTTCAAACAGTTCTTAAATCAACTCTCCTCTGTCCTGAGAGGCATTTTGAGTGGTTTCATAATGACACCCCCTATTAATTGGTTCAGTACCAGTAAGAAGCAGCACTGTTGGAAGATAGATTGTAAGGGATCTTCCTAACAGCAGCCATGTCCTGGTCTGTCCAACACCGTGATTTCCTTGTTGCCTCTTCCTGGGGTTCTCTGCTGGCTGCTACACAAGCACCTCCTTCAGTGTAACCATGGGAACCAAACTCAGAGCATCATATGAGATGCAAAGGCTTGACCAATGTCTTTAACTTAATGATTCTTTGTTTAAAGGATACAGGTTTTTACAGACTAGTGGTTTTCTTACCTGCAAAACACAGTGAAGGTCAACTGTTGAAAATATTAATTCTGCATTTCAAGCAGAGATTTATAGTTCTGTGTAGAAAACCATCCTTCTTAGTGAATAACTGCAGCAGTAAAAAAATAAAACCATCTATCATGAACACATGAATTTTTTAGTAATCCCATGACCAATTTAAACCATGCATCCCTGAAAATGGAAATCTTGAGTTCTCTTTCTGTGTAACACACTGGCTGTTAATCTTATTCGAGTCAAACCACCTGTGCCTCAGTCTCTGTGCACTAACCTACATCAAAGTACATAAATACCTGCTTGCTGAACCATTTAATCCATTCAGGTTTGCTGTAATGATTTCCCATACAGAGGTAGTACAGAAAACATTAATATTAAAAGTTATGATTGCTCATAGTGAGACGGCATCGCAAAGACAGCTTGAATGTAAAAAAAACCTATAACTTACAAAACTTCCTGGGTACACAACTGATATCTAAGTAAAATATGGTATCATCTGAAATTATTCCATATTTTTTGCTTTGGTTGGACTGTAAATGTTCCAAGCACAGTCACTTCCTCCATTTGAATTTCCATTGCTTGACTGGAAAAAATCTCTAATTTTATTTTTCCATTTAAAGTAAGTTTTGCTTATGCTCAACTTTTTAAGACTCAGGACTACTGACTAGATTGCATTTAAGTGAGTGATCCACTCAACATGCTCTTTGAACAAGTATTACATAGATGTTTTCACCAATATACAAGTAGAATATATCAAGTGAAATGTGAGGTCATGTAGGCAAATTTCAAGTTTATCTGTATGATTCTTTTCTGTTTTCCAACAAATGCTCAACCTAAAAAGTGACATGATGTAGACACCTTTGCATTAACAAAAATATTATCTTGCTGTCACCACAAACCATACATTTATTCAGAACTGTGATAAAATACTGGTTTTACACTGTAAAAATGCAAACCAAACATTTTTAAATACAGTTATATCATTATACATTTATGGCATGGCTTTTTATAATTGTTGATGTTGTTACAATGGCTAATTTCTTACAGGCCGGTGGCTGTCAAACCTGCATTTACTCTAATTCTAATGCTGGATTCTAATCAAGAAGCCAAATCAAGATTCACAGGACAAAGTTAAGAAATCAAGCAGCAAGTATTTAAAATAAATGTGGTAAAAATACTAGCTCCTCCATGATGACATTTATCCTAGAGGAGGACTACATTTGAACCTGATACCATCCAAAAACTCACAGAGCATTTCAGCAATGAAAGGTCTTTTATTTTCCCAACATCAAAACCACTGAATAGCATCTATGCAAATGCTGGGACTAAGTAAATAGAAGGAACACATATCAAATACTATGTTTCTTATTTCTCATCAACTTCTTTCTATTACATTTTTAAAGATTTTGCATTTTTGGAGGGGCATTTGAATGATCCTCAAGCATTACCCACCCCACAACATACACACACCCCCTATCAGAACCAGTCTTTACAAGCATATATAACTGATAAACCATTGTTCATGGTGTTGAAATAAATATTGCTAAAATCATAAGCACCACTGTAAATTAACATATGAGGTAACAAAGCACCTCAAGAATTTTCTGTGTAGTCCTTATAGAAAATAACACTGATTTCTTTGTGGAAAACATTTGTGAATTCATCCTTATCTTACCTCTTCCGATATCCCAGATCTGTGTACAAAGCACAAACTATGCTTTTGAGAATGCAAGGTAATAAATATCAGTAACATATTCTAGTGCTGCAGAAGAAGAGAAGACAGAGGAAAAAAAAAAAAGCTAAAAAAGCTTTCTAGACTCAGAACCCTAAATCAGAATCCACCCCTGACCCCCATACCTGTGCTTACATTGCATAGAGGCACACTGTGGGATATACATTACAGGAGGATGCGCCACGCCTCCCGTGCAGTCCTCGTCTCTGGCTAGATACTTCAACCAAAATAAAGACAACAATACCATAAGAATTGAGTTTTTCTCCAGCAGAAGAGCAACCAGGAATGAAGCCATACTACTTTTCCTGCAAAACCTGCAGTGCAGATGTGGGACACATATCTGTTTGCAAGCAGAGCTGGCCAGGGGTAATTGTCAAGAAATAGCGTCAGCACACCCTCCTGTAATGACAGAGCATCAAGGTCATGAAAACTGTGATTTCTTTCTTTCTTATTATTCAGTACTTTTACTGTTCCAGTAACAGACTGTTCCAGTCTTTACTTCTAGTCAAACACCTATCCGCTGTTTAATATTTTTTGATTCATATAGACCTGATGAATTACTCTTTCCAGAGAGGAGATCTCGAGAACATCTTTGCTACAGATCCTATACACTGAGTCTTGGCATCCAAGGTCAGGTTCTCACAATGTTTGGGTCCAAAGCAGCTCACAAGAACTACCAATCTTGAAATTGTGACATTGTAAGTCTCTGAAGAAAATATAGCCAGGTTCACTTGGAATTTTTTTCCATACTCACCACTGAAGAAAATAGACAACTGACTGCAGAGCTTATGTGTGTTCTGTGTGCTTTTCTTCCTTTTTCTGTCACAGAACTACTTAAACTCCACAGGTTTCTTGTGTACACAGCAATTCACCTCCAAGCAAAGCAAAGGAAGACTCAGGAGAACAGTTTACAGACCTAATGCAAGGTCAGCAACAAAAGATCTGATCACAAAACAGTGCTTTTAGGGAAAAATATTTTTCCCATCTGTCTTGTGTTTATTACCATCATTTAAATCATTCTGTTTTGTGAGCTGGTCTCCAAAGGAACCATTTTCCTCCACACAGGGATTGCATATTCAACTCCTGCTGCTCCCATTGTAACAGTGCATTCTCTTTCATATGCTAAGTGCCATCAACTGTTATCATCAACAGTTTCAAACAACTCCCCTATGAAAACTACAGTTTTATTATATATAGGCTGCAAATTTATTACCTTATCATGAATGTCACTAGAAAATAATGTCTCTAAAATTAGAGGTAAAAACAATATCAATGCAAGTAAAACAGCTCAGCCATCGCTTAATCTTTTTGACAAAATATTGATTTTAAATGACAATAAAATTGGTTTTTACTGTCTTATCTATAACATTTGAATTGCACTCTAAGATTCCTTCACTGCTATGAATTCACATAATGGTGTATACAGACATTCAAAAATCTGTCCCATAAGCAAACTTTGAACATTAGAATATTCATATTTAGTTGCACAAAAAAAAGCCATGACAATATACATACAGCTAATTGTTGGCAAAATACAGTGAAGAATGAGCTGGCATGAGGATGTTATATCCTCAAACAACAGAGGAGCTTACTCAAAGTGACACAACTTCCATGTTGTTCGTAAGAAACAAATATCAGATATGCTACAGAGGAGAGGGACTACTGGGGTTTTTTTTCTTCCCTGTATCAGGGAGATATAAAGTCCTATAACAGTCTCAGAAAAAATGAAAAAGAAAGAAAAACCTAAAAATCCCCACCCCAATTCTTTCCTTATTACAACATACTGTGGGGGCTGTTTTCTAAAAAATTTCCATACTTGCATGGGTTTTGACCCAGGAATTAAAAGGAAGACAAAATCATAGAATTTTTAAGGTTTGAAAAGACCTTTAAGATCATCAAATCCGGGTGCTGTTGGAAAATGTTCATCCTTGGATCAGAATCAAAAGGTATACCATGTATTATGTCTCTTATTCTGTGGTGATACAAACCCAGTCACATCTTCAAAATTCTCATGTTCATTTCTTTCATTTATTCTCATAATAATATTTCCAAACTAATTTAGAGATAATACATGCAAAGTATCCATTTGCATAGAATTAGTCTTGAAATATGTGAAAAACAAAGTGAATATTTCCAGATGTATTTAAAATCAGTACACTTCATTAATTCTTTTTTTCACAGGCTTGAAACTCCTTCCATCTATGATAACTGTGTGATGAAACATAGGCTTTCCTCAGATTTTGCATTTCAACTCCTGATTTAGCTAAAAAATTACTAAAACCTTATTTAGTAACAGAGCTTTCAGTTGCCTTCATAACTGGTATGATTTTAAAAGATCTCTTACTCCTAGTTTTGACAAAGTCATTCAGCACTTAAATGTCAAAGTTACTTTTGAGTGGCTGGTGTTTAAAACATCCCCCATAACAGGGGAGAACTTTTGAAATTTGGCATTTATGACAGGTATATTTCTTCCAAACACTATTAAATACCAGACATATTTTTCTTCTTAAGTATACTCATCAGTGACAACACAGAAAATGAATGCTCAGTTTCTAAATTTGACACATAATTCAGTCACTGGTCCAGTGTCAGAGCATACTTGTTTCAAAAAATGCAACAAAAATATTCACTCTCTTTCTTCCAAATCTGTAAAGACACAAAACAAAGTATCACAAATAAATCCACCAAAATGTTTGTTTGTTCTGAAAGTCTGGATTTGCAAGAAGAAGCATTGTGTGGGGCTGGTTTTCACTTGGTTAGTTTTTGTTTGTTTGTTTAGGTTAGGTTAGGTAGCTTATTAGAAAGGAGAAGACAAACTTTTGGACACATGAGGTCTCTATGTCTGAAAGAGAAGCAGCAAAGTCCAAAACAAAATACATTTTAAGTATATTTCCTTAGATTGTCCTGAGTCACCACCAAGCCACCTTAAAGGAAAGCAAGTTGGACACAGTGGACACAGGGAAGTCATGCCATGGTCAGTAAACTCAAACTCCATGGGACACACAAAAGGCAGTAGGTGACAAAGAGTATGCTGTGATACAAAATTTAGGGTCCTGAAGAATCATTAATTTTATGTTCCATGCTTGGTTTTGGATGGTGTTCAACCTTTGAGGATCTACAAGAGACCACAGATCTGCTGTGAAACATTCTCCATTTGGTAACTGTTCTTTTTTGATTGTATGTGATGTTTTACTTTGGAGAAAAATTGTTGTGCAGATTCATTTACATTTTTTTTAATTATGCAAAACACCTTAATGCTAAGACCAGAAATTGTAAGATTCAGTGACTGGTTCAGAGTATTCTCAAAAATACACTTTTCAGTGTTGGTCTAATTGCTGTATTGTCCATCACTGCTTTATAAGGTCATAAAATATATTTTTTAAAATCCCAATTTTCTGCTTGATTCATATGAAAATAGCTTGAGCATTTATGGGGAAAAAATGCATATTAAAAAAAATAATTACAGAGCCTTTCTAAATATCCTTTCAAGAACAAAGACCTTGTCCAGATAAACAAAACCAGTAAAATACCTGCTACTGAAGAGATAAGAGCTAAATTTTGCATTATGTTTTAGATCCTCAGCTAGAGAGTTTTGTGGCATATGATGTACGTTCTTTGCTACCTATCAACACTGAAATTAGGCAGAACAATTTGGAAATCAGAAGGAAATGACACCAATTCTTGCAATAGGACAAAGTGACTTTCTTTTCCCTGTTCCAGAAACAAATGAGAGGAAAGGGAAATTTGAAGTCCATAGATAGCTATATAAAAGAAAAAAGCAGAGGAAAATTGCTACAGATTATCCTTGATTAGAGAAAGGAAAGGTTAAAAAGATAGAATGAAATAGATAGAAAAGAGGGGGAAAGACAGAAAGCTTTCCAGACTCAATGCTCCATTCACCTCCCTCTCAAAGGGATTTGTATCTCAGATTAAAACCTTGGTACTTAGCTTCATATCAAACACACCAGAAGTTCAACTTGGTAAAAATTCATGGGGTCAGATCCTTCTCTGTAACAGACAAATCTTGCCCAAGATGTGTGTTTAGCCCATGTAATGCACAATATTTTTATTTTCCATCAACAGTAATCTCTTTGCTCTATCTCTTCTTGCACTGACCAGTAAATTTCACAGCCAGGAAAAGTATGTCTGCAGTATAGATTGGAATTACAACATTATAGTCCTCTAACATGCTAGGAGACAGAAGAAATTTTAGGCCTAAAGAAGTCAAAGGAAATGGGTCAAATATAAATAGTGATTATAAAGGAAAGTACCATTGATCAGGATATGACTCCATGTATTTTCTGGTTTTGAACTTTCCACTGCTTACCAAACAGAAACATGGGGATTTGTTGTCCAAAGAACAAAATACATTTGTAGGAAAATGAAGGCTGCAGGCTTTTAGCAGATGTCACGTTAGTTTGATATACCCTGGTCATAAAGACAACAAAATAAATGATTATATATAAACAGTCCTCACACTGCTAAGAGTCTGCAGAAAAATGTACCACCAAAAAATGAGTCAGCACATTCATTGCCAGATTTCAAAATGGCTTTACATAATTTAAAGAAATTTAAATACAATTAAAGGGTAAAAGCATTGGTGTCCAAACTCTTGTTTCAGTATTTTCTCTTTCATGAACTAAGCAGAAAACCCCAAAAGAGAGCAGCTTTAATTAGCTTTATTCTATTCATATTTAGAAATTAGAAAAATAGATGGCTCAAAATTTATCTATTTTGTTTAGAATAAAAATAATCCCACAAAGAACTTCAGATTGCAGCATTTCCTGTAAGGCAAATAGTCAAGTCTGTGTGCCAGGAGGCCTTATACCAAAATAATTTAATAAAGATTACCCTTACAGAGATGTTTAGGGGGTTAGATTTTTCTCACATAGAATCTTTTTTTTCCTTCACTTTTGAGCAAGTCAAGTAATGCAGATCTCCTATCAAACAGTGCCAAACAAATTTGCTTCTCCTGAAAACTACTATTTGCATAAGCTCATTTGTGCACTTGAGCTTCTCTCCCCAAGTAGCTTTTCCACTCCTTACTGCATTGCCTTTTTATGGGAAACCTAAATAATGGGGCAGGAAAAAGTCCAATTTAAAGCCCTAAGTAGCACAGAGCTCTAATTCTGGTTCAGAGTTACCTCAAAGTAGTAAACAATTCCAAGTTTACTTGTATTTTATGAATGGGAGCAATAGCATTTCTAATCTTAGTACAAAGAAAAAACATGAACAAATTTGGGAAGTTCCTGAGTATAAATTGTCCACAGCTGCAGTTGTATGTTTCTGGCTATATTTCCACAATATGTTCCCTACTGAGATGCACCAACACCCGGAAAACCGTTTGAAGCACATCTCTTCAGAACTAACTCAGACTGGATTCACCAGTTGTTAACTTGGTTGAGCTGCTAGAAGGATTAAGCAGCTGAGGAATGCAGAGAAGCAGGGAGTGCAGCATGCCCGGGGACGCTGTCCTGGACTTAGCATCATTGAAACAATTCAACTCGCTTTAATTGCCTTAGTAATATCAGCATCGTTTTAGATAATGACCTTTAGAATTTCCTTTCCTGAGCTTTTCAAGCCACCACACAGGCTCTGCTCCCATCTCGGTTGCAACAGAGTAAGTTGTAATTTAAAGTAAGTGACCTTTCCAAGGTCACAGGTTAGCTATATAGTGGCTTCTGCAGACTTTTTACAGCAGCTCTAATATTTTTTATGTATGCTGTCAGTGATGAACAGGACATCATACAAGCCTTGACTTAGAGAAGCACTTGAGTACATGTACCTGAGCTGACCATTTAATCTAACAAAACCAAGTACTGGCCTGAAATTAAAGGCACATTTCACTACTTTGCTGTTTATAAGTGAGATTGTTTACCACCACAAAAGGAGAAAGACAACCTAGTAAAACATACCCCTGCTTTGCATAGAAAAATAGTGTTCTTAGATTTAATCCTTGGAATATGCTTGAATTTACTTCCAATTTCCACATTTTCCCTGAAGATGTTCTTGAGGACAGGTCTTATTCTCAACTGCACTGGGGAGAATCAAGTCAAAGATTTATTCAGGCAGCTTTTCATAGGAATTTCTTTATATTTAAAAGTATAAAGAACCCAGCAGATTCATTTAAATCAAATGTCCTCTCTATTACCCTAAAATCCATTAATCTCATTCTTCTGACTCTCAATTTCAGAAGCAATTTTTTCCCACATCTCATTATGCTAATAAAAGGGAAAATTTGTTTAACCTAGAAGAATTTAAACCTATCAATCACATCAGCCCAAAATAAATTGATATTGCAATCAGAATGCTTGAAAGACTCTACCACATCAGAGGTTTACCAAAAGAAACACTTAGACAGAAAATTACATTTTGACAATAGAAGTAAAAACAGGCATTTTAAAAATCATCTACCCTTTTAAATGCTTGTCACATTACTAAACACAAACTGTTCTTGAAAAATTTCTCATACAGAGGGATCTTTTGTAAGGAACATTATTGAAATAGCCAACCAATTCTTTTCAGTAAAGATTGGCACACACTTGAAAGGCCTATTTATGAAAATCTAGAGATTAGACAAATACCCTGGGCTTGCAGTTCAAAAAATTCTCTAACAAAACAAAACCAAATTTTAAAAAAATAGAATTTATATTTGAGACTAGAACAGTACATTGGAATATGCCATAAAGAAACAGGAGAGTGATAAGACTTGGGTGAAGTGCTTGACAGCCTGTCCAACTCTGATAAGTACTAAATGCCACTCAGTTTCACAGTTTACCAGTAACCAGATTGGTAACTTGAATCTCCACTGAAACAGATTATTTTGAAATATCTGCAAACAACCTGAAACATCTGGGAATTATTTTGCCCATCTCCCAGTTTCTTCATCTCAGCCATGTATTACAGATCCTGGCTAGAAAAAGTAAATATTATTTTCATCATCTTATTATCTTTCTTTTATTATCTATTTATCTTTAGAATTACAGTTCTAAATTGGACAGTGTCAACTCAACAAGCCAAAAAGTATCTGTACCGTTTGTGTCCATTCTAGAGGAACAGCCAACTAAGATCCCAAGTCACCATCTCAACCCAGTAATAAATAGCATTAATAAGTGACCATGTAAGCTGCATTCTGTATGAATGTAGCAGTGTGCCATAGCCCATAGCTCTCTGTTCTGTAAATATTCACCTCCTGCAATGAACAGACACCTCAATTCTCTGCACTGTTCATTCTGTGGCGGCTGTACTGACCACGGTAACACTACCACAAACAGACTGAATGAGACCGATGTGTGATTTCACACAGATCAAGACAAACTTTGGCTAAGGAATGCTCTGTTCACCATATTTTCTTTCTTATCCCACTAATAGGAGACTTTCATGGAAGGTATTTGACAACAGTCTTCATTTTCAGCTTGTACAAATAGATTCAAATTGTGAGAAACTTGATAAACTAGGAGAAATCAGTATAGTTTGAAAATTAAAGCTGCTTGTACACTTTTGCAGATGTCTTTATGCTCACCAGCTTTAGAGAAAACATGAGAAGGCAGAAAACAGAGCAGCAGTTAGATACAGAACTCCAAGAGTTTCATTCAGCCAATACTGGCTGTGGAAAGAACATGCCAACACCAGCCTCTGCCTCAGCAAGTGTCCCTTTCCCTCACACCACCCACAATGTGAGGGCAGAGGTAGGAGGAAGGAGACCAAGTACAGTAGACAGGATTTCACAGTAATCAAATATATGCAGTTTAACTTTTCGCACCCAGCTGCACACTCAAAAAAAAATCAGCAAGCTGTAAAGGTTGCCAGTTGGCTGGGATGTCTTTTTTTAAACAATATATTAAAAAAGTTAAACAATATATTAAAAAAGTTACTCAAAATGTTTTAAGACTAATATTATTATTGCTGTTTTCTCTATTCCCCTGCCTGCTAAGCTTTACCACTTGGGAGATGGTATGCGCTCAGGGACACTGCATGAAATCTATTATATTTGCTGTTGGGTTTTCCATCTAAAGTACATAAGTCCCACATAACAGAAATATTATCACTTTGCCTTTCTAACATGCATTTTTAAAAGTGATTGCAGAGACAGAGAAAAATCTGTGGAAGAAAGTTTTCTACTTTGAAGTAAAAATGGAAAACACTCAGCTGTATACTTTTGTACATTGTACTTTGAAAGCATTTTAATTATGTGTTTTTTCTGGAATTGTGCAAGTGCTAGCAACACTCTTATTGAGCTATCAGCTACAAAACTGAAGAACAAATTGCAAGAATTATTGAGCTTTTGGAGTTTGGAATGATTGAGACCTAGTTAAGGAAACATATACTACTTTGATTACATAGCAGCCTCTACTCCATGGACTCAAGTAGGAATATACTGTAAAACAAGACTTCAGAAAACATACTGAAAAATTAAATACAGTGTTCTTACATCCTGTCTGATAAGGCTACTATACTCCATGTTATGGTCCATGGAATTTTTATGCTTTCTTGTCATCTACAGTGTCATTGTCAAAGACTGGGAGGAGGGGTGCAGAAACATGACTCACTCCCAAGCTGCAAAGCAAAACCTTTTTATTGAAAATAACAAGCAGGGACGGAAGCAGTGAGCTAGTCTCATTGCTCCTCGTGGCAAGGTAGACCCGGTGCAGCGGCGATCACGATGCTGGGTGCTCTCTCCCCGGCATTCCAGTGAGATGAGGACTAAGAGCTGCGGGCCAGCCCACTTTTATACCCGGGCCCCTGCTCTCCCATTGGTGCGTTTGTCTGAATCCGCTGGCTGATTGGTCCAATTGTTTCAACCTGATTGGCTCGTTTTCCAGGGGTCTCCTCTGGTTGGCTCTTGCTGGATCGTGGTGACATCAGTCCTTTAGTGGAACAGTCTGGAACAGTCTAGAAACTTCCACCCTTAGCATGAGTGGCCTCGCTTGCACCATCTAGAGTGTCTGGGTAAGTATTGCACCCAATGTCACAGCACCTTGCATGGCCTGAACATACACAAACCCCCAACTTTTGTTAAATCTTAAAGAGTAACTCAGCAAAACTGCAACCGGCTTCAACCCATTTATAACATCATGGTTTAGGCTGGCCAAATGCCAGGCCCCCACGAACAGCCACTCATCCCCCCCCTGCATTGGACAGAGGGGAGAATTCTGTAATGAAGTCTGAGATAAGCACTGAGAGAAAGATTCTAATTAGGCTACCCTCCAAGACAAAACAGGTTCAAACTTAAGCAGATTAAGTGAATTTATGGCTTATAAAATCAGAGGAGTATACTGAGAACCAAAACAAGCCCTTTAAACACCTTCTTCCCCCCCCCAGCCCCTCCCTCCTTCCCATTAAC